>CM062297.1:187768635-188358635 GCA_031216915.1 Pictodentalium vernedei | reverse complement strand
GCCATTTTGTTGTACCATGATCACATATAATATACTTAGTTATCCTAGTATTTTACAGGTACCATATTTATAAATTTGTTTACAAATTGTATTGTGATGCAAGACCTTTAGTATGTAAAGACTTCAGCCATAGAGCACTACGAATCTCAAATCGCAAGTCGAATCAATCAGATGTTTTCGAATCGAATGAAACCTCGAATCGAAGCTCACAGCTCATAAAATTGGACCTTCTTACAACCTTAAACATCACCAGTCTCCAGACGAGTATTCCATTCAACGGCGAGTCGCCTCTTTGGGCAAGTCAATTAAACAACCGGAACATTCCAGGATAGAATCAAAGTACTTCGGGAGCGGAACCTCCCTGAACTCTTCTTCTACCACCAGGTCTCCAGTACAGGAGAACTGGTAATAGAATAAGAGTTCAAGAAGAGACTCTTGAAGAAATGTTCAGAACAGTTTGAAAATTTCCGAAACAGCGCGACTCGAATCGAATCATCGATACGATTTCGAATCGAATCGAGTTTCAAAGGTTCCCATGCTCCTATGCAGTCATTCCCACAGGTGTCAACTTCATCTTCTCCGACGCCTCACGACAGCGTTGCTTTACAAATATAACATCGTACGAAAGCGTACTCTCCCTTTGTTTTCTCAGCGTTCCCAAACGCAGGTCTTTAAAAGAACGATACTCACCCACATTTTGTATACAGTCACGTGATCACAAAACTGGTACTTACCCAGTCAGGTCACGATAAGGTCGCGACATACTTACATAACATTTGGTAAACACAAACTCAAATAGTAACTCAAAATTCAATGATATCGCCAGGGACGTATCTACGAAGATGCTGGGGTGTGAAACGTCCCAATGATTTTCCCGTCGGGCATTTTCATCTGGATTTGGGTCTTAGATAACGCTGTTGCTGGTAATCGTGTACTTTCGTAGGTGACTATATTGCTTTTTGGACTTCTGTCGCACAGCCAGTTCGTCTGTGTCAATTGTAGGTCTGTGAATTATTTGAGATGTTGGGGCCCCAGCATGACCACGTTTGAGTCCGGTACGTGCTGCAGTTGGAATATTCTTCAGTCGGGACTTGAGTCGTGACAGATGGGACAAACTGAGTTTATCCCCCACTGACGAGAATCGGTCTTCGCGACGTCCCTGGTTCAAGCATTGCTTCTCCGATGGAAAAAAATCTGTTACTCAAACATTTGAAAAGAAAAGTGAAAGATAATTGCGATTGGATCGCTACTAGACTTAAGTTATCTATTCACTTCTGTGATCACAGTTGCAGCAACAGTTGTCTTTGTATTTGTTTGCTCACAACAAGATCACTATATGACCACTAATCTCACCCAATACGGCTCTGACTGAGTAGATCTGGTCCGAACTCTCACGCCGAAATTCATGGTTTATGTTACAAGCAACACAATGACTTTATTTTGCTTTGGTTTCGCTAATCAGCAGCGTCACCTTTTTCTTCGGGAGATCAGTGGTCTCGTTGAAGGCACGGTGTACAATATGTATGAATGTACGTGTTACATGTTGACTTGGACTTTGATGTCTCGAACAGCTTTAAGAAACCGAGTAAGCAGTACGCGGACATTTCCGTTCCCAGATTCCAGAACAGATTTCAGTCGTGAATGGGCCAGAGTGCTTCTCATGTTTACTCAAAACGTCACCACAATGGCGAAGAATCACCTGATGTTTGGGGAAAATAAAAGAGAAATTTCTCGGATCTCTTTATTTTTAATATTTCCCAGGAAAATAGAGAAACGTCGTCGTTTCTACGTACAACCTACTATCAAAGGGTCCGGGTCTTTTCGGCCTCGGGAACATTCGGCCCCAGGTATTTTTCCGGGAACATTCGGCCTCAGTCGAGGCCGAATGTTCCCACTTTTGGTGAAACATTTCTGAGTTTGGGAGTTGAAAAATAACTTTAAAAAATATTTTTTTTAGTTCATTTTGTTGTGTTTTTTTGTATATTAGGTGTTTTTCCAGAATATATCTTTTTTAAAGAATAATATATATGACCTACCTTTATTCCTAAAGTCGAAATATATTGAGCACGAGACCGATCCATAATGAGTAATGAAATATAAAGTCCATTGTATAAAATCCACTGTATTGAATAACAGAATGACAATATGTGTGCTCCAATGCCGACATGCAAACCCGAAATGATATACTTCTTGGGTGTTGTTTGGCAGAACTCAGCTTTAAAAGTTTGTTTTTATAAGTTCTTCTGAAGTAGTGATCAAAGTTCTGGCCTCTGATGAGATACTCATACAGCGTTTTTACAATACGACTGCAGATTGATTGATTTAATCGCACTTCATTGGACGATCATACATACTGTTTTTACAGTTTCTTTGAACACTTAAACCTTTTTATGTAGACTGTAACTATATCCCTCTTCCTTATAGATTGATGGATGACTTCCAGCTTTAAAAAAACGCTCGTGGATTCGTAGGCAAATAAAGTTATAAAGCAAATAAAGTTGTTCGGGTCTCAAGGGATTTAAATCCCACACCGTCCCTGTGCGCCTTCTGCGCTCTGAAACCTTTCATTTCATTAATTGCTTCAGAAACACATATCGGTGGATTTTTTCCTTTTTGTAACCGTTATGAATAACATGCTGGGGCTACTCCCAAACCAGCGACTATTAGGGTTTCTTTTTCTGTTTTTCTAAAACAACTAACAAACTGCGATTTCAGTATTCATAAGGACATAAAATTATAAAGCAAAGTTATTCGGGTCGCGCAAGGGATTTAAATCCCACATCATCCCCGTGCGCCTTCGGCGCGCTGAAACTTTTCATTCATTTGAGTCCAATATCAATCTTGCTCGCTTACATGCTTGTCCAAAAGTATCCAAGAAGTTAGAGGAAGCATCGGAGAAATATAAAGAGAATGATATAACTACATCTCTCTTAGTCTCCCTTGAGGAAAACGGAGGCCGAATGTTCCCAGGCCGAATGTTCCCAGGCCGATTGTTCCCGGGGCCGAATGTTCCCGAGACCGAAAAGACCCGCTCCCCTATCAAAAGCAGTACAACAATTTTTCATTCTTCACACATCTCAGTATTCATTGTGAGCTCATCAGTGCATCAGATAGCTATACGACTATTTACGACACGCGCGAGAAGGCTTTAATATAACAATAACATAACTTTGGAGGGCATTGTGGTTTATTAACGGCCCAACAGGTGTGAACAACAGCCCGACAGTTTATAAAAGGCCCGAGACGAAGGCCCAACAAAGTCACATTATTACCATTATTACCACTGCGATTCTGAGAAAGATTTGACCCTGTACCTTACATGACAGCTACAAACAGCCAATTGGTCTTCATTCAATTCGCTTGATTGAGACATGTTTAACTAAGCAGACGACACTTGCAAAAAACATTCTTGAATAACTAATTTCTTTAATTTTTTGTCTCAAAAACATAGGTTATGACCCCTCATTGGAACGGGCGCGACGAGCTCGTTCCAATGAGGGGTCATAACCTATGTTTTTGAGACACAAATTGAAAACAATAATGAAAATTAATTGACGATTTTTGATAATAGCGCTGGCCGGTTTTGGCCATTTCGTTGGGTAAAGGGTTAACGTTTTCAA
This sequence comes from Pictodentalium vernedei, assembly GCA_031216915.1. Lineage (NCBI taxonomy): Eukaryota > Metazoa > Mollusca > Scaphopoda > Dentaliida > Dentaliidae > Pictodentalium > Pictodentalium vernedei. Next base: position 188,355,015 of record CM062297.1, on the reverse strand, counting down.
TTTTGGCAGATGATTTTATCGTCTATTCTCAAACAAACTGGCGCGACATGATTATCACCTGATCGGCACTGGTACTCTTTCAATTGCACCGAAGTTAGAAAACTTGAAAACAAACCGGATATTTACAGCTTTTAAGTCAGGAATAAAGGCTTAAAATGTCTCCAGACTTACTTACTATATACAGCTGCTTGTTCTTATGGGACTAACTTTGCTGGACATTTTAAATATTTAATAATTTAAATAAGAATCATATTGTTTACTAATTGAAACCATTTCTGGAAACTGTTTCCATTTTCGAGTGTACGACAGCCAGGAACAAAAGTCACTTGACGTGTCGGACTGTCAATGAGATGTTTAACTCATTAACGGCCCGACACATCGCGTGCAATTTAAGTTGAGCGTTACGTTCTTGTAATGCCCTGTTAAACTTTGTTAATGTACTAGGGAACGCCCTATAAATGGTAATAATGCCAATTCTTTCACGTCATAGCTAGAGTTTTGTAGTTAGACACTTCACAAAAAAGATATTTTTCCAAGCTGTCTGCATGACCAGATTGATTGCGCTTCTTAACGCATCAAAGATACAACTCTAACATGGCTCATGTAGGCCGAGTTTGGCCTCATATCAGCCAGGTTTGTTGACATATCAGCTGAGTTTGATAATGGACAATTCTAGGAAGGAAAAACACATTTAATAAATTAGTTACTTTATTTGTGTTACTCAAACATTTGAAACGTTTTATAATATACTTTATCTTACAATCAACATGTATTTTGTCTGTATTAACTCCGCAACTGTCGTGTAACCGACCCCCTGATACAGATGTTTGTATCAGGGGGTCGGATACAAGCACGTTCCTTTCGCGTGAGTTCCATTTTTTTTCTTTTTGTTCATCCGTACGAATAAATAGTTCGTTATATATTCGTTTACATTCTTGACTTATCCCCAGTATATTGTAAGATAAAATGATTATTACCATTATGTGGATGTACAAAATATGTAACCGAGTCTCGTTCCGGGTTATAAGGGTAGATCACGACTCGTCTTCGTCTCGTTGCGATCTGCCCTTAGAACCCAGAGCTCGACTAGGTTACATATTTTGTTCATCCACATAATGGTAATAATCTCTATTCATCAGATTTTTTTCCGAGGAACAGAACAGTTTATGTGGAGTATTGATTAGTGGCAACAGTACTCACCTGTATAGGCTATTTGTCAGATCAAAAAATTATATTTTCTTTGACCACCGAGTGTATGCACATGAAACTATATTTTCATCAGTGATACACACGACGGGATCAGGTCGTTTCGTCCCAGGACGTTTCGTCCCATTTTGGGCGTTTCGTCCCATTTATTTTGGTCGTTTCGCCCCATGTAGATTTTTTACTTTGGTCGTTTCGTCCCATGTGGATTTTTCACTTTGGACGTTTCGTCCCATCCGAGATTGACGTGAAAGCGACTAGCTTCCCTAATTTAAAAACGTATCTTGTTCTGTAACAAAATTACAGAAAGTGATATCCTCCTATTAAAAAGTGATAAAAATCCATCGGAACGTTATATCCTTTACGAAATCTAACACAACCTGTTGATTCCATATCCCTGATAGTTGTGAAAGATGTTTCCCGATAGGCAGTCTGCTGCCATCCAAACTGGATGATAATTGGATGTCCTTATTCAAACAGGTTGAGTTGAGAAATGCTAGCGTGGTCGGAATCATTATCAAAACATAATAATAATAATAATAATAACACTTTGGCCAGCCGCTGATTTGTCGCGGTTCTCGGACGAGAAGGCCATGGTTACCCCTGTACTCCCAACTGCCTCCCTATTCCCACGCTTCTCCTCTCCTCCCAACACTCGGAGACGAACTGCTTGATGATATCCCTTGTCCCATTCTTCCCAATCTCTCCGATTAGCATATTAACCCTCTCCTTTGAGTCTCCCCTTGACCACATGTCCTGTCATACTCATCTCATGCTGAACTGGTACAAACGGTTGTTTTTACAGTATTCAACAGTCAGCTTGACAGTCTTTTAAATGAAGTGTCATGATTACCCTTATCCGAACTTCAAAGGTGTTTGTTAAAAAATGACTGAAACCTCGCCGAAGAAATGTCAATATCAGGAGCTATAGAAAATGTAATTGAGGAAGAAAGTGTTAACGAGGAAGTGTCTGATGATGTTGGGCCATCTAAATGTTTGTTTTGCCATTTGATATATGCCATTAAAGCTATTATTTCGAAACTCAGTGTTGTTTTTCTTTTAAAATCCCATAGATTACCCCAATTGTTTCCTGGGAAAAGTTCGCTTATGTAAATTATTTTTCTTTTGCATTTGCATTTTTTGCGGCTATAAGACATTCTATTTAAGTATGTTGATGTTTTAGAGACGCCACAAAATGCAATTGCGCAGGACGGGTTGAGTGATCAATTCGGGATTGTTGGCGAAATGACGAAATTATGACGTCTTGTCATACTCACTAGTGGAGCGAGAACAACTCTTTTGTTATACTCACCAGTGGAGCGAGAACAACTTTTGTTTTGCGCTTGTGAAAATTCATTTGTAAATTTTAAGTTCACACGAAATGTTAATCACCGATGTGTTTGATTTCACCAGTGAGGGGAGAACGCAATTTATTTTTTACCGATTCGTTTAACGCAGACAGCCAATTAAAATAATGGAGGCCGGTTTGGGTGAAAAAGTGTGGGCCGGTTTGGGTGATGAATGCTTAACCGTCGCCGACGATGAAAATATTGGAGGCCGGTTTGGGGAAAAATGTGGAGGCCGGTTTGGGTTAAGTGGAGGCCGGTTTGGGCATAAATGTCGGAGGCCGGTTTGGCTGGAGGCCGGTTTGGGCGTATTCGCTTAAATGTATGTAAAATTGAACACATGGATAATTTTTAATGTCACGTAAAACTTTTCTGTACACTTGTAAATACAAATAACTGAACATCACTTAATAAAGGTAACTACCCATTATTTCTAAACAGAGATAGATCTATACACTCAAAATGGTGCCGAAATGACCAAGGGGCCGAAGTGACTGGGGCCGAAGTGACCAGAGGCCAAAATGACTTGAGGCCAAAGTGACTGGATACCATTCTCACAGATGAGAGACGTTAATTATTACAGAACACATCAAATGTGAATTTACTGCAGAGATAATTGCTCAACGATATACATGTATATTGATACTTTTTTCAATAAATATCGATCAATATATTAATATCTTTTTGAGAATTATTTTTAGGAGTTAAAACGAATATCCTAGCGTATCTAAAATATCCTAACAGATGTGTACTGCTTTTCTTTTGGACGAATCTTCCCTGGGCCGAGTTTTCCCCGGGCTGAATCTTCCCCCAGTTCCCGAATAAAGATGACATGCCATTTTCAATGGAGGTAAATATCCAAAAAGGTTATTATTTTCCATTTTTAGTGTTCAAAACTACGAAGCACTGTTCATAAACACAGATGGCACCAAAAAGTAACACATTATTACTTTGTTTTAATTTCTTATGGGACTGAAAGCAACCTGTCAGTATCACTTTTTTCGAATTACACCCATTTCGTCCGCTAACCAAGTGGTCCGCTGTAATTTTACCCAACTTGTCCGAAACTCTTCCGCTGGGGGAAAGTATTGAATTATTGTGTTTTGAATCATTTGTTATTTATTTATATAATAATTATATTGTATACTTTATTGTATATTATCTATTGCGATATATCTTAATGTACCCCCTTGCATTAAAATTTCACATACGAAATTCTGAAAACAGAAATGTCAGAACAAAATAAACTACTCAACCATCCTATTCATTTTGACACTGTTTAACGGAGCTCTGAATACTGTTTATTCAATGGATTACCTAAAATAATTATATTATTACAGCAAAAGTTCTTAAAGTATATGTATGTTATATTAAGTTCCACAACATAATCTTATAATTTTGCAATTATTCACTGAAGAGCGCCAGCGGCGCTTTACAGTGAATAATTGCAAAATTATTAGCAAATGTATTATAAGAATTAATTATATTAAGAAACACATCAAAATTTATGTTATATTAAGTTCCGCAACATAATCTTATAATTTTGCAATTATTCATGGAAGAGTGTCACCGGTGCTTTACAATGAATAATCGCAAAATTATTAGCAAATGTATTACAGGAATTAATTATATTGAGAAACGCATCAAAACTTGTTATAATTATATTAAGAAATGCATCAAAACTTGTTATATTAAGTTCCGTAACATAATCTTATAATTTTGCAATTATTCATTGAAAAATATTTCCTATGCTGTGCTGTTAGTGAATCGTGTGTACTAAATAAATATTATTATTTCGTTTGAATCTGAATAAATATCATTAATTTTATATTCCATGTTTTTATGATATTCAAACCCTTGGCGGACGAATTTCGTAAAATTGCGAGCCGACGAATTGGGCAAAATTGCTAGCGGACGATTCGGTGCCCTGGCGGACCAAATGGGTAAAATTGTAAGCGGACGACTCGGCTTGCGGACGAAACGTCCGTATACCCTTTTTTAAAGCAAACTTTTCTTTACTTTTATAACACCTCAACATTCGGATAATTCAAAAACTGCGTTTCTATTCATCTTGATACTTCACGAGATACGTGTCAATGCATATCTGTATACAATCGCACCAATATAACAACAATTATCAGTTATATTATCAGTTATATGTGCGTTTTTTTTCGATTAAGGTGATCACCGGCAGACAAGCTACAACGAAATCAGGTGAGTTCGATTTGAAATAAGATCATCAGCTGAGCATATTGACAAACATCCAGAAGGACAGAATTCGAGTAATAATAACAACACTTTGGCCGGCCGCTGATTTGTCGTGATTCTCAGATGAGAAGGCCTGGTTACCCCTGAGGTCAACATATGTATATATCACGCAAAGCTTTGAGGCGAATTAGGTTATAAGTGCAACAAAAAAGACCGAATATTCAGCCAAAGCATTCCCATGCAGAGGGATAGGGCAATTGCAATTGAATGGGCAATTCGATACCGGAAGTTACGTGATTTTTTCACTGAAATTTACTGTCCACTTCAAAAATCACATTGACGGCTATAGAGAATTCTGTTTTGGAACACATTTCTCTGACTGGGTATGTGGAACCCTTTACGGGCCTGCGACCCGCTTGGGGTTCCTATCAAACGTTATTATTAGAAATATTATTTTTTATGTTTTTCAACAAATGTCAAGAAAACTACAAAATGTGACCCCTAGTTTGAACGAGCTTGACGAGCTCGTTTCAATGAGGGATCACCTGATATGGTTTTGTTGAAATGTTTTGACAAATAATTTTCTTCTGCTTAACCCTTTACTCAACGTAACGGCCAAAACCGGCCAGCGCTATTCTCAAAAATCGCCAATTAATTTTCATAATTTTTTATTTTTTTGTCTCAAAAACAGAGGTTATGACCCCTCGTTGGAACGAGCTCTTTCCAACGAGGGGTCATAACCTCTGTTTTTGAGACAAAAAGTGAAACAACAATTAGTTATTCAAGAATTTTTTTTTCAAGTGTCGTCTGCTTTTCATGTAAGGTAAAGGTTATGCTGTAAATTTCGCATGCGAATGTGGCCGATTAGTTACGTAAAGGGTTAAGTTGATTTATTTGTGAAGACAGCTAGGCAATTTTTCAGGGATCAGTAACAGTATATTAATTTAAGCATGATAAGCTAACATGAAATATTTAAGCAAAGTATATCAAAAGTGATGCTGTAATTACTCCGACAAAGGCCGCAGTGACGTTCAGTATTCTCTTTGTTCTAGTGTTCTCTGCCAAACTTGTCATCTTCTCGCGGAGAACTGCGCGCTCCTCTTTTGACAGCTTCGGTCTTGGCTTATCAGCTATTCCACACAACCACTTGTAAAATCTTCTCCTAAATGTCCTTTTGACTACAAAACATGGAATATAACAGAGTAGAGATGGAATTAACGCAAAATCGTTGACGATTAACCCTGAGCACCACGGTATGACGTTGGGTGGTCCAAACGACTCTCCTCCGTCCCGGATGCTATAATAGTCCCCACAAGAAGCTCTCACATATCCATCCATATCCAGTGGCCCATGGATTACACACTTCACCTCGGGTACTATACGCGCTTGGATTTGTGACAGCCAAACGCTCAACAATAAGCTCTATCGACAAATAGTTTATCTCCACCTGATTCCTAGTACTCTTCTACGCTGTTGAGACTAGTATACCTTCCTTCCGGTTGGTATGTGGAATTCGTTGTTTTTGAGAGTGCGTTAACTCACATGTTGATGCTATTGAATGGTTTTGGCAAAACTACTATCATACTAATGGAAAACAATTACCTACTTATGTTTATCTTGGTGTTCTAATTTTGTTACACCACTAAAGTTGTCAACAGTCATGCCGTTTTGACACGGGCAAAGTTGTCAAAGTGGAAACATACAAGCCGATGTTGATTGCCATGTTGTTTGCCATGCACAATTTTCTTATAGCGGAACACCCCTGGACTTTGAAAATAGAGGATATCTAATGTTTTCTTGTGAATACCGGAATTTATCGCATGAGTGAGTGAGAGAATTTGTATTTTCATGAGCAGCTTGCTGCGAGTGAACATACAAATTCTCTCACACACGAATGAGATTAATCCCGGTATTCACAAGGAAACATTAGATTTCCTTTTTATTGTACCCCTCTCAATTGAAGCTTCAACTGAAACGATCAAAACCGGCGCCCATACCACGCAAGAAATCTGTTTACACAATCAGCTGATCGCTGTTTCCGCTGTCACAGATCACATTCGATGTTGTGTACATCGACACGAAATAGTTTTCGGGATTGTTGGCGAAATGACGAAATTATGACGTCTTGTCATACTCACTAGTGGAGCGAGAACAACTCTTTTGTTACACTCACCAGTGGAGCGAGAACAACTTTTGTTTTGCGCTTGTGAAAATTCATTTGTAAATTTTAAGTTCACACGAAATGTTAATCACCGATGTGTTTGATCTCACCAGTGAGGGGAGAACGCAATTTATTTTTTACCGATTCGTATTATAATTAGACGTTAGGGGTGTAATAAAATGTTCTATCAAATGGAGTCCTAATGTTTACAATAACACAAATACCAACCGGTAGTAGTTAGTCCAAGAACGACAACTCACTTTCCTAAAGATGCAGTACAACTCGTAAATGGAGAGATTGCAGTTTGCGGAGAAATGATACCTGAATAATTTTGTTGAGACACCGTGAAAACGAGAATTTTACAACCAGAAGTGCCAGTAAACAAGACAGATTAAAGATGGACTCCAAGAGCTGCGGGACTTTAGCCCTTTGGACTCTTGTGGTATATCCCATGACAGTTGAGAGCCATCAACTGGTGGAGTCCATATTCGTTACGTGGGGGAGACCAGTCAATATTTTCAACGTGCGGGCTCGTGGCTGCATGTTCAAAATCTAGATTGATCTATCACACAAATTCCCTGAGCAACTATCTGCACTTTGTGAATTCATGTCGTAACACGATCCTGGACCGAAAAAGTGGCCTTTCAGGTCCAAAAGATTAATTTCGTGTCTAATGCTAAAGGGTTCCTAGGTGTTTTCTAGATCAGAACTGTATGGTGATTTTGAAAATCCATTTCTTAATTGCCATAGCCTCTGTATTTTGAGTGAAAATGCAGTTCTTGGTTTATTTTTGATAAAATTTGAAAAGTATAAAATATTGTTTTCATGTCACACACTCATTGAACAGAGGTTTATCTAAACAAGTAGGGCGTCATAATAAAGGTAATGGGGAGACAAATAGAGACATGTGCAATTATCACATATAGATTAGTTTAGTCGGTAAAACAGACATTTTCTTTAAATAGCCGTTACTAAATTTTGTTGTTTCGAATGGCATTACCAAAAGAAGGCCATCTCTGTTTCAATTTTTTCCATAAATCTCAGTTATGTGTTCCAGTAATTTGAAACAACCAAGTGTATGAAATTTCTTATGAAAGAAGTTGTCATAACAGTGTGCGATTAATGTATTCGTTATGTGTAGGTACAGATTAAGGGCATCATATTCTAATGCATGGTGCGATTCTCGTAAACTATGACATTTTTGAACCCTCACCTGACACGAAAGGAAAACGGCACTTGCAAAAATTCTTAAATAACTAATTGTTTTCATTGTTTTGCTTCCAAACCATAGCTTATGGCTTCTCAGTGAAACGAGCTCAACGAGCTCGTTCCAATTGGAGTCATAAGCTTTGCTTTTGAGACAATAACAGAAAAGAGAATGAAAATTTAATGATAATTTTTGCGAACAGCGTTGGGCGGCTTGAGATGTACGTTGCGTAAAGGGTTAATGTATATAGGAAGGGTCTTTTCTTGGCCATACTTTGATTTACAGCAAGTAAATAATAAAATTCACCCACATCAAAAAATCTGATGATAATCTAGATATTTATTTTTTATGGCCCTGTGGACATGAAACATTTTACAAAATAAGGAGGTTAATTTGTTTTTATAATTCACATACCTCATACTATTGCTGACAAATTAAAAGCAAATGTAAAAAGAAGTTTCAATCTTTTTTTTTAAATGTATAACACACTATATATACACCCTCCATTATAAGGACTAGTCGGGTTGACCTCTTCTCGGCCTAAGAACATAGGCGGCAATTTCTATGTTTCGCCCCAAGATTAGAGTTTGCCCAGGCGAACGCGTCTTCATCGCGGCGAATCTTCTCTCATCGTGTCCCCATGTGGACAATCAGAGTTAAGTGCATTGTCTAAGGACACAACGCGGGAGTCCGAATCGATCGCTCAGACGCTCACCCACCCAAGGACTAACCGGGCTCGACGTTACTTAACTTCGGTGATCTGACGAGAACCGGTTACCACAACGCCACAGCGCCCCCTTGCGATTACATACCCTGCCTACGTACATGTACATACATAAAACGCACCACGCATTACATGTATACATAGATTACCGATTTGTTTTTGTGGCTTCTCTTCTAGTGTCGTTTCGTCCTCTGAGTCAGATCCAGACGGCTCCAGTTCCTCATTTCGTGTCCACCATGTTACCTTTCGTAACTGCAAATGAAAGAAATACATTTTAGAAATGATTGTGTCTTTTTGTCTATTGCTTGCGTTATGAACCCCCCCCCCCCCCCCCCCCACACACACACACCCACCAAGAAAAAAAAGTCCAAACGTTTTTAATGGGCGTAAATGAGTTTGTACTTTATGTTTTGTGGTTCATAACTTAAAACAAAAACAAAAATAAACGATCATTTCTTATAATTAAATGTTCGAGGTCAAAGTAAACATATGTTAAATGTTCTCTATCTCGCTGAATCTCGCTGAATAAAGTAAAACATAAACTGACATATTAGTTTGCTGGAATAAAAGAGAAAAGGGGAACCGCATTTTTAAAACGCAGGCAGAAATTAGCACACTTTCCAACCCAAAAGTAGTTCGGTTATTATTTTTTATTGACCAATGAATTTCGTAATGTAAAAAAGTCATACGCCACGCCCTCATCACAATTCATTCATATTTTCACTCTCCATCAAAAGTAACTTTTAAAATGGAAGATGGCTACCAGTGTTACATTGTATTTTGGTTCTGACCATTTCCTGGAAACTGAAATGCACAGTTTGTGAAATTGGAGTTGGGTATGAAACAAGATGACATGAAATTAGATGAACTTAGGCAGTGTTTATTCATTGGAATTGCAAAATGGAAACGTTTGGACAAGTGTGCTGCGTTACTGGATTGCGTCAGTGATGTAGCATTATCTTGCTGCACTTAGTGGCTGAAGTGTGACAGAGGGCAACGTTTAAATAATGTTTTTGTTTTTCGGAGTGGAACATTCTCTATTTTAAATGCGCATCGGACCTGATCGGACCTTATTTTTGTGACCACTCATGTACATAATGTGCCTTAATTCAAACTCAACATCATTCATTGCCTGGATACTGATTACACATCCAGTGAAGGATTTGCAGTAATTTGCATTTCGTGAAATATCGAACATAAACTTTGAAAACTGATAATCTTCAGCACGTTTATCAGTGAACCACACAAGTTCAGTAGACGTTTAAAGCATTCGTACATTTAAAACTAGAAGTCCTGTCACGAACTGTGCGCTTATCTAGGCTTAATTGCGCGTAGGAATTGCGCGCAACTGCCACATCGAATAGCATCCAAAGCACGGCAGGTTCTCCTGGTTACTCATAGCAAACACAGACAATGTTTCTGCCAATGGACCTCCGGGTTACCCGGAGGTCCATTGGCTGAAACATTGCTTGTGCGCAGGACATATGTACAGAATTTGATAGCATTACTATAGTCAAAACGCGTAGATTAACGCACAGTTCGACGTACTATTTGTGCGCATTTCATGAAAGGACTTCTAGTTTTAACTGTATTACAGTTATTGAAGAGGGGGGTTTACATTGGGATCAATTTACCATCAGCAGTCGAAGGGATTTCACTGGAAAAAAAAAAAACTATCACGTCTTGCGTATATATAGAGTATCACTATAATGTGCATGTTTTGTGATTTGTGTCAGATTCGAGGTGGTGTCCAGAATGGGATCTCAACGCGCCGGCTTTGCCGGCGAGTTGTGATGCCATTCTCGACACCGCTGAGAATATGATGCAAATCACAGGACGTGCACATTATCATGATTATTCATTTATCTGACAATTCTGTCACATAAACAGATTAAATCTTAAATTATTATTACAGTTTTGGGACATAATATTAGGCGAGAAAAAGTTTTTTGGAACAATATTGTTGTGCACTTTAACAAACAATGAGTAACGCGGTGACCGCAAATTTTCAAAGTTGCGTTGTAAAATTATTCACTCTCACTTCCTATGATGATACGCTTGAATTTACAAGTGTGTAATATTTAAGTCAGCAGTTTCTATTTATTGTAGGGGGGGGGGGGGGGGGCATTGGCTATTAGTAGGTATATGAGGCGGATTCTAGGCCATTTTGTACATGTACCGTGCACGTACACGTACACGATGCGTTTACCAACGTGGGATTCAGTGTTAAATCGCACGCTTGTTCACAAAAATGTCGGGTGGTCTAGAATCCGCTGTTTTTTTGAGACTCCTAGATCGCACTTTTAACGTTCAAATACCCGTGGTGAACGTTGAATGTTACACGTTTTTTTAAAAAAAAGTGAAATTGTACATTTTCACTTTTTTTTTACTTTAAAAATTTTTGTCAACGTCCCATCGCGGATCTGACCATCGATCCATCGTTGGTGAACGCGAGCAAAAATTCTGGGCTAGCATAAAAAAAAACGGTTTGCGGATTCTAGGCCAGTCGCCTAGAATCCGCTATTGTTTTTGAGGCGGTGGGTTTTTCAAAAAAAAACTTAACAGACTACTATTGGACGCTTCCCTTTCTGACGTAAGTGGGGGGAATACCCGGATTTTTTTCCAAAACTTAACAGACTACTATTGAGCGCTTCCATTTCTGACGTGAGTGGGGGGAATACCCGCGGAAATAAAAAAAAAAGTGATTGATATATATAGGAGAGAAAAAAAAAATATATAAATAAATAGTTATTTAAAAAATAAATATATCAAATCGAATAGATAATAAAAAAAGAAAAAATAAATACGTAAATCATGAGCGCTTCCCAGACTATTAGAGCAAGGTTTCTTTCAAAAATGCTGACGAGAGCCTACGCATTCTGTGTGAACGAACAACTAGGTCGCCTCTTGTTAGAACGATGCGTCGGATGTCGGGATCACCTAGACTTCGATCACGAGAATCATTCGTGTCTGACGATGGAAAGGGAAGATATGGTCGTCAAGTATTTCGAACCAGCGTTCGAACGCGTTCAAATTGACGAAGTGATCGCGTTTTGGAAGAGATTACTCTTCTGTAAGGATCAAAGCAAGCCCACAGTTTCGGAAGAACTGAAATTGGCGCGTAAAAGTCTGACTTTAGAAGACAAGGGATGTGTCATGAAATTATTGTTCAATGAAGCATACGACTAAGTTTTTTCGTTGATATAAAAATAAGGGAGAATAGAAAATAAATAAATGCACACATAAATTTTTTATATAATATTAGAAAGAAAAAAAAAACACAAAAATGAGAACCAGAAATAAATTGTATCCGACGTTAGTAGACGACGAGGATGAGAAGCTGATCAGCGTTTTGCCAACGGCACCGTCGCTAGAAGAAAAAGAAAGAGGAGAGAGGTATCGCATCGATCAAATCAGTAGAATCCAAGAGTATCTAACTCGAGAGAGAGATTCTCGTCATTCTCTCAAGAAGAAGTATTCGCGTTTCGTGACATTCGTCAACGCGATCGACACGACACTCATCACGATTTCCATGGGTTTACACGCGGCCGGCATCGGATTGTTGTCGACCGCGGTCGGCATTCCGATCGTGTTGACCGTAGAAGGAGTGACTCTCGCCGCCGGATTGTTTAGCACGCTCGGAAACTTTTTGAGTAGGAAATTATATCTGAAGGCGAGGAAACACGACAAGATTCGCGTCTTGGCCGACTCCAAGATCGACACGATATCCGAAATGATCTCGATGGCGTAGAAAGACGGTAGGATATCGGACGGAGAATACTTCGCGATATTGGGTGAGAAAACGAAATACGATGCAATGAACGAAGCCGTGAGAATCAAGACTCGTCAGATCATCAAGGAAGAGATGAAGGATTCTCTCATGGAAAAGGGGAGGAAAGAGGCCAGGGAGGAATTCAGTAAGATGATAGAACTCAAGAGCAGCGATTGAAAAAAAAATATATATATAATAAGAACAGAATTAATTAATTATTAAATTTATATATAAAATAAAAACGAAATTAATTTAAATAACTCTTAAAAATGTATTGCGTAAAGTGTAAGAGAGTTACCGAGACGAGTAATTCTCGGAAAGTACGAACTAAAACGACAAACAGATGCTTCGCGGAATTTGCGACGTGTGTGGTTCTATCAAGACTCGATTCGTCAAAAAAAAGAACGCGAGCAAAGGTAAAGGCATCGTGAATAAAATGATCAATAATCTACCTTTCGAAATGCATCTGCCTGGTCACAGTTTCACGGTACCCGGAACGAAATTGAACAAGAGACTCAACGCCGATCTGACTCCCAAATCTTGGAGCAAACCTGTGAATAGGGTGGCCGCGGCCGCGTATGATCACGATCTGTGCTACGCCGGACATCCCGACACCAAGACTCGCAACGACGTCTGCGATAAAAACATGTTGGGGAAATTGAGAGGCATATCGAATCCGACCAGGAGAGAGAAGATAGAACGTTCGCTGGTCGGCAATCTGATCGGTACGAAACGTCCATTCGGATGGGGCGTTCAAAAAAAAAAGTGCATCTGAAAAGAAGAAAAAGAAACGATTATTGACGAGCGAATTGGCCGAGGAGTTACACAAACCCATAGTGCGTAAATTTCGAAAGAGAAGGGTGTTCGTGAAGCGTTTGGATGATATTTGGTCTGCCGACTTGGTCGACATGAGATCGTTTTCGAGGTGGAACGAGGGTGTTAAATATCTATTGACGGTCATTGACGTGTTTTCCAAATACGGTTGGATCAGAGCTTTGAAGAATAAATCGGGACCTTGCGCCGCCGAGGCTCTGAGGAGCGTGTTCGACTCGTCTTCTCGAAAACCGAGTAAATTGTGGGTGAATAAGGGAAAGGAATTCTACAACAAGCACGTTCGTCGATTGGTCGACCTCTACTCGATCGAAAACGAAGAGAAAGCCAGCGTGGTGGAACGTTGGAATCGAACGATGAAGGAAAAGATGTACAGATACTTCACGGCGAATTCGACCAAGAAATACATATACGCTCTGAACAGTCTGGTCAAAGATTACAACAACACGCGGCACAGATGGATCAAGATGACTCCCGTGGAAGCTAGCGATCCTCGAAATGAAAAACGGGTCTACGCGAATCTATATCCTGAAAGATCTAAGATCAGGAAGAAGTCTAGAACGCCGAAATTTGCGGTCGGTGATCGAGTGAGAATCTACGCTTATAAGAAGCACTTCGAAAAGGGTTATACTCCTCGATGGATCTCGGAAATCTTCGTGATAATCAAAATATTTCACACCGATCCGGTGACTTACGAAATCGAAGCTTTGGATGGAGAAGAGATCATCGGAATGTTTTACGAACAACAATTACAGAAGACAAAGTTTTGATAAAGAAAACAAATTTCTTTTATTTACTCTCTTTAACATTTTCTTGTTTACACACATATATATAAGAGAGAAAAATAATAATAAAAAAATAATTAAAAACCATTTTTTAGATAAAAAAAGCAAGTTAATTAATAAACAAAAAAACAAAATCCTTTAAAAATGACAAATATACTAGGTATAGCACAAAGCATAGTGAAAGATGAAAGTATTCAAGAATATGAGGTTCACGAATACAAACCGGTAACCGGAACGAGTTTGAACAATGCGGGAGAGATAAGAATCAACGTCGAAACTCAAGATCTATTCATACATCCTAGCGAGAGTTACATAGTGGGGCAGGGACGTCTCACCAAGCAAGATGGGAGCGACTACGCCGACGACCACACGGTTACTCTAGCCAATAATGGCATCATGCATCTATTCAGTAATATAAAATACATGCTATCTGGACAAGAGATAGAATCTGTGTTTCATCCCAGTCAGGCCACCACGATGTTCGGACTCTTGATGCATCCTGATGATTTTTTCGAAATCCAGAGGACTTAATCAGTTGTGGGTGAAAGACACCGTCGGCCCTGCTAGCGCCGGTGCCGTCTTGATGTTCGACTACGTCGTCAAGACGTCCAGACCTAAAGGAACGTTTTCGTTCAGGATACCTTTGAAACACATCTTCGGATTTGCGGACGATTACAACAAGATCATGTACGGATTCGAACACAATCTGATGTTGATTCGAAAAGGAGACGATGACGCAATAGTGAGACTCACTGCGACCAATGCGGGTAAGATAACTCTACACAAGATATCGTGGTTCGCTCCGCACATGGAGCCTTCGATCGTGGAAAAAGCGTGTCTCTACAAGATCATAGAATCCAAGAGTAAATTACCCGTGGGATTTAGAATGAGACAGTGCGACACGGCTAGCATTCCACCCTCCACGAATCACTACAATTGGAGATTGATGGTGAAATCCGCTTCCGAGAGACCGCGTTTCATCGTGGTTGCGTTTCAGACCGATAGGGATGGGTCTCAGGAAAAGAATGCGTCGCTGTTCGATCACTGCCATTTGAGAAACATGCATGTGTTTCTGAACGCCACGAGATATCCAGCAATCGATTACAATGCGTCGTTCGACAAGAACGATTTCTGCAGACTGTATGGCGACGCCGCTGATTTTAGAGAGAAGTATCATGGTCTAGACGAATTGATGAGCAACCCTAACATATCTCCCGGCGAATACAAGTCGATGTATCTCATGTTCGTATTCGACGTCAGTAAACAGAGTGAAACACTCAAGAGTAGCGTCTTAGACATTCAGATCAAGATGCAATTCGATAGGAACGTGCCGAGAAAAACCGAAGCCTGCACCCTGGTCCTGTCGGACAGAGAATTACAATTCGAATCGGACGAAAATAAGATGTCGATCATTCGATGAGAGACGAGTGTGTAAAAAAAAAAAAAATATATATAAATAAAAATTAAAAAAATTATTATAAAAATGAATGATAAAGAAAGAGAATACTTAAGAAGAAACAGACGTGTTTTGATTAAAAATATTTCGCAAGATTCGTTAGCAATAATTCTAGACACTTTAGTTGAAACAGAACCTTTGATATTGACTGATTATATGAGACGTGAAATCGAAAGTAAAATCTTGATAGAAGATAAGACCAGAAAACTTTTAGACACGTTGACGTATAGAGGACCGACAGCTTTTCGAGAATTTATAAAAGCTCTTCGAAATGCTAAAATAGATGTCGACGCGTGTTTCGAGATAGGTGGTCCAATTTCACGAGATGAACCATTATGAGAAAAAACGTATTAAAACAAACCCCCCCCCAAAAAAAAAAAAAATAAATAAAGTAATGTGATCTAGAGAGATTGAACATCTTTCTAAATCTCATTACTTTTTTTTTTGTTTTTAATAAATCACACATTATTTTTTTTTTAATTCATTATTTTCCACGCGTTCACTGTTTGTTCAAAGGAACTAGTTCGATCAGTAGACTCATCACGGAAGTGGCGGCTTCGGGATTATTGGTTTTCATAATGAAATTAATCCTGTCTCCAGTGTTCACTTTGAGAGGCGTGCCGAACGTGCTAACATTCGCGTGTTGATTCTCAGTCTTTTCGATGCTGTATCTTTTATCGCTCTCTACTCCATTCACCATGAGATTGACGACTGCTCTGTTATTCAAATCCGAAGAAGCCAGACTCATTCGAAGGATTTCACCTACAAGCGGCATGGGATATCCCACCTGGCCATGTTTCGATCTGCTACCTCCATTTCCGAAAGACCACTCAGCTTTTCCCTCATCTAAGGTGCCGGCCTCCTCGGCCCACACGGTGATCAATTGTCTAGCACATTTGACGTTCTCCACCACCAAAATCAGGGTACAGGCATCCATCATGTTCACGGGATCTGGTAGATTCGTGAGCGCGTGTCCACCCATGTCTAGTTTACCTTCCATGATGTCACCCTTTCTCCAGACCGAGTTGTCGTCCACGTACTTTCTGCTGACCACGCTGGAATCGAATTCGGGATCGTGACTGAGTCCGAATAAATTCTTACCGTTCATGTCGATACCACCCTCCATGGTTCCGCCAGATTGTTTGTTCAGGTAGAGATCGTCCACTTGCGATTCTAGGTATTCTTGTGATCATATCACGGCAGAATCCACATAGCCCTTGTTGACCGCGGTTGAGTCCGCATCCATGTCGTCGACATTCGACAGATTCAATATCTTGTTGAATCCCTCATTCAGATCCGATTTCATTTCTCATCTGTCAGACTTTCTCTGTTCCAGATCTACGTAGTGTTTGGTCGCCACGTCCTTGGGATTCGTGGGAGTGGCCACATTCGTTATCTTGTTAGAATTGGCGTTCAATTCCGAGTGCATCGTTTTCTGAACGTATCTATTTCTCAGGTGTTCGCTGAATCTCACGTGAGAGTCATCCACATATTTCTTGGTCGCGGCATCGGTGGGATCTATGGGATTCGCGACGTTCACCAAACGTTTGGATTTCAGATCGAGATCGTCAGTCCTGGTTTTATCCACGTAATTATCTAGCATGATTCATTCGAAATCGGCGTTCCCCTGTCGACGTATTTTTTAGTCGCAGCATCTGCGAGATCTATCGGCTCGGGAAGATTGTAGAGCTTCTTATCGTTCATGTTCAAAGGTTCCTCTCGAGGTTCGTATCTCCGAACGTAACATTCATCCAAGTTGGCAACGTCGTAACCATTGTCGACTTCGAACGTCTTCCTCTTCTTTCTTATATTGACTTTTTCGTCGTCACTTCTACCAAATTTATCGACTGGCATGTTGTTTTTGAGATTTTTTTTGTTTTTTAAAAAAATATATTCAAAACGCAGTTTATTAAAAAATGAATTATTTTATTTTTATTTTTCGTTTTTATTCGATTAAAATTTTTTAAAATAATTTTTTTATCTTTATATATACTATAAAAAAATCTCTCTCTAATGTAAATCATTGAGAATGTCTTGAAACCGATCTCCTTCAGATCATCTCTTGAGAATGTAGAGACACAGGTGACCGCAAAACACTTGATCTGGTGATTGCACCTGTTCTGTGTTGTAACGAACCATCGATTTGTTGAAATAGTTCTTTATTTCTTTCGGCAGTGAGATTCCGTAGCTGTCGAAATAATAATTTTTCTTCTTCCCATTCTTGAACCATGCCACCCAGTGAGTGCCTTCACCTGATGAATCATCTAGATTTAAAATTCCGCATTCCGATTGTCAAGGTCTTCTCTTTGGCAAGGCATCTCTGGAAAACACACCTAGAAAATCTTTGATTTTCAAATCTTTTGCCGCATTCAACAGATCGATGTTGGATAGGGGTTCGTTAGGTAAGATGACACCTTCTACGGATATCTTTATTTTCTTATTCATAAATGCATATATATATTTTTTATTCATTTATTTTATTATAATTCACTAAAATGACGTTATTTTTTCTTTTTTTTTCTTTTTAAACTAACACTCTCGATGTCTCTATCGATTTCCATAATCTCGAATCCGTCTAATTCCTCTTGATTTTCTGGAATCCTATCATCCTTACTCATATCTGGAATCCAATCATCCACAATCATATCATCTAAAATTAGATCCAAAGTCCAATGTCCGAGTGCCAAAGTGTTTAATTTATCGTCTAACATGAATCTCTTATCGTCGTTGGCCGGCAGCGAAATCTTGTTGACTATTTCGGTATACAAGTCGTGATTTTCGCTTCGAATCGATTTCATAGTCTTATACACTGGACCACTTCCTAACAGACAATTTTTATACTCTTGGAAAGAGATGTTTTTCTTCCCCACGCACGCTTTAACCCCTTTGCACTTCTTGATCTCTTCATCTTCTAGCTGATAAGCATACAGTTTGGGTCTCAAGCCCACAAATTTGATGATTTGTTTACCGCCGCTCTCGTCCTTAAATTTATTTACCCAACACCTTCTTGTTGTCGTTCGATTGAATGTTGGATGGGTGATCGACGGGATAATTGCTCATGTCGAACCACGTGGTCACATCTGGAGATATATCTCGGTAGACATCTTTTGTCTCTATCTCATAAACTAAACTGTCTGTGTCGGTGAATAGTAGTTTGGCTTTATCATCAAATTTTCGTTTGACGTAATCGTAGTGAAACTCATACATCAATTGCTTGCTGATATCTAAGATGATTGGTCCGAGATAATACAGTTTGTCGAACTTCAGGTGCGTCTTTTGCATGTGAACGGCCACTAGATTTTCATCGAATATGATTCGGTGTTTGTAATTGGGTTTCGCCACTAATTTTTTAGCTCTTTTCTGAGACGTGATGAGTCGAACGTCGGTTCTCTTCCTGATGTTTTCCATCGATTTACCGTGCATGCAGTTGTTCAAGAGTTTGAAGAAATCTTTTTCGAAATCGTTCTCAGCTCGAATTCTGAGATTCCTGTTGAGATCGATGTATTTTTTCATCCAAGGCTCTTCATCGAATCGAATGATGCGATGTATGTCGACTAATTTCATCCCGTAATCGACGTACTGTTTCAAATTCTCGTTGTAGACGACATAGTTACGTTTGTTAAATAAATTGGGAATGAGTTTTTCCTCGTCTCCTTTGTTTGGTTCCATTCGTTCGGGAGCCAGCGGATAATCATTGTGTGGATCATGTAATTCTTCCGGATAGTTCAAATCGACTTCCAAAATGCAAGGATAGTCTCTCCATTTTTGCATCTCTTCCGGTTCCGTCACCCATTCGAAATTTCCAATCGGTAAAGGATGACTCATAGCCCAACTGTACAGATTATTAGCGTCCCAATACTGTATGTATTTAATCAACCATTTTGAATCGAAACCTTCTTTTATGTAGGGATTGTTAGCTTCAGAATATCTGTGAGAGATCATCGAGACGCCACCTCTCACAGCCCTTTCAAAAATGAGCAACATGATCATGTCGGATAATAATTCCAATTGGACTTTGGTGGTCTTCAACAGAGCGTCCCATGCCAGACTGGGTGCGGTGAAATACCAAGCGGTATCCAGATCGTAATTTCGACAACAGACGTCTCGAATTTTTCAAATACGTCTGCCAAGAGCAGAACGTCGGTCTCCAGATAGAGATCGTGATAATCTCTCATGGTTTTCATATCGAATGATTTCCACACGTTTTTGGCGTGTTTGTAATTCTCGTTGGAAATGTCGGATTCGTATAATTTTGAATAAAAATCTTCTTTCGAAGGTAGTGCGGTGTCTTGGAATCTCTTTAGATCGTTCATGTAATCGTAAGGATAGACTCCTTTCCTCAACATGACATCTACTCGTTCTCCGAAATGTTCACTCATGATTTTAAATTTATCCTTGCTCATGTTATCAACTAATTTTTCCAGAGCGGGCAACATGAATTTAAAACTGTTGATGAAACGTATGGCTCTACGAATGGATTTCGTTTTTTGTTCCAACGTCTCTCTGTCGATTACTATTTTCTTCTCCATGACCTTCCATTTCGTGAATGAAATGTATCTTTCTTTGCTGTTCGCGATGCAATGTAATTCTTCGTGGGAGGTGCCGAGATTTTTCACGAACAGATGACTGTCGTAATCTGAGAGATTGTGAAATATCACCGGATAGAAAACGGCGTCTCAATATTTTAAATTACACTTGCTGTGAGCCGGACCACGATACAGACCCGTGTAATGATCATGGTCTCTGACCTTCTTATTTTCCTTCGAATTCTCATCGAACGATTGTCTGCATATGTGACATTCGATGGCTCTGTTATTTTCATCCTGCTGCTCTCATGTGATGATTATTTTTGCCGCAGTTTTGAATTTGTCGTATAACATTTGAATTTTCGATTCTAACTCTTCCATGAACCTTTGAGCCACGTCGTCATCTTCGCACTGTTTCGTGTAGGTGAAGGGATCCATGTCATGTTGCGAGTCGAAAGCACATTTCACGTAAATGCAATAACCCGAAGGCATGTGTTTTTGATATCTTTCGACATAACTTTGAAGAGCGTTGGGTTGACAGGAACTCATTTTCGCGGTGAAGCATTTGAAATCGGCGTACACGATGAATGGTACTTTTAACCTTCTATTGTGATTTTCAAACTTCATGATGGTGTTGGGTGTGGGCATTTCGATGGCGACACCTTGATTTTCGTTGCAATATTCCTGATGTTTCGCTAACGATTTTTCGCTCTGAAACATGTTCATGCAGTTGCAACATAAACATATCTTTCCTTTATGTTTATTATTTTGTCTCGACAGTAATAGGCTCGGATGTTTAACCCAACAATAATGATGATTGTCACCATTTGAAATCAATAATAAAATAATCGTCTTTTCTCTTTCAAGATACGAAGTCTGTCTGAGAGGATAGATCGTTCGTTTTTCATCGTCGTATCCTAAGACGTTCACTGCTACGGTGGGATTTTGAGCCTCGAAACGTTCAATGTGTTTTAACTCTGATGGAAAAGTCATTCCGGTCCAATCGAGATTTTTAGAAGACTCCTCGTAACAAGAAACTCTATAGGAGTGCATTTTGACAGGGTATAAATCGGAGGTGACTGCCCATTTAAAACACTGATCATCTTTATTTCTCACGTTGATCACAGCTTTTTTTTTAGTCAAGAAATACGGTAATTCCAAGTAGGAAGATCCTTTCAATGAATCGTTTTTAGTTATATGAATTTCGAGTTTCAACACCTCATCAAACGTCCAATTACTACCTTCATGTTGATAATTTGCAAGAGATGTCAACATCTTGTCTTTCATCTTTTCAAAAACATTTGATAAATCTGAACCTCGAAATACGGGTTCGACGTTAGATCTGAAATATCCATTTTTCACGCTGCTCTCACCGGACTTCACGTCAATTTTTTTCGTCACGCAATGGAGTATCATCTTAATTTTTAGTCCCACGTTCATGTATTTGCAAAACAAATCCAATACTTTTTTCTTCACCCGTTCCATGAACGACTTCAGATCGATTTTCTTGAATGAGGGGACCACATCAAAAGTTTTAAAAATGCCTTTGATCGCACTCTCCCATTCTACGGGCTTTGATTGGAATAGTTCCGTAACGAGTCATGCTTCATATTCTTCTCCTTTCCCTTCATCGATTGTTCATTGAATTTCGCTCAATATATCTCGTTTGTCTAGAGTCTGAAGTGCATCACTCGTGTTCGTTTTAGTTTTTCTTTTCTTTTCTTTTGAAACTTGATGTTCTTCAATGGCTTTTTGTTTAGTCGTCTTCTTATTTTTCACAATCAAAACATTTTTTTTTTTTTTTTACGTCGGCATTTCGATTCCTTTTACTATCTTTTTCTTCTTCTTCTCATTTTTCACAACCAATGCTTTTTTTGATGTCGTTGCTATTGACATTTCGTTTACCTTTCTAGCATTTCGCATATATTCTTGTATGACTTCAATTTTTTTTATTTAGTTCTATGATTTCTGAAATGTGAAATTTTTAATAGTTTACAAATCTCGTTTTACTGAGGTACGGTTTTCTCATTTAAATTTTCCATTGTTTTATCTGTTTGCTTCATTTGTAAGAATATTTTTTTTTTCGAATTTTGTGTTAAATAATTTGTTAAAAAGTTTTGCTTTTTTTTACTCTTTTTATATATATAAAAAAGAGTAAAAAAAAGCAAAACTTTTTAACAAATTATTTAAATACAAAATTTAAAATATACATTATTTGTAAGAATTCATAAAACAAAAAAAACAAACAAATAATCGATCATGACAACAACACCTAAAAGATGCGAATTGAAATTGAAACAAGATGAAGCGTATAAGAAATTCGGTTTTAATATCTATACATTACAACAACACGATCCCATCAAATTGAATGAGGTTAAGATGGAGGGCTTAGAGCACTACTACAACAAATATCAGATGTGTTTGAAATTGGATGAAGCCATGCTCGATCTGTTTTACTAGTACCGAAGTGATCTGCTGAATAATATCATCGTCGCCGAAGACAGAGAATTCGACAAGGATGATTTGTTGTTGTTCTATGGAATTTACATATATCCAATAATCTCACTCGAACTCGTCGACAAATCGGGTGATGAGAGCACATTCACCGATGTAAAAAAACTCAAAAGAGTAAAGATAAACATTCAAAACATTTTCGCAAGTGGAAAAATGACGAATGTCAACATGCTAATAACAGACTTGGAAATATAAACAATAGAGAGATTGATTTTTAGCAAAGAAGAAGGAAAAAAAGTAATGAGATCTAAAGATGATCTCATTACTTTTTACCAAAAAATTTTCACATTAAAGAAATTAAAATTAAAAACTTTTTTTTTTATTTCTATATAAAGAGTAAAAAAAAAAAAAAAAAACTTTTTAAACAAATTATTAAAATACAAAATTTAAAATATACATTATTGCAAGAATTCATAAAACAAAAAAAAACAAATAATCGATCATGACAGCAACACCTAAAAGATGCAAATTGAAATTGAAACGAGTTGAAACGTATGAGAAATTCGGTCATAAAATCTATAGATTACAACAACACAATCCCATCGAATTGAACGAGGTCGAGATGAAGGACTTAGAGCATAAATACAACAGATATAAGATGACTTTGAAATTGGATGAAGCCATGCTCGATTTGTTTTACGAGTACCAAAGCGATCTGCAGAAAATCGCTAAAGATAAAGAATTTGACAAGGATGATTTGACATTGTTCTATGGAAGTTACATATATCCAAAAATCTCACGTGAACTCGTGGACAAATCGAGTGGTGAGAGCGCGTTCACCAATGTAAAAAAAACTTAAAAGAGTAAAGATAAACATTCAACACATTTTCGAAAAAGGAGAAAACACGAGTGTTAACATGCAAATAACAGACTTGGAAATATAAACAATAGAGAGATTGAAATGTTAAAATTTAACTTTTTATTTATATATATAAAGAGAAAAAAACTTTTACTGAAAATTTACATTAAAGAAAATTAAAAATTTAAAAAAAACAACTTTTTTTATATATATATATAAAGAGCAAAAAAAACATAAACAAACTTTTTTAACAAATTATTATTTAAATACAAAATTTAAAATATACATTATTTGCAAGAATTCATAAAACAAAAAAAAACCCAAATAATCGATCATGAGGACAACAACACCTAAAAGATGCGAATTGAAATTGAAACGAGTTGAAACGTGTAAGAAATTAGGTTTTAAAATCTATAGATTACAATGACACGATCCCATCAAATTGAACAAGGTCGAGACGAAGGGCTTAGAGCACAAAAACGACAAATATCGCATGCCTTTGAAATTGGACGAAGCCGTGCTCGATTTGTTTTATGAGTACGAAAGTGATCTGCAGAACATTGTCATCACCGAAGATAGAGAATTCGACAAGGATGATTTGTCGTTGCTCTATGGACGTTACATATTTCCAAACATCTCATTCGAACTCATGAAGAAATTGGGTGGTGAGAGCGAGTTGACTGAAGTAACAAAACTCAAAAGAGTAAAGATAAACATTCAACACATTTGCAAAAAAGGAGAAAACACGAGTGTTAACATGCTAATAACAGACTTGGAAATATAAACAATAGAGAGATTGACTTTTTTAGCGAAGAAGAAGGAAAAAAAAAAAAAAAGTAATGAGATCATCTTTAGAACTAATTTTTTTTTTTTTTTTTGTTTTCCTTCTTCACTATTACCATATATTATAATAACGTTTCCTTTTTTCTTAAATTTCAGTGTCGATTCTTCTTTTCTTTTTTTCTTTTTTTTGTGATATGATACGTTTTTATAACAACACATTTGTTTATCCGAATCATAATTATGAACGAATGTTGTGCATCTCTTGGTAACACTCACATCATTACCATTCTCTTCAGAAGGTAGTTGTGACGGTGGAAAGCGTCTCATTCTTTTCATTTCCAACCGTCTATCCCGCTGTTTATCTAACTCTTTCATCAGTTCTTTCCTTGGATATCCATCATTAGCGTCTAACCATTTTTCCACATCTTTTTTTTCGCACTCTGTCTCGTGATATTCATCATTATCGTCTAATTGTTTCTCCACCTTTTTATCCATTTTAAATATATTATTTTATACTTTCTATGATTTATATTTTATATAATTATATAATTTTATATTATAATAACATATTCAAAATCGGTATATTCTTAAACGGCGAATTTTCACCAAGCAACAAACCCTTGCCGAGTCGCTCAACGTTCTGTCCACTCTTCAGATAGAGACCGTTTCCACTCAAAGAGTTGCCACCTCTAACGGGTTCTAGATACAATCCTTTACCGCTGTCATCTACGTGGACGTGACACACGGCTCCTCCCTTCTTCAAAAACAGTCCGCTGCCACCCATTAATTTCTCAACTGCCGAACTCGCGAGTCCCGTGAGAGCTCCCACGCCGAGAGTCTTTCTGAGAAAGGGTAGTGCCTTTGCGGCGAAGGGTAATGTTTTTGCGGCGATTCCTGCCAATAGCGGTAGGAAACCACCTTTCATTCTCAAATTGTATCTCAATTGAGCGGGACTCAATCTCACCGTCAACCCTCTTCCATCGCGAATCGCTTTCTCCATCCTTTTGATTTGACTTCTGGTCCAGGCGATCGAATCCTGACCGCCTCTCGTCAGATCTTCGTGAGTGAATTTGAATCTCACCGCCTCGCCTCGAGTTGTTAACGCTCTCTTAAGTTTCTTCCTCTGTCCTGCGGATATATTCATGTTTTTAATCACGTATTCTGTCAAAATTCTTTTTTTTTAAAATATATTTACTTCAATTGTTTTCTTGTTTAATAATAATTATTTATATTAAAATAATTTTGTAAAATTAATATTGCATTTATTTTATTTTTTGTTATCTATATATATACACAATATTTTTTTTTTTTTTGCTTTTATATTTCTCTTATGTGAAATCGTATCGTCACCCTCTCTCCGAGAAGATCTAACAGTTCACCATTTTGATCCATCAAAGTGGTTTTGAGACTATACAACGTGTCTAAAATCACTGGTAGATAAACTAAATTTCGAGGTTGCTCCACGATCTTATAACCCGGTGACTCGTTTGGAAAGAAGGAATAGATCGTCAGTTGAGCGCTACCATTCACGTAGCTTCCAGCAATCACGTCCACGTTCACCAGAATGCTATTGACTGCGAGAATGTCGACCGTATTTTCAGATGCCGCATGGCCTCGATACATCTTTCGATCGAATCCCAACATCTTGCCTATAGAATCGCCCATATTGAAATCCACTCGAAAATTATCTTTCAAATCCAACATCGTCTGTAAGGTATTAGGATTGGGAGCGAGTCTGATCTTGTTGCTTCCCTTTCCATCCGTCTTCATTCGCGTCTGAATGTAATTGTTCAAATCGTCTATGTCGTAACTCCCTTTGGGAATTCGAATCTCCAACCAATCCACTCTGTCGGAATACTTGAACAAGTTATTCTTTTCGGTGACGTTGGGAAAGGAATAATAAGTCTCCAGATTCACCAACGCCATCTCGTATCTTTTCTCTCTATTCAATTCGATGGAAGGTTCGAATTTCGTAGCGAATCGAGTCGAATCGCCACTCACCACGATTTGAATGGATTGTTTTGCAGCCGTATTCTCGGCTATCCGTTCTAACAATTCTCCTTGTTCCAACATTATATTTTATTTTTTTTTTATTTTTTTCAAAACTAATTATTTGAAGATTTATTATTTTCTAATTTTTTTTTATTTTCACGCTTTATCTTATTATCATCAGAAACATAAAACTTGTCGAATCCGCACCGATATTTTCCGCGATTAAATTCGCTTGTCAAATCGATCACGACGAAATTGTAAAGTCCTCCATCCCAAACCCTCTTGCAGAATCTCCTGAATTCCGCCATGCTCATGTCGTTTGCGACGTGGTCGCCATAGATGTGATTGAGATTCTTGAGATCTTGGCGAAAGAGACATAGAAAATTAGCGTTCTCCCTTATCGTCTGTCTGGGCAATCGAAAATAATTCTGCGACAGGTAGAAACAGTCCACGTTGCTGTGTCGACCCCTAACGTAATACCATTCGCATCGGTTCTGTCTCTCCAAAAGCAGATCGTCGAAAATCATGAGATTCTTATCTTCCGATTTCAATTCTGTAAGATCCGGAACGTCGCTAGCGTTCTCATAAAATCGACACTCGACGTTCGAAGATGCATTTCTTTTCATCAGCTCCATCGCCGCACCGTCCAAAATGGTCGAAAGTGGAGCTTCACTCTTGTCGAATTCCTCCCTACTGTCAAAGATTCTGGCTATGACGTCCTTGGGCAATCTACGATCCATACACTCTCGAAGCAATCTGTATTCGGGTTGAAACAAGCTCTTGCCAAACATGAACAATCTGTCGTAATCCAACCAGTCGGGTCGGGACAACAGATTCATCAACAGATTGGTCTTTCCACAATTCGATTTTCCCACTATCAAGCCTCTTATGCTTTTGGGAAAGAACTCGTTATTCGACCTCTTAGTCGCGGCGTCGTTCCAAGACATATCTTTAATGTTCATCTTTGTTTTATTTTTTTTTTTTGTTTGTTATTTTTGATTCTTTCAAACACAAATTTTTTATGTTTTTCAAACTCAGTTTTTAATATTATTATTTATTTATATCACACCGTCACGAGTTCTCTTCAATCCTGATCCGCTCGTCATTTTGACTAAATCTTGTATGGGTACCACAGCATCCTTAAAATCTTTCCAACTTTTCGGCGTTCGCTCTAACGCAGCTCGCTTCACCGGTGGACTGATCAACTTGTCGATCAACGCGTCAGCTGCCCTCTTGCCAGCCACAGAAGCTATCTTACCACTGGCTTCGGAAGCGGCTTTCTTACCAGCATCCAAAGCCGTCTTCTTACCGACCTCAAACGCAGTCGATGCGAGTTTTCTACCTGCATCGCTCGTGAACGCTCGCATTATAGAATCGACGATGCCAGAACCGCCTTGAACGTAAGTTCTGACGTATCCCCTGTTCTTTTTTGTTTTTTCACTGGTAAATCGTTTTGTTGTTTAAATACTTTTATTATTCTAGTGTAAATATTTACTGTTTTATTTTTGTTTGTTTGTTTGTTTCTCTCTACTTATTATATATACATCAATCCTTCAATTCGTTCATCAGCCTTTTATAATGGTTTTTATTCAAAACCTTCTGTCTTAACAATTCGTCAGATATAGTAACTATCTGATTATCTAATCCTGTGTTACCAGCCCATCTGCTCGCCATCAACAAACTCAATCTCTGAAACAGAGCGTCAGAATCGCTCGGAAGAAAAGTGGTTTTCACCCCTTTGCCAGTCACCGATTCGACGAACTTTTTATTCATATCTCATATGGGTTTCACCACTTTCGTCCACTTGTAACCTCTGTTGGCTTTGGGTCTCGTCTCTCTGGCATCGTTATTTCTCTTCATGGCGTGGGTCTGAACCAGAATGTCGCCGTAATTGTCGAAATCCTGTTCCGTGTAATCACTAGGCTTGTCGTGAAGGAGCAATCTGCGCAGTCCATCAGTCAATTCGTATCTGTTCGAACCCACGATCAATTCATCATCACCTATTTCTACTTCTGTGTCACCGACAAAAGTTCTCCCCTCCGAATCCTTGTAAAATCCATACAACAGATCTCTCTTACCGCCGTTCTCAGACGACGTGACGCTATCAGTGGTGATAGTCGAAGTTGTATCGTCGGTCTCGCTCAAATCTGTTTGAATTCCCGTGGGAACGTAATCCGGCGTAGATTGAACGGAATGCCGATTTCCAAAACTACCGGGCAACGAACCCATTCTCAAAGAACTCTCTTTTATGGGTCTCAATTCTTCGACCATCTCCTTCCTGCTTCGCTCTTGACCCTCCGTCACGGGTTTCAATATTTTTGTGGCTTCGCGTCTGAGTTCCATCTCACCAAGACGACTGCTTCTGTCAGCCGACTGAATGCCCTTCTTAGTACGTTCATACTCGCCTAAAATTTGATCTCGGCGCCTAGAATCCATCTGTAAAAACATTTTTCGTTTTTAATTGTTAATGTTCCTTTAAGTATGCTAATGCGAGTTATTTTATTATTTTCAAAAATTAAATGTATAATTATTTTTATGTTTATGTTTTTTTTCTCCCCTATATATATCAATCACTTCTTTTTTTATTTCCTCGGGTATTCCCCCCACTCACGTCAGAAATGGAAGCGCTCAATAGTAGTCTGTTAAGTTTTGGAAAAAAATCCGGGTATTCCCCCCACTTACGTCAGAAAGGGAAGCGTCCAATAGTAGTCTGTTAAGTTTTTTTTTGGAAAAACCCGCCTCAAAAACAATAGCGGATTCTAGGCCACTGGCCTAGAATCCGCAAACCGTTTTTTTTTATGCTAGCCCAGAATTTTTGCTCGCGTTCACCAACGATGGATGGATGGTCTGATACGCGATGGGAAAGTTGACAAAAATTTTTAAAGTAAAAAAAAAAGTGAAAATGTACAATTTCACTTTTTTTAAAAAACGTGTAACATTCAACGTTCACCACGGGTATTTGAACGTTAAAAGTGCGATCTAGGAGTCTAAAAAAAAAACAGCGGATTCTAGACCACCCGACATTTTTGTGAACAAGCGTGCGATTTAACACTGAATCCCACGTTGGTAAACGCATCGTGTACGTGTACGTGTACGTGTACCGTACATGTACAAAATGGCCTAGAATCCGCCTCATATACCTACTGCTATTAATAGTTCTGTCGCTAATTGCAAGGAATTCTGTCTTGTTTTGTAAGCAATCAGATGCATCGATCACTGAAACGCACATAGTATGTATTCACGCGACTGTTATGATAGCCCGTCGCGTTCCCGGAAACGATTCGTCTATTTATACGGAACCAGAATAAGTCGCCCATATGATACGGAATCGGAACACATTATGTGATACGTACCGTTTCTCGCGGTTTTCAGGCCAGAATCTGTATGATTGTTAGATGAATTAGCTTATCTGATGCCAATGCTTCTTCACTAAGCACTACACCCCTCTATTTGTTGATGAGTTTCGTGAGAAATTACAAAATATTCACAGTTGTTTTCCTCCGTTCAAAACATCAAAGAATTCATCGTTAGTTGTTTGTTGATTGCAATGTCCCGCTTGACAAAGCGAATAGGCACATTATACCACACCCTGTATCTAAGAATGACTTGGTTTACCGAAGTGTGTAGATAGGAGCCAATTTTATTCAAATCATTTCAGCAACACTGAACATTCAACAACACCGACTTCCACGGTCTCTCCATCTCAACCACCTCTCCTAAAAAGAAGCAGAAAATACACAAGCGCCGCTGAACACCCAGACACTTTCCTCCTTTTCCACCCCCAGGCATAGGGACAGCATCAATCACAGTTAAAGAGGGTCGAAAGGGGCTTGCCCCAAAGCATCCCTGCGCACCTTCGGCGCGCGAACCCATTGCTTTGAGTCAACCCAGCGCTATCGTAAGATATTGCTGGGTAGAACATACCATTGGTACACACGGAGATCTTTTAAGCATATTATCTGCAGTTAAGCAGTAGAATAGCACATTTTCATCGCAAGAGAAGTGCATTTTGATATCGGTGGTGTGTCATGTGGGGTGTGTTGGGGGAAATCATCCTCAAGTGGTGTGGGGGCAGTGAGAAAGAATCTCACTCAGCAGCAATGGCTTAGCCAACGGGGCCTCGGGCTGGCCATGCGCCCACCCCACCTAAAAATTACAGTGGCTCCCCATCAAAATGGGAAAATTAAAGCACAAAAGGGACTCAGATTCCCTCTCTATTTTCAGGGGATCCCTCCCTAATCCCAACCAATGGGCGGGAGGTACTGTAGGCTTGATGTGGGGTGACTGTGGCCTTCCCATTGGTGGGGTTCGGGGGAGCCAACCCCATCACCAACCAACCCTTCGGCCTTCGGATATGCCTGTGGCATATATCGACCTGCCCCCCCCCCCCCCCCAAACAACAAAAAAAAAATATGCCCCCCTCTGAAAATCCAAGCTACGCCCTAAACTGCAGCAAAGATATTTCACCTGGCACTAGTCGAGCCTCGTGCATGGTCACATATCTTCCCCATCAGGTGAGATTTTCCCATCCACCCCAACACTACTCATGAATAATAATTATCTAACTCGGCAAATGGCATATTCAGAGCGCGCTGCAAAGTGACAGTGGTCAATCTATCAATAGGTTAGAAAATTTATGAATATTTTGTTTATTACAAAAATCGGATATTAAACATCTAATCTTGTTACCTTTTCTGGTGCCATCGGTTTTGTGCAGAAACTTATAACAACAATGCAGAGCAAGGTTATGCAAGTTAAAATGGAAGCAAAGTGGAGGAAGTGGACGTCAGCTAGAACTGCAGGTCTATTGTCTGGCTCCATACTACCACACAGTGGAGCAGGAAATGCAAAGTCAAGCACCATTCTGACGAAGCCAACGACTAAACCAATAATTAGTCCCCAGAATGCTCCCTGAAATAAAACAGAAATGATGGGAATAACCGAAAATTAATTTTCCATCTCCACTCTGAATCTGTTCAACCATTTTCTTCAGCTAGCTTACCCAGAAACTTTACAACATCAATAGAAATTTGGTGTAGTATAATTACTAAAGCGATTAAAACATTTCGCCCAGATCGCGAATTTTCGATCGGCTTTCTTCCCCCCAAAAAACGGAAGAATCACACCTGTTGAAGAAGAAAATACAAGAACATGGCGCCACTGATATGACGTCACGTCCGAGGTCCGGCACCGAGGTCCGGCAACTATGACCTGTCCGGGTACATGACATACTACTGATATATATATGTAATAATAACTTATACGCAACTTGCATGCGCTGTTTTACAACCAACGCAATTCTCAGGAACGTCTTGGTGGTTAGATGCAATTCATTGCTATGAAAACATACCTGTTCGGTAGTTCGTTTCCAGAAGACAGCTGTCAAGAAAACAACACACCAGGGAGGAACTGTGTAAGATGATACTGCCTGAAGGTAACTCCATAACTGTCCTCCCTGTGACTGCTGCATAATGGGTATCCATAACACTGTTAACACAACCAAACCAACGACTGTCAATCTTGCAACAATCATTAGTTCCGATTCAGTAGCCTGTTTTCTGAATTGTCGCCACAAATCCATTGTGAACATGCTGCTTGCGCTATTGAAAACAGACGTTAGTGTGCTCATAAGAGCTGCTAGAAGTGCTGCGAGCATCAAACCTCTCAGACCTGAAATAAAAAATATCTTTAACTCAATGGTTATGGAATCATGAAACGGATTAATCTTTAGTTATAGCCGTTTCGTTGCCGATTAACAGTACGCTGTTTTTGGTGCAGAGAATATGCATATACTGGGATGTTGAACTGTGATAATGTAGTCAAGATGTGGGTGAAGATATTATGGAGTCAAATAATGAGAAAAACATAGTGCAACTTATGCATATCTCAGTCCCGAGAGAATGTGACTTTATGAAAATAATGACTCCGTTGTGAAGTGGAAATTGCCGATTGTCTCACAGAGGAACTCGCTGACTTCCGAAGTTGACAGTAGTTCCAATGGGATGGGGTGGGGATGGGCTATAAGAAATCTCCACTCCCAGCCAGGGGCCAATACTATAAAACTTCTACAATTGTGTTTTCTAGAACTGAATTTTCTAGTTATGACTTCACATGTGTTGAAATGAACCATTATGATTTTCAAAGATGTGGCAATTTGCCAACTGGCATCACTATTTTATTACTCCGAATGAGTTTGCTTTGTAATGGTAACATATATATATGGATATAGAAACTTTCAAGGGGAGAGTATCATTGTTCTAACTTTAAGACAGGCGTTGAACCAAGTTAGTGGTCGTACCTGGAAAAAATTTGGGACAAGCTGATTTTATGTCATGTTGAAGACGAATGTCTTCCGAAGAACATATCCAAAATCTGCAAAAATCCGCTTTGTGGAAAACGTTTTATAGCATTTATACTGATAGTGGTGTAAAAGCGAATTTCGATCAATTTTCCGAAACCAGCATTCCAACGTTTGCGAACGTGAGGACACGGATTTGTGTAAATCCAGTTTTTTTACTCACTAACACACAGGATATACTGAGTGTATCATCATCCGGTGCACCTCTCGTACTAGCTCAGAAATGGATGAACCTAGTGCCGCTCCGAGGAGTTCATGTAGCGTCGGGAGTGGACTGAAATCTATGAACAGGGAAGATTTAGATAGCGTCAAGGAGTTGTATGATAATGCGCTGGACAGCTCGATAGCTTTTTTCCGATCTTGCAAACTCAGCAATCTCGTAAGGGTAAACACTTGCCTCGACGAGTACAGAACCAAACTGGTTGAACAAGCGCGCACTGCTAAGCTATGGATACAATATCTAGAATATGTCCAGACACTGAAAATGTTCATCAGAGGTGAACGCCTTGGAGACTGGAATCTCCACCTTATTGTTGTCAGTAATATGTTGAACCTCTTCGCTGCCACGGGACATGTGCACTACCCTAAGAGTTGCAAGTTGTATCTGCAAATGATGCTTGGGCTCCCCGAGAAACACCCGCGGTTGTATGATAGGTTCTTCTTTGATGGTTTCCATGCTATACGCCGGAGTTCCGGGGTATGGACAGGCCTTTCAAGTGACCTTGTGATTGAACAAGTCCTCATGGGCTCAATTAAAAGTCGAGGTGGACTAACGCGAGGTCGTAGGGTGACCGAATCAGTGTGTCAGGAGTGGATTTACACCATGCATAAATGCGCCGAAATACAGGAACCTATGACAACGCTGACTGACATGAAACTCAGTACCAGTGAACAACATGTAGACTTGAACACATAAACGAGACAACACCGACATGATGAAAATACTAGAGTGGTTTGACTTGTACGATCCTTTCGATGAGAATGAAAGATTGCGTCTATAGGGGCGGAGATACACTCTAAACTAGACAATGTTGTTGTTTCTGAGGACTCCATCACAAGGAATGATCAAATTCGCACTTTAGACCATTTGAACCCCGGGGTGAAGTTGGATAACAAGATGGTATCAATAGACCCATCAGCTTCGTTCACTCGATTGATAGCTATTGCTCGGAGGGAGTGCGACGTGGTACAGGTCTTCGAGTACGAACTGACTGTGATGCCAACATCCCTCATCAAAGACTTCTTTCTCAGAAATGCAAACAAGGCAGACCTAGCAGCTGCAATAACAGATCGAGTAGCACTTTCGAAGCCGCCATCTGATTCCGTGTACGTGCTTGACGGAGGGGCTCTCCTCCACAGAGTCAAATGGAAGGCGAAGGCTACCTACTCGGAAGTAGCCCATCAGTATATTGGATATGTTGCCAACAAATATGGGCAGAGTTGCTGTGTCGTCTTCGATGGTTGTGGACAGCGACCAAACACGAAGAGTCATAAGTACAGAAGGAGAGCTGTCAACGTATGTGTCGATATCCGTTTGACAGACACCATGACTGCATACAAGAACAGGAACGGTTCTTGTCGAACGAGAAAAACAAAATGCAGTTCAGTTCATAAGATTGCTGTCCACATTACTGAGAGCGGGTGGACATACTGTTAACTGCAGTTCGGGCAATGCTGATACCCTGATTGTTAAAAGTGCCATCAAGCTTTCATCTCAAGGGAATTCAGTTGTCATTGCCGCATATGATACTGATGTACTAGTGCTATCCATTCACCGTTTGAATCATACTTCGGCTGATGTTTATTTCCAATCAGAAGCACGGAAGTCACATAGGGATGGGGAGGCATGGAGGCAGAGATAATAGCGAAGATCGGAGAAACAACTAGGCGACACCTCCTGTTCACACATGCATGGAGTGGGTGTGATGTTACTTCGGCAACGTTTGGCCAAGGGAAAACACAGCTTCTCAAGAGGTTAGAAAAGTCAAGGGAGATTCAGAAGATATCAGCAACAATGCATGATAGCGCCGTATCTCAGACAGAAATTGGACGAATCGGCGCTGAACTGTTTGTAATGCTGTACTCTGGCAAGCAGTCAGACACATTGAATGGCTTGAGATACTCAAAGTTCATGACAATGGTCACTTCCAGCAAGACAGGAATCGAACCCCAGAAACTACCTCCAACGAATGCGCGGCATACTTTCACAGCCTGCGAGTCCACATACAAACGGTGGAATGGAAGCAATTGGGTATTGATATCCTAGATCCTCAGAAATGGGGCTGGGAAATTCTCGAAAGTGAGTTGGTACCCGTGATGACTGACCTGGATGCAGCGCCTGAATCTCTCCTGTAATGTATACGTTGCTAATGCAAAATGACCTCCAAACACCCATGCGGAACGAATATATGCCCTTATAGAAAAAACGCAATCAAATGTGTCTCTGCTTGTGGAGACTGTCGAGGGGAGAATTGTCTGAACTCCGAGCAGGTTGAGATTGGAGACGATACTGGCGACAGCAGAGTGCCTTGAGGAACACCGGCATGATTTCGGTCAGATCTCATCTCAGGATTTAATCATTACGAAGAAAGTTGATCGATATCATTCTTCGCCATCTCGGGAGTTATGAAAACCATCGGCAACAGAATTATATCTCGTTTTTTTCTGTTCTATTCAGACTCAACTTCGTATGGGTGTCAACATTGAAGAAAATGGTATTTTTGGACCATTTCCCTAACAATTGTGAATTTTTTTCTCATTAATTTTTCCGCTTTATAGGATTGGCATTCGTGCTTAAAGTACGAATGACGCACAAAACTTCTCCAGATCTCATGCAAAATATCAAGACTATTGAGAAATTGATGCCACTAAAGATTTTTTTTCTATGAACCCCTCCTTGCGGCCATCTTGCATGAAAAATTTCCCCCAAAGCGGATTTTTGCGGAGTTTGAATATGTTGTTCCCAGATACATTCCGCGTCGAATGACACCAAAATCAGCTTGTACCAAATTTTTTCCAGGTCAAACCATATTGCGCCTGGACTACATTGACAGTTTATGTTCACAGTGATTTGATAGTTGTGGAAAACAATTTCCACTGAAGTTCATTTCACATCAGATATTTCCATGGTACGTCTCGTTTTGAGCGGTAAACATTGCAAACATTGAAAGATTCGTACGGTTTACATTCACAGTATTTTGGGAGTTATAGAAAATTATTTTGATGGATATTCAACATTCTGCGTAATTCACTTCACCACGAGTGTTTCTGCGACGCGTCTTCGGAACTTCTAGGTCTGAGCGATAAACATTGCAAACAACGATGACAGGTAATGTTCCACGGGCGGGAACATTACTAAACAATCTACAACACCCTGTGGAAAATTTTAAAAATCGTGTCTATGAATGAGGTATATAGTATGCAAATTATGACCAGGAGTCAATACACACTAAAAACTAAAGTGTTAAAACTGACACTTTCAAGGTGTTAAACCTATTCTAACTCTTAGGGTTTGACTTTAACACTCAAAGTGCAATGCTTCAAGCACTAAGACATTACAATCGTCAGACATCTGAAACTTGAATGCATGGCACTTCCCATGTGTCTAGCATCGGTGGTTCTTCCAGAATCGTCTATAATTGATTTGCACTTGGTGGGTACATAATTAAAAGGACACAACGCAGATGACGCGGATCAGGCTCGAGAGTTCGAGCCTGATCCGCGTCACCTGCGTTGTTTCCTTTTAAGTGTCGCGACATTACACTTGTCAAGTGGTATTATTGTAACACCTGTCAAGTTCTGGGATATCTACACTTGAACAAAGTGCTAGTTCAGCACTTAATAAGTGTTAAATACAGCACTTCAGGTGTAGTTTTTAACACTTCAGTTTTTAGCGTGTACCAACTGGCAAATTGCCACATCTCTGAAAATGCTAATGGCTCTTTTGATACCATTTAAATTCATGACCAGAATGTTCTCCCCGAGGAACACATTGTCTCCCGAGGCGGTAGACGATAGGACAATGGTTTCAAAGTCAGACAATCTGAAATGTCCAAATCGAACCAGGTCATCTTTTTTATTACAAATAATGAGTTGGGTTTATAATGGTAACACAAATGAAATCTTTCCAACTGGACATACCAACAATTTCAATATTCATTTTGCTTTTGGAAACAGTGTTAAACAACACCCCATAGCATGGATGATCTGGCATTGACAGTGACAAACTCGCACAGTTTACATTCACAGCATTTGCATTCCTTGTCTGGGCATAAATCGACACGGCATGAGAGCTTTGGTGGTAATTGCTATTCTCTGTACAGTACCGTGACCACAAAATCGCTTTGTTTGATGAGTTCTGTCCAACAAGAATGAACTGGTTAAATACCTGGACGCCATAATAAAAGATTGGCAGGTTGCAAATTTGATGTTTTGACCTTGGCGTGCAAGGGTTAATAGCTTTTGGGAGTATAACTTCGATGTCATTCTGGCCAACATGGATACACTGGAAATTTGAAATGGGCCCAAATGCTGCGTCCCCTTTGCCTTGGATCGACATCCCCACTACCCAACTCTCTGAGGCGGAACAGCCATTCTATAAAGTGACACCGAAAACTCCCAAGTTAACCAGAAGTGTTGTTGCCTTGGCCGACCAGACACAACACTCAGGTCGTCCTCAAAGAAATATAACCTTCTTCACTTATTTTAATGTACATTTTAGTCAGGTCGATTTCCGTCTGCATTTACAATATTTAAATTAATCCATCTCGTCTTTCTACAGAAATACAAGGTGTAACAACTCTGTCCACAAACTCCTGCTGGTACGATCCCTGCTAACCTGTTTGTTTTGTCCGCCTTCAAGGGAGTATTTTTAATTTGTGGGAGAACATTGTCGTGTGGAAACTGGTTTACATGCATAACACAAAGCATGTTGTTTCAAGAGTTTTACAACATAAGTCTATACAAACAGGGAGCCGCACTATCTTAAATTATCCAATATTATTTATTATTATTGGGGTTTAACGACCCATTAAGAGCCAGGGCCACATCATGTCGGTGACAGTTTTACGGGTGGAGGAAGCCGGAGTACCCGGAGAGAACCACCGAGCAACGCCGAGCAGCTGTCAGCTCTCCAACATCGTAACTCTGAACTCTGCACCGCGGCACAGGCAGGGTTAGATTGGCTGAAGACATACGCACAATCGACGTGCAGTACGCCTTAGTACACAGCGTCATCGCACCATGTGTAGGCAATAGGGGTGAAGTGCCTTGTTCAAGGACGCAACGCGGGAGCGCGAATGAGTCGCTGAAATGGTCACCCATCCAACTACTAACCGCGCTCGACGTTGCTTAACTTCGGTGATCTGACGAGAACCGGTTACCGCGACGCCACCGCGCTCCCAAATTATCCACGAATAAATGCCAGTTGAAACAAATCAGTCGTATTGTACTCATAGCAGACAGACGCATCTAGAAAATCTAAAATAAATTGAAAAAAAAACAATAATTCACTTCCCACTTTTACCTTTTGGCATTTTTCGAAGTACCAACAATGGATATGCTATGTTAGAGCACCCTGCTTTATTGCTGCAAACTGCGAAACATTCATCGGGATCGGCGCAAGCAACTTCATCTAGAATAAACAAAAACAGAATTTAGTTCAGAAGATCAAAATAAAATATTCAGTATCATGTAAAAGATGTCCTCAACAACATATCAGGCGTCTTCGCTATTTGTCTGGCCTTTCTAGTGTTACGAAACATAAGTACAACGGATAACGAATCCCTTTTTAACGGTAATCTATTCAATCCCACAGCTCATTATGTTTTAGGATCATCTTTATACTAATCGTCTTTGCCAATCAAAAATAAATTAGCTTAGCTGTATCTGTAACACTGTTTGCGACGCGGCTGGAAGAACTCGGGTATTGCCTAGAAGTATTGGGTAAACCTAAGCCTTACCTGGACGTTATTCTTTGGAAAGAAGTACTAATGTAATCGGTTCAGTGATCTACACCCGTGTAACTAATGCGACCGCTGCACAGATTGTGTAAACATTGTCTTATCGTCGGCACTTTACACTAAAACAAACAAGCCATTCTCGGACCCAAAGCCGTTTGGAGAGAAAACGTATCTTGAGCTGCGTTAATTTTCATTTAACTGTTAACCCACTGAGTATTGTTTAATCATATATTCTTCATCAAATCTAGTCATGGCTGCTCTGAAGCAGCCATGACTAGATTGGATGAAAATTTAACTCGTCACTGGTTGCAATGCTCATACAACTTACAGAGGCCAATTTGGTTTCAAGTAACCTTTTTTTAGTGACAAGATATTTCCTCTCTTGGCCATGAATTTTTTTATTAATTGGTATTTAACAACACTTTCCACGGCCCGGGTCTGGCCATGAATAACCGCCAGTAGCATGCACGGAGTTAAAGAGTAGTAGTTAGTATGATTTGTACATTGATTATCGTTCTTACGTCTGATTTTTGTTATCAGTGTGATGGGTTTGGAACCACGAAAATTATAAGCAATCTGA
Organism: Pictodentalium vernedei; assembly: GCA_031216915.1. Taxonomy (NCBI): domain Eukaryota; kingdom Metazoa; phylum Mollusca; class Scaphopoda; order Dentaliida; family Dentaliidae; genus Pictodentalium; species Pictodentalium vernedei. Next base: position 188,315,810 of record CM062297.1, on the reverse strand, counting down.
TAATCAACCCTCAATACTGTGAAACTGACCTGGCTGTGATACACAATTCTGTCTATAGGGAAAAGGGGGGAACCGCTTTACATTTGTTGGGATATTTAGCAATAACCCTTATGTCTGTATGATAAAACACTTAATGAGTCGCTTTATCGTATTGTCATAATTTGTGTTGGTACTATGTCGCTAGACAAATTTTTATATAACAAAATTAAGCACAGTGTTAGGTTAAAGTGTGTCACACACCGAACGCAAATACATCTTCCTTCATCAACGCCAATGCTATCTTTCTTGTTTTTCGTTGCTGTTGGTGCAACGATCACCGTCCCATCATCACCACAAAAAACCACAATAACAGCAACTACTACGCATCAACTACATCAAATACTACTACTATTGTTGTTTGTGGACGATGCGAGTTGTTTGGCAGCTTGGCTTGTTGTCAGGAGACGATTGGAAGTTTGGCAGCTGTATGGTCATTCTCATACAAATAAACAAATGGCAACCTGTTACTACCACTAATGCTGATGCTGTTGCTACGGCTGCTACGAATATCATTAGGGACCCATGCCAAAAGAAATGTTACGGTGTCCTTTAGAAATAAGATAACGTCGATTATTAGGGGATATTCCCAATTCTATTTTTGTTTCTTTTCTTTTTGGAAGGGGTTATCTGATCAAACTTGCTTCGGGTAATGAAACTATTTTAAAAGCAACTTTCTTTTGTTAAGTCGGATAAAAATATAAATGTGTTTTTGTCATTGTCGTTTGATAGCGACAGAGGGGAAGTCAGAGAGGAACACGTTGAACGTTTATCACTTTTATTCAAGAAATTGAAATTTGAACTTTGGTGTTCCTCAGCACAATATGTTGTGCTAGATGGTACTTTCAAAATGTACTAATCACAGTGTTTGTTGGTACTTTTCTTTTTTACAACAAATGATGATTCGAAAACTGAAGAACTCTCTAGACTGCTTGAGTCACAACCTTACATACAGACTTTTCAAGTACAAAAATTAGATTAGTTGTTATTTTGACAGCTACACTGTAATGTTAACTGATATGCTATTATATTCGTCAGAGTTGCAGCGGTGCAATGTTTCGCACCATGAATTCAGGTCGTATCGCGATCCTCGGCCGGAAAAAAAACGACCTTTCGGGTTCAAAGGGTCAACCGACACCATAAAATGACCTTCCTCTGTGATTTGCTTTTCAGATCCCAAAATGATTCTCTGATTTTCAACAACCATAACTGACCAAGTGTCCCAGACAAAAGATGAACCTCGATACACTCCAGAACACAAAACCATAATTTAGTGTCACTTGGTTAACCGGCTTCACAAACCTAAAGTTCCTGCTGTCTTGCTAAAATTTATTTAGAAGTGCAACAATTACCGGGATAGAAAATTCGACTGATCATTCCAGGCACTATCCACAGAAAGAATGGAAGTATCTTTAAGATCGCAGCAAACGTACAACCAGCTTTAGAGTGACTTATGTTCTTTACCGATAAACACCTTTGTACCATGATCTGTAAACGAGAAAACAAAACATAAAAAACATGTTTAAAACACTGTAGATGGTCCCTATATATCATAAACACTGGATATGGGCACTATTCAATGCATTCTACCAGAAGGAATGCAGCGAAAACCATTCAGAAAACTTCATTTATGTGTAATTGCATCATTCCGAGGGATTAATGGCGTTCATCCAGTTCTGTTGACCATGTAAACCCTTTCAAAACTCTGACGTCCTGAATGGTATCGTCTTGTGCACTACAACCAATAGAGAAAGTAACCAGTCAACTTTCTGTTTTTGGAGAGGTTAAGTAATAGTTTGAATCTGCAGCCCTCTAGGTTGCGGGATTAAATTATCCGAATCGTCCAGGACAACAACTTCAGCTTCAGTAATAAGCATTTCGTAAAAACGGATGGGTAGCACTTGGATAAAGATTAGGTAAACACTATGCGCGTAATCAAACTGGGACGAGGATTTACTCAAATTTTACGTAAAGCCGATAACGTATAAGCGGTACATGGACGGCGATTTTGGAGTTTGGACACATGGCGAAGATGAAGAAATAAAAAATGCTGAACATGATAACGCTATACAACATAAATGTGGAACTGAGATAGTCCGGAGAAGGCTACAAGTTTTGGGATATAATAATTCATATATCAGGGAGGGGGGGGGGGGGGGCGAACAAAACGCGGACTTTTTCAGAAGCCTTCCGATAAAATGTTGTTCCTATAAAAGAAATCTGGACACTCGTCGCATACAAAACGATCAGTATACGACGAATCTGCACAAGGCAATTAGACTATTGGAAATATCGCGATGATGTGAAACATCGACTGAGGAGAAGAGATATAGTTCAAAATTTATTGAGTGGGAATTACGGAAGGTTGACTTAATCGATAGGGCGGAACTACTTCCGCAACGGAAGGCAAACGACAAAAACAGAAAAAGGGTACCTCGTTACAACTTTCAATAATTTCTTGCCAAGCCAAATGGAAATCACACGCATACACATTGATGCATTACACGAATCAAATCGGATGAGGGAGATATTCAAAGAGCAGTCCCTCATATCATTCCAGAGGGACAGTAATATTAGTGATATTCTCGTGCTTCGGAAAACTGCTAATCTGACATCGACCGCCGTTGAACTATGCTCGAACTATGCTCGAATTCGTGAAGTATCTGCAATGTTTTATCTTTTATCTCCCTGAGTAATATTTCTCATACCAACACTTTTGTGTTTGGAAAAGGTGAATTATAAAACTGAGAACTTAATTTATTGCTTGGTAAGGAAGGTTTATGAGTCAGTGGTGTACGTCGAAGAGACTGAGAGAACAACTCATGAGAGTTTAAATGAACACCCCATGGACATTAGGTTGCACGACCATGTTCCAGTTACAAGCACTTTTCCAGACCCGGGCATTCATTGAAAGACGCTTATTTCAGTATTCTTGACAAAGTCAATAGGGTTTAGCAACTCAGGCGCATACGAGATGATTACTGGCAGATGGAACTGGAAACGCGGTAGGATATAGGGATTTCACACAAGCAGCAACAAAAAGTACATTCTCGGACGCCAGACGTACGTAAAGGTTCATTGGACGTGTAACGTTCTGCCTCCATTGTAGTCTGCATCCAACCGAGTATGTAGTAGCAGTAGGAACAAATAAAGTTAATGTCTGCTTGAATTATTAATTTATTACTTACAGAACGGCTGTCGTGGCCTGGTCACTTTCCACGGGTGGGCAATATTTCCTTGGACGCAATAATTTTAGACCCCAAGTACTAATTATAGGAAAAATCATCAAAAATTGAATTAATAAAGCACCGGGTACAACCCGGTGCTTCTTTAATTAAAAGTTTGCTGCTGATGATTTTTATTACCTTGTAAACGCATGCGTAGGCATCACTGCTCGCGCGTGGATTATGACCAGTCCACGGCGTCTGTACTGTACTGTATTAAAGAATAACGTCAACACAAATAAAATTATGGACTATGAATGAAGTCGGTCAAGAATGGCCTTTTGAAGTTATTCTCCAGCAAAGTCGTAAACAGGAGGGCCCTACCATTTCTAGTAAAGCGGAAGAAGAATACTTTAGCCTTTCAAGGTCGAATCGTATTCCTAAAAAACTTATTTAAATATATGGTTATTTATCTATTGGTGTTTAAGGTCACACACTTCTGCACAATAGCCAATCGTGAGCACAACATGGAGATAAAGTCAAGGTCAGTCAATCGTTTATACCCCATGTTGCCTATTTTAGAGGAGTGGACTTGCACCCCAAGCACCAGTGACTGGGTCCTATTTTACTAATAAAACAGAGCTTGTTTACTGCAGTAAACAAGCACTGCCTCACTTCCCGGGATTCCCGTGGGGAACATATACGGTTAAACTTGATGATTTTAAAACACTCCGTGCTATAGATTTGTGCCGCATTTGCGGTTGTCAGGTAACATTATACCATTCCTATGGTTTAAACAAGTGAAAAGTGCGCCTCAGTGTGCAGATACAGATTTTTCATCTACTTTTTGAAGACACGTTTCACCGTGTTTTTTGCAACACATTTCACAGGTATACGATATAACACATGTGCGTTCCTCGTGTACATACACCAACAATGCGGGTGACAAAAAAAAAAACGCAAACTGTTCACAAAACAGTAGTTGCAACGTTCTTTAAATTCTACTAGTCCGGTTGGGCAAGCATTTCTATTATCTACTCGTGCAGAAAACCTTTGCTAAACCAAGAGCAACAAATAATGTTTTGTGATAAAGCAGCCAAAAATGCAATAAAATGAAGGCCATACACGTCTTGTTTTTACTCTGATAAAGGATGTTTCGGCACATGAGTATGGACATTTTGAGACCAGGTGCCAAAACGTCCAGACGTTCGGTGTCTGGACATTTTGGTACCCGGTAACAAAATGTCCATGAGTATGGACATTTTGCCTCCAAGTTCCAAAACGTCAACACGGTGTTACAACGCCCCAAACGTGGGTACAAGTTTCTAGGTGCCAATATGTCTGGATACCCGACAATAATCCAATTTTTCCGATCAGTACAGCACTGACCAGAATTCTAGTCAATGAAACATGGAATTGAGTATATCGCATCCTGTCTCAAATGAAACGCAGCAGTAACCTAGAATCATTGCATTGGCGGAGATTCATTACCGTGTATGGGTTTGTGTTAAAAATGACAACTTTCTGTTGAAAAGAAAAGATTACTTTTTCCAAATGCACTCTCGCTAGATCAACTGTCAGCTCGCCTGCAAGGATGTTCATTTGCCGTGGAGAGTCGTGTGATAATTTATTTCCACCCTGGAATGGTTCCGGGCAGAGTGAAAATCTGTTGGGTTTTTTTGCCAGAATCAATCACGTTCGTTCAGAATTAAAGTAGAACATGAGAAGGGCGGGGAACAGTCATGGCAATGACGGGTATTGAGATTACACAAAAGAAAACATCTTCAGTTTTGTCAGCACGATAAACCTCGCACCCAACTTCAACCTGGAATAATCTGGGGGTCCACTACTTGAAGTTTATTATGTGCTTTTTATACTTTTTTCCCGAACTGGAGACTTATGTTCGAAGTGAATCAGTTCCCGCGTATCGTATGGAGTAGATAGGTCGACTAACCGTGTGCGCTGAGTCGAAAATAGCAATAATAATATAATGACCTGGTTCGAGCTGAACACTGTGAATTGTCTCCGCGCTGGGCACATTCTCTCCTTAGGCGCCAATGGAGACATTGGGTCCCTCGGAAGACGATCGCAGTGTCCAACTCGAACCAGGTAGTTATTATTTTTATTATACAGGATGAGTAGTGTTTGTAATGGTAACGCAAATTTAATCTTTCTCACTGGATATAACAAAAATTCAACATTCACTTGGGCAAGTAACTAAGAACACCTTATGTGAAATTAACCCTTTACCCAACGTAACGGTAAAAACCGGCCAGCGTTATTCTCAAAAATCGCCAATTATTTTTTATTATTTTTTCATTTTTTCTCTCAAAAACACAGGTTGTGACCCCTCTTTGGAACGAGCTCATCGAGCTCATTCCAAAGAGGGATCATAACCTATGTTTTTGAGACAAAAAATGAAAAAAATAGTTATTCAAGAATTTTGTTGCACGTGTCGTCTGCCTTTCATGTTAGGTAAAGGGTTAACATAGTGTCCTAGAATGGAGTAGAATCATGAGTAGTGTTCCAGTAAGACTAAGACCCTTGCGCTCTGACTGGACGGGAGCTTGCGTATTTTTTTTTTCATGCTTATGACTCTAGTAGAATATTTTACCATTTGATGCTATCACACGAATATTTGAAATGAGGTTGCCCATTTTGCAATTATGTCATTAACGTAGTGACTTTCAAACAGCTTCCGTTTTCGAGATTTTTCACACGTTCATCAGACGATGTTCCGAATGAAGTGTTTAAAGTACAAATCAGTTTACAATTTGAACTGAGACAGAGTGACCTCGACCTTTATCTGAATTATGGATTATTTGTCCAGTGACATCATGGAGTAACGAGAGGTGTGCTTACTACGCGTTATCGTTAAAAGTTGCCTCGTTTTTTTCACGATGTGGGTTATGGGCTATGGGTAAGGTCTCATTGGAACATATACGTTATTGTGATGAATTGACGGCAACATGGTGCGAGATTTGCGGCTTGGAGCGTATGTTGAGCCGAGACGCGGTGCGTCGAGATTGAGCATAAACCCCGAGCCGCAGACCTCAGAAAAAGTTTACCGTAAATTCATCACAATAACTTATGATAATATTTAAGCAAGCCCCCGAAGCTACTGTTACGAGCAGCCTCGACGAGTCACGATGCTTCTAAGCCAACAATTTATTTTCTTTAGCGAGATTAGACATATGAGCTACAATAAAATGTTCTAGTAAAAACGGAAGGGGAGCCAGGAAAGGTCAATGTTACCGAATATTTTATAAGGTCAGTGTTACCGAATCGTTTATGACATGTAAGACGTTAACCCAATATCTTCACACAAAAATGGTAAGTCCGACCGCTGGGGCGCCCAATAAGTAGACCCGAGGTAGTGTATTGAAAACCACAAATTGTAGAGCAACTATGTACATGTATTGCACGAGATCGCTGTGCACTTCATCGCTCGATCTGTTTATTAGGCGCTTTTTATACATTTTAGACAGGCCTGCGCAGTGCCCTTGGGTGGAATATGCGACAGCCCATATCACTGGTAAATCTCAATCTGGTGTGTGCGCTAGAAGGGTGGGTAGACATTTTGGAAACTTGTTCAGGAATGGGTCAAATTGATCAGGATCAAGATTGTTCTTTTATTCACCCTTTACCTGTGACGTCCAAAAACGACCAGCGCCATTAATAAAAATAACCATTCAATTTTCCATTATTTTTCCAATTTTTGTCTCAAAAGTACAGCTTGTGGTCCCTTATTGGAACGAGCTCGATGAGCTCGTTCCAATGATGTTCATAAACTAAAGTTATTCAAGAACTTTGTTTGCAACCGTCGTCCTTTCGTGTTAGGTAAAGGGTTCACAGTATGGAGAAGAGGTGCCTAGCGAATTTGCAGGTCAGAGGTTGACACAATCGATACTGACTCGTGAAAATTGACTTTTTGGATACCAACCACTCGTGCACATGTTGAGTGATATCAAGAACACACTCCACTGATTTTTTCCTAATAGATTATTCAATTGTCAATAAATAATTTTAGCTTTCGCGTGATATATTGTTTTTCAGTATTGTTTCATTTTTTTTTCATTTTAAACGAAAATGTTGTTGTGTAGTATATTTAAGGAATGATCGTTTCTTTTTGTCTATTTCTTGAGTTATGAACCCCAAAAAACAATGTCCAAACTGTGTAAATGGGCATTTACGCGATGTTTGGACTCTGTTTTTTGGGGTTCATAACTCAAGAAATAGACAAAAAGAAACGATCATTCCTTATAATTAAACGTTCGCGACCCAAATAAATAAACAGTGTTAGTCAACCTCTACTTCAGCGAACAAAGACTTAAAAACTGAAACTGGTAGACATATTATTTTTCTGGCATAAAAGAGGGCGCATATTATTGAAATGCAGGTAGCAATATACACACTTTCCAAGTCAAATTCACTTATGTCATTAAATTTTTTATTGACCAATGAATTACGTAATGCAAAGAAAACGTCATAAGCCACGCCTCCCTCAAATTTCATTCAACTGTTCACTTCACGTAAAAGTTACGTTCCGTGGTAGGTGGAAGTAGGCCATCAGTATTACATTGTATTTTGGTTTTGACCGTTTCCCGAGAACTGAAAAACACAGTTTGTAAAAGTGGAGTTAGATATAAAGCCAGATGACATGAAATTAGTTGAATTAGCAATGTCAAAATTGCCGTATTCGTCGTGACCAGCCATTGTATACAATCGATTTGGGTAAAATGATGAACGCAGTCGATCACCCAGTGTGCGTAAAAATTGAAATGTCAAATAAATACAGTTGTGAAGAAAAAGAAAAACTGACCCACCACGGTCATTTAAATATTTTATAAATAATTTCATGGTGATAAATTAGTAACATAAATTTATTTTTATTTTTCTCATTTAGAACGTGCCAGTGTTCTAACTTCTATTGATTTGACACCATGTTGCAACTCCGAAGACTGGTATTTTAGGGGCGTGGCTGGGGGCGGAACTAATTGTGTTTTTTTCGGTTCATTGAGTTATGAAAAGAAAAAGAACAGAATCGTGTGAGTCAATCGTTTTATCTGAAAACGCATGAACCGACAAAAAGTTTAATTATATTGGATTGCTATTTAAGGTGTTTAATGACATATACCTGATCCTGACACCAAACCCAGAGTCCGAGTATTGTTAAACCGAATGCAGAACCTGTCCATGGAATATCTCCATCCACAGGATCTCTCCAAATGTGCATAAAGTCTTCCCTTGGAACTCCGCAAGCATAGCGAGAAGTATTCTCCCACGTGTAATTCGCGGCAGCTGATTTATATTTTCTTATCATTGCTTCCCAGCCTCCAATGTCTATCATACCTGAAAATATTAACCAAAAATATTTATAAATTGTTTTATCTTATTTGATTTTCACTGGTTGATGTATATTTGTTTCTTTTATTCATCATACTCAGTTCCCATAACTCGCACTTACAAGAAAAAAGCCCCAAAATTCCTACTACTACCCCCTACGACAAACCAATCCCCTGGTCGTTGAAACTACTACCACTAAATAATAACTTGGATCATTTTGGCGACGCGAGAAACACTCACGGCTCTAATGTGGCTCCCATAACTACTCAACAACTGTACTAGCAATGTTGCTGTTGTTGCGGTTGCAGAATTATTCTCTATGGTTGATGTTGCTTCTCTGCCCTCGCCACCGTGTTGCATTGTTACTGGGTGTCTCAGGGATGATCAAACAAAGTTTGTGTACGTACGGAAAGCGGATTACGCGCGTGCATTTAAACATTAAAGCAAATGCAACGATAGCTCATTGCAAAACATTAAGATTACGTTTAGAATCAACAAAAATGATTATTCGGAACCCCAAATCAGTTTTTCTATTTTATTAGTCCATTACAATGATCGCTAAACAACTGGATTGCTGGAACGCTCCTCGGTCACAAATCTAATGGTTCTTCCATCGCCACCATATTAGGGTGGATGTTGCTGTAAATGGACAATGCTCTACATAAGGAATTTTCTCGAAGGTTTTCAACTTCCTGACACCTCGCAATCGCCGATCACATTTTTAAAGAATTTTCATTGATGTCTGTGAAAATGAATTATGTTGATGATGTTTACATTTGTAGCGGCAGAACAAATTGATTATTTACAATATATTGAGGTTATTATTGATAAAAAAACAAGTGTCGAGATCGAAAAGTTGATACAATGTTACTAGTTTTCGTGCAAGGTAATTACCATGAAGTACGATGAAGTGAAAGCTGTTACTCTGCGACTATAGTCACAGCGCAACAGCTTCGTATCGTCAAACGTCATCGACTGGGAGGAGTTATCGCGTTGATTGACTTCACGCTCTCTTGGAGGAGAGAAGATTGGGTTGTGACCCTCTTCAATGACGTCCCTGCAATCGACTTGTATTAAGATTAATGGTTATTTGAGACGAATAGCAGGTGCAAGACAATGCTGCTACTCGTCTTCCGATGTTTTCTTTTCAAACTGGCAAACAGAGATTATTAAGAAGCCTGAACAGAGACCTTCGGCGCGTACTCGTTTAGTCTGGTATGGTACTGATTATCCAAACCAGATCTCAAAGACGTTCTACGTTTCATTTCAAAAAGCAATATGAAAATGGAGCCCGTATGGAGTGGAATTGATGGTATTTATTTGAAAAACGAACTCAGATTGAGCAATGGTATCACTCACGTCGAGGTCTACACTATGAACCAGAACATGTATGTTAATTAGTGAACTTGTGTTAGTGTACCACGCCCACTGCCGCAGCTAAAGAGAGCGATCGCGCCCCTCCCCCTCCTTTGGGCCCACACGAAGAGACTAACAGCATCTATTTTTGGTGGAATTCATTTCTAGTCACGACGCCAGATTAATGTTCGGTGAAAAAGGAGCCGGTGAGTAGGTACTCCATCAGAGAGTGGGGGTGGAAGGTTTTTATTTAAGTACTTACTCAGTGTGAAAAGTATTGCTGCGCCAATGATCAAAATGATTGTTTGTAATGTATCTGTATAAATGACTGCAGCTAATCCTCCTGCAATAAGATAAACAAATACATTGAACAACAGACATAACGCACTTCTGTATTTGTAACAACATACTTTTTGGCTATTGATGTGTACCTATATGGTACGACAGTATCAAATATTAGAATTAGAGTTATCCGCCCTGAAAAATTGCACTCGAAAATGATGTAATCTCTGAAACTAAGCATCCTTGAGACAAAAAAAAAAATGTTTTAAAAATCCTTTGAAGCTTTGTACTGAAATCTTGCATCCTCCCTGAATATTTCTGAGGAAAAAAGGAAGGGTGATTTGATGAATTCTGGGGTCTAAAGATACAAGTGCCTATTGGTGTGTTTTTATGAGAATCCCAGAAAAGAATGTGCCCGTGACCGACAGTTTCCTTCCTGTCAATTTCCCTCTTTTATTTGTTGGTTGCCCCCAGTTTTGAGGACAGAAAAAGTTGTCTCAAGGGCTAAACTTGAGAAATATTTGAATGTCCAAATTAAAATGATTTAATCATATTTATACACACGAACGTTATAATGGTCATGGGCACATATTTAGTGCCGTTACACATATAGAAAAAACCCCACCAAACTCAAAAAGATTTGACAAAGGATAATATACTCGACTCAGGATGTATATCGGGCTGAATATCCTGGATTCACTGTATTATCTGACTTAACCCTTTACCTAACGAATCGCCCGCATCCGCCCGCGTAATATGCAAATTGAGCAGTTGAAAAAATTGAAGTTTTCAAACTATTTCAACAAAACCATATCATGTGACCCCTCATTGGAACAAGCTCATTGAGCTCATTCCAACGAGGGGTCACATGATATGGTTTTGTTGAAATTTTTTGAAAAATTGAAAAAATTATATTTAAAATAATAAATTTTGATATCGTCTGCGTTGGGTAAAGGTTTAAAAACCACTTTATGTTAAATTCTGATTTTAATGTGAAAAAATGAAATAATTTTATCATTTTGTGGAGAATTAAAGTTGAAAGTAAGAACACTTTTTGATCGATGAGTTATCGTTCAGGATAGCTCATTGAAGAAAATAAAAGGCACGCTGTGCACGGGAGTTTCGAAATAAACTCGTGGTAGAAACTTGCTCACGTCAGGTTGAATGTTTGTATTAGAACAATAACTTGTATTATTTAAATAATGCCAGCTTATTCTTTTACGAATGCCCAGTCATTCTTAAAAATAATGCGCACTCTTTCTTCATGGTGGATATTCATTCGGTTAACTCCGAAGATGAAAAGGGGGAGTTGCCGGCATTGGGTTTAAAACACTCCGAATCACTCGAGAGTTATCTGGTGCGTGTCTCACCGACGCAGCTTTTGCGATGGTAATGTATTCGCGAAATCTGCTTCTAGGATGATAAACGAATCTACATGGAAAGAGAAAACACATATTTCATACGAGCAAGCACGACAAAACAAGATAATTTTCGCGATAATTTCTAAACTTGGTGAAATCATACCTGTCTTGTTTTGTATTTATCATGCTTAGACCTCCACCACAACGACCCCCCCCTTCCCCCCCCCCCCCCCCCCGAACACACACACACGATTTGGGATCCTTTCGGTTTGCTGGAATCTCTAAGGAAGCCTCGGGGCGATACAGTGACAATTCATAATCCGGGTAACTGACTTAGCTGCCGTGTTGATGTTATCTAACCACTTAGAATGTCAAAGGCAGAGATGCATAAGTTTATTTATTACTGGTTCTTAATGCCGCGTCAAACATCTAAGGCAATGCCGTGGCGATAAAAGGGTAAGATACAGAAATGTACACACCATTCACTGCAACATAATCGGGTATCGCATGCAAGATAACCCGTGTTCAGTAGGCAAGTTTAGATTATAATTATGTAACGGTCCAGGGCCATTCACCAACCAACTTGTTTGGTTAGGATCTCCTGGTCTCGTGGTAAATCGCCGCTTTATGTGTGAGAGGTCGACGGTTCAAGACTCAGCTATCGCACTTCTCCCTCGATCTGCTACATTGCTGCCATTAACCAGTCCTCAACAGTTGGCGGTACTGTGGATGCTGTGGTGAAGCGCTGTGGAACTTCGACCTCGTTGAGGTTGAATCTGGGGTAAGATTCACGATGGGTGAATCTCAAAGAACGTGCGAAAAGACTAGCTAAAAGGCCTATTTACCAACAGCTTGGTTGTTCCGGATCGCTTTGTATCATGGTAAATCGGCAGCTTTGTGAACAAGAGTCCGATGATTCAAGCCTCTGTTCCCACACACTCGTTATATTTGAAGTATGATTAAAAACACAGCGGTTCGTTATTCATGTTATTCAGTTAATACATAATTATCAGAAACTGAAAAAGCAGCAACTGATACTGTCATTCATTTTTAGCAATTTGAAAAAAAAATGTTTTAAAACATACTCAACGGTCTCTATATTTGCATCTAGTCCTCTCGTCATTACAGTACAGTCGCCGTGGTCTGATCGTAATCCACGCGTGGGCAGTGATGTCCACGCTTGCGTTTACTAGGTAATACAAATCATCAGCATTGGAACTGTTATTAATGAAACACAGGGTTGTACCCGGTGCTTCATTAATTATATTTTTAATGATTATTCCTATAATTAGTGCATGGAACCTAATATTACTGCAGCTGTGAAAATATTGCTCACGCGTGGAAATTGACCAGTTCACGGCAGCCGTGCTGTATATGTTCGACTTGATAAATAGTGACGGTATTTTCATGTTTCCATGCAAGGAAAACTGACTGCAACAGGGGTGACTGAATGAATTGGTCTTTAAATTCCACCAGAATTAAGGGAGGTAAACGCTTTGGCCAGAATACGGTAATACGGTAAAACGTCCCATGTTTTAAAAACATGTTGAATCAAAAGATTGCAACCTGTACAACTCTGCTTCAAAATTATACAGAGAGAGTCGCATTGCCCGTTACTGACGGAGACAGTACATATAATTATGGTAGTAGGAAAAATAAAGTGGCGCACCATTAAATTGTTTTCAATTTTTGCCTCACAAACCTATATTATGGCCCCACAATGTGCGGCATTAAACTGTCGTTTTAAAGCAAAATAAAGGAGTTTTAAAAGACTATTCCAGAATTTGTTTTCGCCAGCTGTCTCCTGCTACCCGCTGTTAAGTGAAGTATTATCTAATAAAAATAACTAAATGTTGATTAAAAACCACCATTTTTTCTTTCATCCCATAAGGAGAGAATACATTATCTGAAAAGTAGGGAGCGATACAACCCAGGCAACCCCCACCCCAATCCCCCAATTTGCGACCACTGCTTCCGAAAGTTGTGATAGAGTCAGTACTGTGGTCAAGAATAATGTGGATGTAACATAATAAATAAAAAAGTGAGGAGTGTCGCAAACTTGTCCCACAAATGCGGGCGTTTCATTCCCTCCCTTTGGTCAAAACAATGGTCTATCCGATGGGTGCGTGTTCATCTCATTGTGCCAAATTAAGGCCTAAGAGAAGGCATGAAATTGATACTCAAAATCTGACATCGGCAATATAATGACCAACTCTTTGCTTTTGCAAGGCTAATGAGTTGGAGAATCCGACAATTAACCGTTTACCCAACGCTTCCTAAATCAGCCAGCGCTAATATCAAATAAACGCCAATTAATTTTCATTATTTTTTCATTTTTTGTCTCAAAAACATAGGTTATGACCTCTCATTGGAACGAGCTTCTTGAGCTCGTTCCAATGAGGGGTCATAACCTATGTTTTCGAGACAAAAATTGAAAAAGAAATAGTTATTCGAGAATTGGTTTTGCAAGTGCCGTCTGCTTTTCATGTTAGGTAAATGATTAATCGTCTCTGCTCGGTGGTTCACTCCTGACACACCCGTTCCGTCCACTCATAAAATTGTTTGGTGCGATATGATTCTAGGTGTTGGAGGTGTCATTAGGCACCACACAAAAACTCAGATAAACTACAATACGGCGCCGTGGACTTTTCACTTTCCACGGGTGCGTAATATTTCCACGGACGCAATAATAATCACCGAACAAACAGTTAAACTGGTATTTTAGTTATGACTAGTTGTACTCTACTTCAGCTTCTTACGTATTTTCACGAGGACCTTTGTTCTGACAACTGTTGTATCACTGGCGACTTCCAAATGGCAATGTGTTTGCTGTTGAATAAATAGAGGATATGGAATGAGTGTTTTTCTCATATAATATTTATGAAACGAGTCTAAGTATTGTAGGTTTTGGCGAGCCTCAGGTTCGCCCAAACGGAAAATTCGGACGAGTTTCATAAATATTATATGAGAAAAACACTCATTTCATATTCTATTTATCATATGACACACACACGCACAAATTAGCCACTTATTATGACTTTTTAACCCATCACCTAACTTGAGTTTCAGACGGCACTTGGAAAAAACATCCTCGTATAACTAAAAAATTTCATTTTTGCTTCCAAAACATAGGTTATGACCCCTCATTGGAACGAGCTCGTTCCAATGAGGGGTTATAGCGTATATTTTGGAAGCAAAAAGTGAAAATATAAAAAAAATGAATGGCGTTTTTCTTGTAGGTAAAAGATTAATACAATATTACCCACTCTAAATAGGACAGATAACTTAAATTCTCCCCACTGAAATTATGCAAATGTTACCCAGTTGTATTTTGTTCAGCCAATCAAATTGTCCAGTTTTGAAATTGACCAATGAAAGCTCCCAACTCTAATTATGCAAATTATGAAAATCTGGCGCAGTTTTATTTTGTTCAGCCAATCAAATTGTCTAGTTTTGGAATTGACCAATGAAATTGACGGAAGGCTTTATTTATCACTGATTAATATGAAAACAAAATATCAAATGTTTTAAAGTGAACAAAACGGACGAGTCATATGATAAAACAGAATTATTTTAAATGAGTTGCAGTGCGGCTGTCGTGCGCTGGTTACTTTCCACAGGTGTGCAATATTTCCTCCGACGCAATATTATTAGATTCTAAACACTAATTATAGGAAAAATCATCATGTTGTAGGGGCTCGGTGGCGTTACGGTAACCGGTTTTCGTGAATTCACCGAAGTTAAGCAACGTCGAGCCCGGTTAATCCTTGGATGAGTGACCGTCTGAGCGATCGATTCGGACTTCCGCGTTGTCCAAATGGGGGCACGATGACGACGTGTACTGAGGCGGACTGCATGTCGATGATGCGCATGTCTTCAACCAATCTAACCCTGCCTGTGCTGCAGTTTGGAGTTACGAGGTTGGGGAGCTGGCAGCTGCTCGTCGTTGCTCAGTGGTTCTCTCCCGGTAATGCGGCTTCCTCCACCCGCAAAACTGTCAACCACACGAATTGACCTTGGCTGTTAAAGTATTGTTAAACCCTAATAAATAAATATAAATAAATAAATAAATAAATAAATAAAATAAATCATCATGTTGCATCCGGTGCTTCATTAATTAAAATTTTGCGTGGACATCACTGCCCACGCATGTTTGCGACCAGTCCACGGCGAATGTACTGTATTAGTTTCAAACTACGGGATTTACTGTGTAGTCTCATTCATGGCCCACTGGTCCGTTGTCAGCTGTATTTGGAGAGAAATTCGTCACACACGGGAACCCCGGGAAGTGAAGCAGTGCTTGTTTACTGTGGTAAACAAGCTCTGTTTCACTGGTAAAATAGGACCCAGTCACCAATGCTTGGGGTGCAAGTCCTCTAAAATAGGCAACTTGGGGTATAAACGATTGACTGAGCGTGATTTTATCTCCATGTTGTGGTCATGATTAGCCATTGTACAGAAGAATATGACCTTAAACACCAATAAATAAATAAATATAGTAATTCGTCACTCACTGCACGAATCCAATTCAGTCTAGTCCAACAAAAGACAATGTCAGATCATGTATTTAAACATAGACTTTGTACTTGATATGATTAATGCGTGATTGCAAATCGGCGCCTTCTAGTTCGGGGAGGTGCGCCCTGTCCCAGTTGTTCAAGAATATTGTATTAACTGCAATCATGCACTTTTAACAGACCGCGATGTGTTGCAGTTCTTATAATTGAAAATACTAAAGAGTTCATGCAACGAAGGTATGGTCTAGACATACAGGAATATAAAGTTATGAGATCCTTGTATATTGCCAAAGGTCAATTTCACCAAAAGACGTTGTTTAAAATTGTTGCTTTAATGAACACTTAATTTGTAAACCAAAAAAAGAACACAAGAAACCAATACATATATATAAATTTACAGTCACAACTACACACCTAAAACAACTTTCTTAATTCATCAATGAAACCAATGAAACCGTCAAGCTGTCGTATGATATCACAAATGGATGACTAATGAATGATTTGTTAAAATATGACGATTATTTACTTGTCACATTATATTACGACCAACAGACATGTCAATGGAGTTGCCTAATGCTATAAAATATCACGTTTGTAATCGTCCGAAAATAAAGACCTAAAATAATTCTAAGCAAAATGATTCAGGTAATTGTATTAAAGCCAGTCTTAAATAAATATACTGCCAGTAAACATATCCCAAAATTGTTCATGGGTCGCGGCCATTTACGTAGACCTTATATTGTCAACACTGACGTAGTTACGGTATCATTTCATTGTCCTCGCACATCGTTGTAATAATACGAAAATATTAAAGTCAATAAATGCGTCCTGAAATTATGCGAGTTATTCACTCATCACTACCCTTAACGTAGGCCTTAATTTGTAAATATTAAAGTAATTACAGCATCACTTCTCCGCCTTCACACATCATTGTAATAGCTCGATGATGTCAATCTTACGCTTGATCGTTAGTTACCACGCTGAGCTATGTATTAAATATCGCTTACAGTACACTGGATACACTCAAACACAGCAAGCCCGAATCATCACAACAATCATCTATAACTTGGAATTTCCACCCCGTCATACTCTATTATCTGCTTTCGTTGAACCACGACACAACATCCTATGCCACAAGTAAACATCATTACACCAATCCATGCCACCAATCCACACCCCTGAGTTATTACCACAACCACCATTATGGCATTTTATGTCCCGTATTGACAAATTTAGCATCACCAGTCATTCTCCCATTTTTGGCATTACATTTTACAATTCGAATCCCTTCCTGGCTTTCACCTTACACACTTCATGTAAAACGAGCAACCATCCGAGCAATACTCTACATTTTATCCACTTACTGATTACATTGTTACCCGATTTCCCGACTTCACCTGTGAGACACGAGACACACTGTTTGCTAATTACTTGGTTATTCTTGACATAATACCTTTCCAATACACTTCCCACAACGCCTCTACACCATTAACCCCTACTAGTTCGTTACAAGGAATTATAATCCTATCTTACGACACAAGTGATTCCTGGTATAAGACATTTTAAGCTTCATCTGTAATTACAAGAACTGGCAAAAGAGGTTGAAGAGAAAAAATGATGTATTTTGTGAATTCACTTACCCGTCACGGTGTACAATGCAGTAACCCCCATAATTAACACAACACACAAATACATATTCCATCCAAGTAGCTGCTGAAGAAATATTGCACCGGAGAATATCTCTGCCTGGAAAACAAAGAAAATATCTTCGCTTCTGGAGCCTATACTATAAAACATTTATAATTGTATTTTCTAGAATTGTATTTTCTAGTTATGACTTTAAATGATTTGAAATGAACCATAAGTATTTTCAAAGACATGGCAATTTTCCAGTTGGAAATTTGCTATATCTTTTCAACTGCCAATGATACTTTTTAGTCAGTTATATTTATAGGTAGAAAATACAATTCTAGAAAATACAACCGTAAAAGTGTTACAGTATTGGCTCCTGGAGTAAACATCCGATATCTACATTTTATGAATGGATTTCGATACTAAATTTATTTCGACAGTGAGGACGTTACAGAAATGATTTTCAAGAGTAGAGAAGGCATGCGTGAAAATATATTTTGGGTTTTAATAGTAGAATGGGGCCATTCACCAGGTAGGTGGAAAATTCCCTTCTCGAACAGTAGTCATTTCCCTTCGAGCTTATGAGTTAGAAACAACTTTCTGTACTAACAGCATGGGTGGAGTCAGAGGGGTGCGCACCCGGCGCGCACCAAACCCATTTTATGAATTTCGGATTTTTTTTTATCAAGCACCGATAGGAAGAGACTCTATATTATTTATCGGGGAAAAACATGGATATACACTACCAAAGGTAGTTTTTTTATCGCTGCTAACCCTCTGCCAAACGTGAAAAGCTGGCGACACTTGCAAAAAAAATCTTGAATAACCAGGGGGAGGCCATTAAAAATTTGCAAGACGTGACGTCCTATTTTTTATTCAGCTTCTTTTTACACCCACCCACCCCTACGTGCAAATTTTCTACTACCGTTCTCAGACACCCACCCCCTACTCTCCCATTAAAATCCAAAATAAACTAATAAACTTAGTAGGCACAGCTGTCTTTAGGGGGTTTCATAATGTTCTTAAATTGGTACCACCAATTTAAACCTCTGTGGGCTGCAGCGGGCCCCAGTCTACAAATGACAAGCTATTCATTATCAGGCTTGGCCAGAGCAGGTGTACATATACGGGAACAAATTTTCATTTGAATTGTTCTGTCAGTATCCTCAGGTGTTTGCTACTTTCCTCTCTATCCATGCAAATTCTATTAATAAATAACTTGGGTTGAATTTAGTGCATCAGAGAGAATTTTCCCAAAATATTGTCTGCACATTTTCTACATTTCGAACAAGACACCCACCCTCTACTAACGTGTGACATTTTCCCAGATTAAGCCCAATATTCTCACATATAAAGCCTCCTGATGTTGTATTTATGTTACGAGTGTGATGTACAACATCATCTTTAAGGTTTGAAACACAAATGATGGTATATATTAGCTGATATATTGATATATTTTTAAAAAATTCAAAAAATTGCACAAGTTGGAAATGCACATTTTTGGCGCACTCAAGAGACCCACCCACCCCCACGTCACGTCTTGCAAATTTTTGGTGCCACCCCCCCCCCTGGAATAACTATTTTTTTTTGTCTCAAAAACATAGGTTATGACCCCTCATTGGAACGAGCTCGATGAGCTCGTTCCAACGAGGGGTCATAACCTATGTTTTTGAGACAAAATATGAAAAAATAATGAAAATTAATTGGCGATTTTTGAGAATAGCGTTGGCTGGTTTTTGGTCGTTACGCTGGGTAAAGGATTAATACCGCCCCCATGCGTACAGCTGTGGACCTAGCTTCTGCGTGTGTCTCGTTTGAGCCGATATAAATTGGCTGCTTTTCTTAGAAATGTGAATGCTGGAATAGTTCAGTTGGAAAACATTGCGGCCATGTGCAAAGACGCCAGCGGAGGGCCATGTTAACCTTCCATGTTCCAACATTTTCTGACAAGAGTGGGACATCTTGTGTTCTCTATAAACTTATACCATCGTCTAGTGATGATTTGCATCATCACCCGTGATTGAAATGTGGCGCCGACTCAAACACTGAATCCTGAGTCAGCCACTGATAACCAAGCGATGACATTAATCTTTCATCCACCCGATTTATATTTATTCGATCCGATTTTTGTTTACATCCCCGAATTACGTTTATGGGGCTGACCAGTTTGAGGAATGCCGTACATGCATGTTACCTTTTGGTGCACTACGACTTTCGGGACGTTGTACACCGCAACAAGAAATGCACAGTCTTACCGCCCAAGTGTGGATCAGAGCGTCCCAAGCTTTCTGTCCATTGCAGTTTTAGGTTTCCCAACAGAGAAGAGTATTTAATACTTCACCCAACAAACAATTGGCTGAGGTGGAGATAGGATTTTATTTATTTATTTATTTATTTATTTATTTATTTATTTATTTATTTATTTATTTATTTATTTATTTATTTGTTGGTGTTTAAGGTGACATACTTATGCACAAAGGCTAATCGTGACTGTGACAGTTTTACTGGTGGAGAAAGCCGGAGTACCCGGAGAGAACCACCGAGCATCGACGAGCAACTGTCAGCACCACAACATTCTAACTCTGTCCAAGCTCCGCTCAAGCAGGGTTACAGAAGTTGAAGACATATGCACCATCGACGTGCGATACACCTTAGTACACGGCGTCATCGTGCCCCCATGTAGGCAACCGGGATAAAGTGCCTTGCCCATGGACACAACGCGGGTCGTCCCGGACGAGGGTCGAACTCGGGACCTCTAGCATAGAAGTCCAACAGTCTACCACAGAGCCACTTGTACTTTGAGTAACGATAGTTGGGTTGGAGGCCAATAGTACCAAGAGTCGATCATGGAACTGACAATGCTTACGAAACACGTTGGTAGCAGCGATCCATGAGCCAAGGAATGTCATGGGATTGTTAGGAACTAGGGGTCGTATAAGAGTTGGGAGACATGTGGGAGGTAGGATTAACAAGCTAGGGATGATATAGGTGCTAATACCTATATGTGCGCGTTTATTCTATGCATTGTGCGTAAATAGTGCACTAGTACACTGGCACATATTGACACATTAGACAAGGAACTGATTGATATAGACTAAGATGAAAGAAATAGTCCGACAGAATCTTGGTCGAGGACAGAGGTCAAGACAGTGTAATACATAGCTGGGATTAGTCAGGCATAGCCAGGAAAATTTCTCAGCAGATGCAAAAACCGAGGATTCTTGGAGAATCTGAGTCAGATAACGGGTTTTCGGGTCCATTTTGGTAAATTTGGGTAGGCGTTGGGTCGTTTGTGTAATTAAGTATACTCCCATACACGCGAACAGAGCATCCGAACAGACGCGCCCGAACACACTTCTAGCGGATAAAGTGAGTACGCCTACATTCGATACTGAGATTGCGACCTCCAATAAACAAAATCGACGACCGAACACTTATTACCATAATAGTAGTGCGTATTTACAATCAATGATGAGTCCTGTACTAACCATGGAAAAAAGAAGAATATGCACTGTGCATGCGCACTAACTCCGCCCATCCCCATGACTAAGGCGTCACAATATTGCCGCACATGAGAGCTACACTACACACTAGGACTAGATATAATCCACGCGTAGGCAGTTATGTCCACGTATGCGTTTACCGGGAAATAAAATCATCACCAGCAAAACTGTAATTAATGAAGCACAGGGTTGTACCCAGCGCTTCATTAATTAAAGTTTTGACGATTATTCCTATAACTAGTGTTTTGAATCTAATATTATTGCGTTCGTGGAAACTGACCAGTCCACTGTATCAAGACAACCAACGTTACACACACAACATACAGCAACATGACGCCACTTCTGGGGTTAATAGCTAGGTCAATAAGAAGGTGGCACATCCCTCACCGACTACTCACCTGGTCCACCAATCCACCCCGCCAAAAGGTACCCCTTAACCCTTCAGGCTTGTTTACAAATTGTCTTAGGATGTAATATTCTTCGTGAATAGAATTAACGTATCACACCGATATAAAGACATTGGGCACATTGTCCCGAAAATTCACTCAGGAAAGAAATTCAGTATGTTTTGCTTACCGATATTCGAGTTAACACATACTGTATAAGCGCGGACACAGTCAAAGCTATCTGGAGTCGCTTTCCGCCAAATCTTGTCTTCAAATATTCTGGCATTGTCAATACCTGTGATTAAAAGAAAAGTATGTACGAATAACTAAACCAGGTTTGCTTTGTGTGTGATGCAAATACCTCAACTCGATTTAGAGATTTGGTTATAAGATGTGAACCGAGGTCAGATATAGGGTCATACCGGAATGTTGCTGAATGTCTGACACGACATTCTGACAAGGGAGTGTATACATTCTACTCTACAGGGTCAGCCGTGGGTGGTTTATTCTCTCCCTTCCATGCGAAGATGTGAAATTGATTGGTTCAAACAGAAGATCGAGCGACGATTTAATTTTTTTCAGCGTGCGAGATAGTCCAATCAATCTGATACCTAACCACAAGAAATTGCTACACAAAAGATTTTGGTTTTGCATGAAGCATATATGTCTAAATAACAACACACTAAAAATCCCAAAACTTCCACAATGGGAAATTATGTTTTCATGACTTATTTCTTTGCGAGAAAATAAAAAAAAACATTGCTATACAAATGTTTGTATTGTTTTGGGGTAGGAATTAGTATGCAAAATAACATATGAACAACCCTCATTAACCCCATAACCGGAAAATGATTATTTTGGGGTGAAAACATTGAAAAATTCAATAAAATTAGCGAAAATTGGAATTTGCTCAATACTCATTAAAACAGTTCAAACAACAATCATGTCTGTGCTACTTAGATCAAAATAACCGTGTACAATATTATACTTGAAATCCTAAGTACTAAACTCAACTCAAGAACATGTGTAATTTTGGGCTGAATATTGTGAAAAAGTAAATAAAATGTACGAAAATTGGACTTTCATTACTACTCGTTCAAATAGTTTCAAGCACAAACACTGTCGTCGTTTTATACACCAAATCGATAAATACCTCTCTTAAACTCCAAATAAATGGTATCAAGATGAAAGTGTCAATGACACTGTAGCTCAACTTGTCCAAGAAGAAGACTAAACTAAATAGAAAGCTCCAATAATGCCAACTCATTTAATCAAGTTCAAGCTACATTTGAAATCTGACAAAGATCGGGTGAGGGACGCGACCTGAAGGGTGTACTAATGGAATTGTAAACAATTTATATGCTAATTACAAAATGGCATGTTTTGCTTAAAAATTCACTAAAAATTCTAGAGCTCCCATCTAGACATCACATCAAAGCTACATATGAAATCTGAGACATGTGACCTGTAGGGTGTGCCAATGGAATTGGTGACAATGTAAATGCTCAATCTAAGAAGGTCGCAGGCGGCCATGTTTTTCAATGAAATCCGGAAAAAATCAATAGCTCCCAATTTCAGAAAAAATATAATACCCCCCTGTAAGACATCGCACCAAAGCTACATATGGAATTTCGGGTGAGAGAGATGTGGCCTATAGGGTGTGCCAATAGAATTGTTGACAATTTATATGCCAAATCTAAGATGGCTGCTGTCAGACATATTTTTCAACAAAATTCGAAAAAAATTCAATAGTTCTCATCTAGAGATTGCCCTCATACCACGTATGACATTTGAAACTGGTCGGATGAGAGCTGCGGCCTGTAAGGTGTGCTAATGGAATTGTGGACGGACAAAGAAACACACAGACGGACGGACGGACGGACGGACGTATGGACGATAGACGGAAAATTCGAAAATTGCCTCATAAGTCACTTATCTTAGTAATTAAGCTCATAATATATCAAATAAGCTCATAATATTTCGTTAAGCTCATAATGCCTGTCCGGACACAACAATTATAGCGCGGACGGACGGACGGACGACGGACGGACGGACGATTTATTTATTTGTTTATTGGTGTTTAAGGTCACATACTTTTGCACAATGGTTAATCATGACCACCACATTGAGATAAAGTCAAGGTCAGTCCATCGTTTACACCCCATGTTGCCTATTCTAGAGGACTCGCACCCCAAGCATTAGTGACTGGGTCCTATTTTACCAGTAAAAAAGAGCTTGTTTACCACAGTAAACAAGCACTGCTTCACTTCCCGGAGTTCTCACCGGGGGGGGGGGGACGATAGATCGCAACTCCTCCCAATAGTTCATAGTTGACGTTGTCAAGTTGAGCTAAACAATGTGATTGGGCGGGGGTGGGGGAGGGGTAAAATGTTTTAAAATTTACCGTTATACATCAATGTATATAAATAATAAATATAAAATAATAACTGCTGCAATGTCAATACAGATAATCTAGAGATCTGATAAATGGTTCTGCCGTTATGCGAAATCAGATTTCCAGATTATCTGCTTTGACATTGCAGCAGTTATTATTTTCCTGCATTTCCCACACGCGTTTGAACAGGTGAGTCATTTGAACAGGTGAGTCTGATTTTTTTTTTGCAGGTACACCTTGATGTCTTCCAACCTGTGGTACAGTTACATCTTTTCATCTTTAGAAGGACTTTGGTGCAGGGGACGGACACTGTATACTTTGTACCACGGAAATGATTGTTGTTTGAGTTCTTTCAATGAGTATTTTAGCTGATTGTATTGAATTTTTCAATGTTTTCTCCCGAAAATAACCATTTTCCCGTGATGGGATTAATAGGGACTTTTCATGTGTTATTTTGCATGCTAATTTCTACCCCAAAACAATACAAACATTTGTGTAGCAATTTCTTGGGGGTTGGGGTATAATTTTACTTGATTGACTGGACTAATTTTTATCTTCAGCCTCAGACAGAAAAAAGGACATAAGGATAAAACTAAGGTCTGCTCGTTCCAGTGAGGAGTCATAACCTATGTTTTTGGGACAAAAAATGAAAAAAATTAGTTATTCAAGATTGTTGTTTGCAAGTGTCGTCTGCTTTTCATGTTAGGTAAAGGGTTAATGTAGAAAACAAAAATTGGTAATAGTGTTAGGGTAAATTATGGTTTACAGTAAAAAGGATTCATATTCAGTAAATGTAGTCAGTTCCTAAACATTTATTGCAGCGCTCGTCATCGCGAAGTAGGAGCCCTAAAACTTAAACGCCGCGTAAGACGGTGCAATTGCTGCACATGTCGCAGCTGTATCAACCCAGGAGTGTGCGTTTACACTCATGGCAAACTCCCCGAAGTGAAAAAATCCCCACTGTTTACCAGATACTTTGGTTATTTTTTGTGGTGTTTTTTTAGAAAAAAATCTGCATGCTTTTATACTAACAGTATGCTTCCATACTCAAAGTGGTCTAGTCTGATTTCCCACACGCACCAACTTGTCAGTGTTCATCCTTGAGTTGACAGTTAGTACACATATTGTAGCTGGATGGTGTTTTGAAAATAAATGGCAATAGAAAATCACATCTAAGATTTTTATGCTCATGAATTCATCACTGTTGGACACCATACGTGATATTGTACCATCTACTGAGCCTTTATGTTCTTTTGAAAAAAATAAATAAATGTAAGCAACTTTTTAGACTATATGAATCTGCGTCCAGTTTCGAATCACGCAAGACAAAACTGGTATTATATTGAGGTACACATTCTCTTTAGTATATTTTATCAGAGATATAAAACTGGGTTGAGTGGACAAAAGGCGCTTGTGAAAAGGCGTGCAGCTTCTGATCACCCATCGACTTGTGCAAGTTTCGCAAAGACTGTAGCTGTTCTTAGCCAATTTTTCATGTAACGAGTCTCATCTGACAGTGCTCCACTATTCTCAATTACAAGTTATCGCGGAATAGAACATGTTCGTTTTCAATATGGACAGGGCCATGCACTACCCCTAAAAAGAAAATTAATCATCGCTTTTTGATGGTTTCTATAGTGCTTTCTAACCAAAACATTTTTCCACCCTTTCTGATTTTTCGTGAGAGAGGTCGGCAAGCATGACTTCTAACGTTACGAATAAAAAAATATTGGTGACAGTACACCCATGCTCCTCTCCTCACCTGATAGATCTCCTTCGAATCTGTCGAATCAACCACATCCGTTGAACAGGCACACCACATAAAGCTGTATTCGTCTGTCACATACTGATTGGAATAAACCAAGATATCATGCGGTTGAAAATGTTTCTCATCTGAGAAATATCTACCAAACCAATCGCATCCGACGAAGAGATACCGGAAACACCGACGGAAAAATGTATGTTTTTTTGCATCTTATGTCAGTGTTGACTGTTTCGCATACGAGACATCACCTCCAAATCAATGAAATCCTTTGATGAAACACTTAAAACAGCTAAAAAAGTACACGCTTTCACACATTGTCACATGCTGAAGAGTGTGTCGAGCGCATTTGCACGACTACCTTTCTAAACCTTACGTTTTGAAACCCACCCCTCGGCCCCACCCCATCGGGAATGCTGGATACTTCACATTCGAAGTATTCAAGTCGAGACCTTTAAAATGATGTATCACACGCCTACCTTTCTAAAAGTTGAGTTTTGAGGCCGCACCCTCGGTCCCAACCACTCAGGGATGGTCGGATACTTCCAATTCGAAATATTCAAGTCGTGACCTTTAAAATGATGTACATGTATCACATGACTACCTTTCTAAAACTTTGGATTTGAGGCCCCACCCCTTGGCCCCACCCTATCGGAGAGGGTCGGATACTTTATATTCGAAATATTCAAGACGAGACCTTTAAAATGATGTATCACCCGACAACCTTTCTAAAACTTAAATTTTGAGGCCCCACCCCTCAGCCCATCCCCCTCCCCTCTGGAAGACGCAAATACCAGTTATTCGGACTACATGCGTCGAGACCTTTAAAATGATGTATCACATGACAACCTTTCTAAAAGTTGACTTTGTTATGCCCCTCAGCCCCACCCTCTCGGGGAGGGGCAAATACCAAATATTCGGACTACACGCGTCGAGACCTTTAAAATGATGTATCACTTGACAACCTTTCTAAAACTTGAATCTATTATGCCCCTCAGTCCCACCCTCTCGGGGAGGGACAAATACCAAATATACGGACTACATGCATCGAGACCTTTAAAATGATGTATCACAGGAAACCTTTCTAAAACATGAGTTTTTGATGCCCCTCAGCCCCACCTCCGAGAAGAGTCGATCACCTCATTTAACCTATACGCGCTGAAGCTCGAACACAGTTCCTTACCAGATAACCTTGCCATCTGTTTCCATCTTGTCTTCAACTTTCTGACCTATAACTTGCCTCGTTCGTAGTCATCCAATACTATAATCTTCCACCACCCTCGCACTTTGTACCATCAGTGCCTTGTACTATTACTATTTGACTTGTAGCACTACTGCAGGCTTGCTAACTATCTCCGATGATCGAACGTCTAGAATCCCATCGAGCAAATAAGCCATAGAGTAATTGGTCGAACGAGTGACTCCACATACGACTCTTATCCTCATCTCGGGAAAAAGTGGAGCTGAAGGCTAGACTTTTTCAAAAAGGGATTCCGGAGGGATTCCATAAAAGTATTCTACAAACGGGATTCCATAAGTGGGATTCCAAAGCCCTATATAGCTCCTTTACAGGTGGTATTACCATCGGTTTCAGCCTTCTGTCTTATGACTAGCTTGTACTGTAGTACCTTATCCGACAATCTTCTTCTCCCCTTCGACCATTACTGCTGACTTGAACCACTACTGTAGGCTTGCAAACTGTCACATATTACCTCAACCCAAGGCCAAGTCTTAGAATGTCAAAGGACCATCCATACCCGTCTAGGAGACTGGAAACCAAGCATACACCCCTTAACAGTACATTACATACAACCTATACCATATGTGGGATAGCACACCAGCCCAGGTGGATTGTTGTTCCAATGGTTAAGATGGGACCTAAGATCGGTATATACCGTCCATACTATTCTACTGCACTACACAAGACAATACCCTCGCCACAATAGCTCTTCTCCTAGCATTACGTTCCACCTATACCAGCCATAGGATAATATGAAGCATTAAGTCGATTACTAGTACCAAGGGAAAAGTTGAACCAACAGGAATATAAACAACACATCCTATACTTCCTAACTATACAACCATGGATTACCCCTACTCAACAATACGGCTTGGCCTAGCATTACGCAATACCTGTACCATCTGTGGGTCAGCATACCGTCCTGGGTGGATAATGGTGCTGCTACCGTTCTAAACTACCAGGCATTACCCCTACCCACAATACTGCTTGTCCTGGCAATGCGTACTATCTATACCAGCCACAGGATAATTTGAAGCATTAGGTGGATTAATAGTACGATGGGCTAATGTGGGACCCGTAGGGGTGAGAAGCCTACATCCCATACTGCTACATTAGGCGACCATGCCTTACCACCATCCACCCTACAATACCGCCTTGTCCAGCATTACATATTCCCTATATCAGTCATAGGATAGTACAAAGCAATCGGCAGGTTGATACAACAAGGATTAAGATGGGATCTATAACCCTTCATACTATACTGCAAATCCAAACCACAAAGGACGATTTCGCAATACCGCACGAGACGACGACCATGCATTACCCCCACCCCACAATACTGGTTAACCTATCATTACGCACTATCTATATCAATCATAGGATAGTACAAACCAATCGGCAGGCTGATACAACAAGGATTAAGATGGGATCTACAGTGATATATAACGCCCATACTATACTGCAAAACCAAACCACCAAGGACTATTTCGCAATACCGCACAAGACGATGACCATGCATTACACCACCCCACAATACTGGTTAACCTAGCATTACGTATTACCTATACCAGTCGTAGGATATTATGAAGGTTGATTAGTAGTACCAAGGCCAAGTGCTAATAGTATGCCAAAAGAGGTATATACCACCCATACTATACTATGATATCAGTCCAGTACGAGAACCCCGACACACCCTGACCCGAAAGACGTCATACCACATTGTAAAGTATACAACAGCAGTGGTCAACGTTTATCTGACATCATGGTGCGCATAATGACGTCACGACGTCCATAGCAACGTCAATCATTTCGAGAGGATTCTGTTTTCGAGAAACCCCACCTTCACCATTAATTTCCATCACATCCCCACACTATATATCCATAGCCCTGTGTGTACATATATCACTGAACATATCTTAGCATACTATATATGCAGTGCGTACATCACATGCAGGATCTGGTCAGATTGCAACCCAAAAAGTCCGGTTCCTATGTGAATTTAACACTAGCAGATTCCTCAATAGTTCGGGTAATAGCGACCGATCGGGTACATACTATACTACTAACCAATAATTGAATGGCCAATTAATCTGTAAAAACAGTCTCCTAATAATCTGTAAATACCGATTACTGATCTGTAATCAGTTTATTAATGTGTAAAAACAGTCTTGAAATAATCTGTAAAAACAGTCTTCTAATAATCTGTAAAACAGTCTCGTAATAATCTGTAAATACAGTTAACTATTCTGTAAACAGTTTATTAATCTGTAAAAACAGTCTCGTAATAACTGTAAAAACAGTCTCGTAATAATCTGTAAAAAACAGTCTCGTAATAATATGTAAATACAGTTTACTAATCTGTAAATACAGTTTATTATAACAATAACATGACTTTGGGGGCATTGTGGTTTAGTAACGGCCCAACAAGTGTGAATAACAGCCAGACAGCTTATAAAAGGCCCGAGACGAAATCGATGGCCGTTAATAAACTGAAGGGCTGTCACTGATACCTGTTGGGCCGTTAATAAACCACAAGGCTCGACAAAGTCATGTTATTACTATTATTACCACTGGGAGTCTAAAAAAGTTTTGACCCTGTATCTTACATGGCAATTTTAAAGTTTTCAAATTCGACAGATCGTCCCCTGAGTTCCAATGTGTTCTATGTCCCTACTGGCACATAGAACACATTGGAACTCCGGGGATGAGATGATAATATCGTCTGTTGTCAAACAAACTGGTGTCACATGATTATCATATGATCGGCACTGGTACGCTTTCAATTGTAAAGAAGACAGACCCGATGCTTACCGCTTTTAAGCCAGGAATAAAGAATTACAATGTATACAGACTTACTTACATAGATACAGCTGCTTGTTCTTATGGAGCTAACTTTACTCGACATTTTACATATTTAATAATTTAAATAAAATCATATTGTTTAAAGTTGAAGACATTTCCATTTCCGAGTGAACGACAGCAAAGAACAAAAATCACGTGATGTGTCGGGCTGTTAATGAGACTTTTCACTCATTAACGGCCCGACACGTCAAGTGACCTTTTTTTAAGTTGAGTGTTACGTTCTTGTAATGCCCTCTGATAATAATCTGTAAAAACAGTCTCGTAATAATCTGTAAAAACAGTCTCGTAATAATCTGTAAATACAGTTTACTAATCTGTAAATACAATTTATTAATCTGTAAAACAGTTTATTAATCTGTATAAACAGATTATTAAATGAAAAGGTACTGATCCTAATACGCTGCCGTATACGATATGAAACAGGACGCTAAACCATAATGTGTATCAAGTTGCACATATCGTTGTGTTTTATAAATTACTACCATGTTGGGCAGTTAAAAAGTTGGAATACTAGTCAGAATGAAACGGATGAAAGAAATACTTGTGAAAGTATTGAGGCCAGATTATTGGTTGTCGGGGTGTGCCCTCCGGAATCGAAAAAAGATTATTATCCTTCCGGGGTGGTGGATGGTCTTCGGTGGAAATTATTTTTTCAGCCTTGTGTACAGGAATTTTTGAAGTCCCCTCCCTCCCCACACTCCGGGATATTGGGCTTTTAGCACTCAACTATTTAATGCGAATTCAAAAAAGGTGGAAATATTGTAAAATAATGGATGAATGAAAAACAAGTACTGGAATAGTTTATTTGTCAGTTTGTTGAGATTTTACCCTTTTCCAAAACACGAATATGCACAAAACAATGGGCCATACCGCTTCTGTCTCTTGTAACTGGACAGTTTTTAATGCCACATATTTCCTGTCTATTACTAGTGTCCATCGTCTGATAAAATCTTTACATGAACTTTCGAGGTCATTAGGAGTGTGAATAAGGGATAGGCGTTTTTCATGCACGTTCTGTATACTCAACTTAACACGCCCATCCCGCATTTATACTCCGATAAAGCGACAGATAATTCATTTCAATTCTTAATTGAAAGAGATCCCAATATGATCAATACTGCCACTAACGAATCATCCAAAAGGCCGGCGAGGGGAGTTTCGCGCCCCAAAGCAAATTATGTTACGGGGCCGGATCCATTGATTGCCTCTCGATACTGAACACATAATCGGAGTCTCGGAGCGACGAGGAAGAGAGTATGTGATAGAGTAACCGGTACATTGCAGATATCTACAACATTTGCTGTCCCAATTCTGAAAATTCCGAATTTGGACTGCCACACTGGCAATGTCCTCTGATCCTACTGAGAAATGAGGAATTTATATATTCTATTCAAAAAAGTAGGGGATATCCAAACTGTTGTTGATAATTTCGGAAAATTGTATTGGATACGCGTGATTGGACGCATCAATATGTTACCAAGTTTAGTTTGGATAATGAATGTCACCGGCCCACGAAAACTTCGTGCAGGTTCTCCGCACGAGCGGCGCGTTAAAGTCTGCGAGGTACGTTTTGAAATTTTTATTTGTTCTCGATGGGCTTTTTCGGAGGTCCCATCGTTCTTTCCTGGTCGAAACGTAACTTTTGTGGTATGCGAAGACTGACACGTTACGAACGTTTACGTGCCGTTGGAATGTTGGAAGCTGGCAACAGACAGACTGCAGTGGCTCAAATTTTAAACGTTACTCAATCGGTGATTAGCAAGTTGTGGTCTCGCTACCGTCAGACAGGCAATGTTGATGACAGACGTCGGTCATGTCGTCCAAAGGCGACAACTGCTAACAAGGATTGTTTCATCCGTACCACATCATTACGTAACCGCCATCAAAGTTCCTTAGAAATTGGTCAGCAACTGCACCGAGCGACAGATGTGCGAGTCAGTGGTCAGACTATCCGAAATCACATACACACCTGGAATTTGTACGCTCGACAACCTCGAATAATTTCACATTTGACTGAACGTCACATCACAGCAAGGCGTAATTGGCGTGGAGCACGACAGCGCTGGGACAATCGTCGGTGGAGCAAGGAAATGTTTTCCGATGAATCGAGGTTCACTCTCGACTTTCACCACAAGCGAAACAGAGAGTGGCGGAGACGGAACGAGCGATACCATGACGTAACCGTTAGGCAGCACGATCGTTTTGATGGTGGATCGGTTATGGTGTGTGGAGGCATAACCATAGCAAGTAGAACATCATTACATGTCATCCAAGGGCGTGTCACAGGGCAGAACTACCGTGACAACATGTTAGCAACTCATGTGGTGCCATTTGCGCGACGTCACGCCCGTCGATTCATTTTTCAATATAACAATGAAAGCGCACACAGGG
The DNA here is from genome assembly GCA_031216915.1 of Pictodentalium vernedei. Classification (NCBI taxonomy): domain Eukaryota; kingdom Metazoa; phylum Mollusca; class Scaphopoda; order Dentaliida; family Dentaliidae; genus Pictodentalium; species Pictodentalium vernedei. The sequence continues at coordinate 188,283,577 of CM062297.1, read as the reverse complement.
CCCGTATCGTTCCAGAGTTCCTCCAGGAGCAGAACATCAATACACTGCCTTGATCAGCACTAAGTAGTCCAGACCTTTCACCAATCGAGCACGTCTGGGATATGCTTGGCAGGTGCCTACTACAACGCCAATAGCCCTCTACCAATGTCCAGGAACTCGCCGCTGCACTGCAGGAAGAATGGAATAACATCTGTCGAGCTGATATTGGACGTTTGGTGAGGAGTATGGCACGTCGGGTCCGAGCTTGTCTCGCGAACCGAGGACGATTTACAAGGTATTGAGGTCTTGGACTGAATGTGGTAAATTCTCTGACTGACCATGTCCATGTCTTCTACAGCTCAGTGCGTGGAATGTGTGCTTGTCACTCACCCAGCTATCACTGAAATCATTCACCGGGTGTCACAGTGCAATGCCTCAACTGTCTTTTTGATGAAAATGTAAATATATTTCTTCATATATCTCACTTTTATCAAATATCCCCTACATTTTTTGAATAGTATAGATAACAGGTTACGCGTCTCCACTGGGCCCTCAAAGGTTGTCGACAAATGACTGACAGATTCTCTTTCTTTCCCTCTCCCGAGATATCGTGGTTTACAACAAACGATTTGGTAATAAGTTATAACCGAGCGTGTAATTCGCCCCTTACCTAACGTAATGGCAGAAACTGGTCAGAACTATTCACAAAAATAGTCATTCAAATATTTTATTGTGCCCCCAACCTCCAAATGAGGACTCGAGGGTATCTAGTGAAGCCCTCTGTCCGTCTGTCCGTCTGCTGTCTATACGTCTATCCGCCAGTCTGTCCATGCAAACGTTTTTCATTGTAATTTCAAAGACATTGGTCGGATTTGGCTCTTCTTTAGTATGCTGATAGACTCTCCTCGGGAAAAGGATACGCTAGAGAAACGGGTTCTGTCCAATAATTTGTCTCAGGGTTAGGGCTCTATTTCACTTTTTGGACTTAAACATTTTTTTTTCTGTTTTCACCCTGTTGACTAAGAACATTTTTCTGTCCCTGTAAGGCTACTTCGAACACGCCAAAGGGTCAGGGCAGTCACCAACGGTTTGTGTATCCCCTGTTTTTTTAATTTCATGTCTCAAAAACTTAGCTTATGACTCGTCACCCCAACGCATTCGTTGATGTCCTTCCAATAAGGGAAATAAGCTATGATTTTGAGACAATAAATAAAAATGTTTACTTACCCAAGAATTTGTGATTTTTATGCATAAGTCGTCAGCTTTTCGTTGAAGATAAACGGTAAATAGAACCTCCAACCATTTTGGGATAAAAATGAAAAGTTGTAGTTATTGAACATGTTTTTCTAGAAAGTATTGGCTGCCGTTCGGGTTGGGACAGGGGTTCAAATTTATATTTATCCGAAAGACAGAGCATCTGACTAACTTACCCCACTCGCAACATAAACAGGAACAAAGATCCATCCAAGAAGTATCAAGAGGTAAACAGCCTGAAATTATGATAATAAATACAGTTTATTATCAAACCAAGAAGATGTCTGGTAAGACTTGTTGTTTTCCCAGTAATAAAATGATTAACCTGACATCCATCTGCTCGGAAATCAGAAATTCTGGCTATCTTTTTCAAGCAACCCCTTTGTCAGGTGACCCCTCTCAGAATTTTTAACCCTTTAACGGACGAATCAGCTTCATCGTTCCGTGTTAGTTACAAAATGAGCCGTCGTAAAACAATTCTTTTAAACAAAACATTTCAACAAAACCATATCATGTAACCCCCTCGTTGGAACGAGCTCATCGGGCTCACTCCAATGAGGGTCGCATGATATTGTTGTTTTTTTTTAGAAAAAGGAAAAAATAATATTTAAAATAATAAATTTTGATATCGTGTGCGGTAAGTAAAAGGTTAAGCAAATATAAGGCAATGTAATACTGAGATGCTTGTTCTTGTAACATCAGATGAGCCATCTTCGAAACAACATCTTATTTTCTGTGTGTCTTTCACTGGGTCGATGATACGCTGCGGTGTAATCCAAGGCTCACAAAATCCTTTACAACAGCAATTACATCGTTACATTTCATCCCAAAGGATATTTATTTATTTATATATTTACTTACTGGGGTTTAACGACACTTTCGACAGCCATGGTCACCTCTTGTCGGACAGTTTTACGGGTACGGGAAGTCGGAGTACTCGATGAGAACCACCGTGCATCGGCGAACAACTGTCAGACTACTCAAGATACTAACTCCGTACAATTAGGGTTAACATTTGTTGAATCCAAGTTCTTCGTCGACGCTTCATCGACGTGCATTACGCCTTAGAACACAGCGCCACCGCGACCTCGAGAGAGCAATCGGAATTAGGTGCCTTACCCAAGGAGACAACACAGTTACCCCTGGGGGTGATCCAACCGTGGGCCTTTCAAGAGTTTAGCATATTAACCCTTTACCTAAAGTAACGTTAAAAAACGTCTATGGCCGTTCTCAAAATCGCCATACCAATTGTATTATTTTTTTCCATTTTTCCCTTGACACATAGATTATGACCTCTTATTGGAGCGAGCTCTACGTACTCGTTCCAATGAGGTGTCATAAACTATTTTTTGAGGCAAAAATAAAAAGTTTGTTTCCCATGAATTTGGTTTGCTAATGTCGTCCTGCTATGCTTTTTTGTTAGGAGAAAACTTCAAATTGCAGTGTAGGAGTGAGGGGAGGGGAAGCAGGGGTTTAGTTTGAAAAATATTAAGCGCCTCATCACTATTGTTGGTATTTCTAGGCAGCTCTTAGCTATGAGAAAGGCCAATGATTTCAGTTTGGTGAATTCAAGATGAATAGCCGAAACATCTCAAAAACATGATATTTGAAGTACAAATTGTTGGTATCATTCATAAAGTCAGTGTACTTACATGCCATTCGTATATAGCACATGCTATGCCTCCAGCAGCAGCAGTTCCAGACAATCCAATGAACATTGGAGCACCAACGTTGCTGGCAAATATGGAAGATCCAACCTAGAAAAAGACAAAATAATATACCTATATACGCTTTTGGCGCCAATGTATTACCCGATGAAAGTCGCTATCAAACACGCATCGATATTTGACGGCGGAATATGGTGATTTCCTAGTTTTAGATGGACATTCCAACCAAGAAGCCATTTCAGATATACCTTCAGTTAACATTTACCAAACAAGTAGACCGTATTTGCGCAGTGTTATAAACAAAGTAAAATAGTATTATGTCACGGGTGACTCGTGACCGATCAGGTTGTTCGTATGGGCGATCTCATTTGAAGTCATGGTCATTTGGCCCGGTAAGTCATGTTTGGTGGTTATGGTAGCCCGCTTAAGCGGCCATGTAGTGACGTCATTACCAAAGTGATATGTGGTTTTTATGCGCAGCGCGTGTTGTTTGGATGACCCGTGTTCGATTTTGGTTGTGGCACGTGGTTGCAATGTGACCCCAAAACCCTCTAATAGGATGGGGATATGTTCGGAGGGTATGTTGGATTCACCGGGAGTAGTTTTCTTTTTCAGATATTTCCCAAATCCTCATTTACTTCGTAGAATTAACCAAATAGACCCGACAATCAACCCCAAATCACCAAAACCTACATAAACGGTCTTCTCGGGGCCTCATTTTGTGCCTGCAAGAGTAGCATCTTGTGGTGTAAGGTGCGTTCTACTGCATTGGAGTACTTTACTGGATCGGATTCCCCCAGAATTCTCGTTTTTGACGTATTACAGACGCTATTCTAGGTACCCTGATTCCAGCACTTCATTTAGTCCTAGCTACCTTTGACAACCCCATGCTACGACCCCTGTTCTCGCCCTAGCCTTACAATCGCCAGTCAGATTGCTTGATTTTCCGTAATCTGTACCTACCCACACATAGTTATCTCCATTGCGCCTCTTTGATTCTCAACCCAAAAGACAATTGAGCGGGAATCGATATTACTCGAACGACTCGAATCTAACGAACAAATGAGATATCGTCTTATCGAGCATTTGCTCGACCGAGTGACTACACATACTGCTCTACGACTCATCTCGTTACTTGAGGATGCCTTCAACGTGGCTCCTTTCAGGTCCTACATGGCCCCTGGCTATATACAGCCCCCGGTAGTCTTGCCATCAATTTCCACCTTCTCGTGACCTATATGTCCTATGATCCATCATCCGACTGTTTTGTAGTCAACTTTAGTACAGTGTTCTACCAGCATTGCAGTCTTGTACCATTAATGCCTTGTACCATTACCAATGGCTGCCACTGTTCTGTCATGCGCTAGAGTATCTCATCCACTACTGACTTGTGGAGCAACTACAACCCTTAGTACATTAATGCCGCTGCGGATACCAGTTCATATCACCATCAAACCTGTCTTCCACTACTAGAAGTAGTCGAATACACTCTGCTTGCGCTAACAAGTTCCCCAAATGAGCCATCGAGCAGTTAATGAAACTCATAATGCTCAATGAGCAAATGCTTTTAGAGAAAAGTGATTTTATGGAATATGGGAAGTTGATGATTTTATTCAGCATTTGCTCATAATTGCTCAATGAGCAAATGAGCTATAGAGCAATTGCAAATAATTTTTCATTGGGGAAATTCTTTTGCGACTCAGAATAATGTTAGAATAAGGATTCTACGGGGATTCTGTAGAAGGGATTCCATAAGTTGGATTCCATAAGTGGGATTGCAATCTGATATACAGCTGCTGATAGTCTTACCGCCGGCTTCCATCTTCAACTATCCGTCCTATGATTTGCCTCTTTTCTAGTCACCTAATACTACAGTCTTCTACAGCCCGTACAACTTTGTATCATTACTATTGACTTGTAGCACCACACCATACTTCCTCGCTATGCCTAGTCCTGTCCCTGACTCTACCCTCGGCCAGATCTTTAATACGCACAACCAGAATGCTCCATTCGTCTTAGCCTGTATCAGTCTATTTAATGCCTAGATCTAGTACAGGCTAGAGTGCCTTACATATAATAAACTGTATGCTGATCTTAACGAGATGTGTTTACGTGTTAGTACAGCTTGTGTCACAATATGTATGCTGGATGTGCCGATATGTGCGTGTGTGCTTACGTACAATGTGCGCACAGTCCATGCAGCACTTAGGCAGACACGATGAAAAGGGATTCTAGAAGTATAGTCGGATACTAGAAAGGGATTTCACAGAACGAACATGGGACAGGGTAGTTAATGGGATGTGCTTGTGGTGCTAACGCACAATGTCTCACAATGAGTACACAGCATATGCTGACCCATGAGATCATCCTGATCAGGCACGAGTCATCCCTGACGTACTACTCGGAATAAATGTTGGTAATTTTTAGAGGTTATATCTTGGTTAGTTTCATATAGGCCGAGATATTAGCCCGAGATAACTTCATATCAGCTGAGACAGAAGTCGAAGGCTGATGTGAAGTTACATTTCTGCCGATATGAAACTATCCATGCAATACACTCTTTCTTTATTCATCCAAAAAGTAATTATAAAATGTTCTCCGATCTGTTACAGTTTTCTGACAGTATTGTTTCTCATTCGTTTCACAGAGTCCGAAATTTCCTCTTTTCTTGGTTCAGCCATCCGAAAGTCTCGACTTCCACTCCTAAATTTCTTCTTCCAGTTCGACAATCTTAGTTTGCGCTGAATTTTCTTTCTTCTCTTCATCCACCAAATCCATAATTATTGCCATCATTAATTCCTCAATATACAAAAACTCAGCTTCAAACTACCCAATTGTTAACGGTAACGCTAATTTTCCTGATTACGTTCGACGAATAATGACAGTGAACGATTTCCGTGTTTACAGACTGGATGCTTGTGGCAACACACCAAGGAGGACAACTCTAGCTTGGTTCATATCAACCGAGAGCGACGTCATATCAGCGAGTTTGAAGTTATATCAGCTGAGCGTGAAAATAGGCAATTCTGGGAAAGACAATTATATCTAATAAATATCATTATGCCTCACGTTTGTAACATCAGCCGTGATTGGTTAATTTGACACCTTCTAAAAGTCATAGTACTGGAGTTTTGGGGCAAAACACGGGTACTATCGGAACGTTTTTTCCTGGAGACAAGAGAACGAAGAAAATGTAAGCTCCACTTCCATTGATCAGCGTCGATTGGAATTTCTCAACACCAAACGCTGGCTCCGTGTTCGTTTAACTTTTTTCGTCACCGGTCGACACACACTTACCAACACATGGGCATCTTCAGTGGGTGTGTTTTCAATTTTAACTGCAAACAATGAATTCAAACGAATCAGAAATATTAAAAACTCACGTGTTGTTCACCACTTCAGTGAATCCTGAATATGAGTTATGACTTCAGTCAATTATATTTCCACAAGTTTAGTAAACCTTGTCCTTACTGAGTCTCAGCCTCAAGTTCAAAATAAATTGTTTCACTCCGGTTAATTCTATCAACTGTCGTCGTCCGAGAAACATGAATTTATATTCCATTAATTTATACCACTTATCACGCAAGCATTAACAATGAATTATAACATGAACCGCATGATGCAGTTGTAAACGCTGGCATTTATTGATATAGAAACTCCCAAAGCGACGGCACTTGTGACAAGTCATTTTCGAAGAGACGTCATTCGTTCGAAATGACGTCATGTATTGGGATTCAACTACATTGTTGTTACAAGATTGATGGCATGTTGCAATTAACGCTTAACAATGGAAGTTATTTTTTGTTCGCATAATAAAATAATTAGAACGTTTCTTTTCATGTTCTATCGGTCGATAGTAGCTGAGTTTGTGTGATTTCTGAAATAAAACCTGAAGCAGCGAAGCTGCTTCAGGTTTTATTTCAGAAATCACACAAACTCAGGTACTATCGACCGACAGAACATAAAAAAAAACGTTCTAATATTATAATATCCATTTTTGCCCCCAGAACACATAACTGTGGACCCTATCATTCGCAAATAGGCACCATAAACTTTCTTCCCTTGATGAGGTATAGCCGGTGCTGCTTTCGGAAATTAACGCTTTGAACTTGTAAGCCCGATTATTTTTCGGTCCAAGGCATAATTTCGTCCCACTTGTGTCTCATTATAAGAGGTCTATAAACGAGGCATTGATAAATTCATAAGAGCAGTCTGCAGCCAGACGGCTGCAGACTACAGTTATTATTTTACCCTCCCTGTATATTGATACTGACTGACCCATCTCACTGTATTTGTACAGAAAGGCGATACCATTCCAAAGAACGAGGGTTCAAGGGGTTAAGGAGTGGGTGAACAGCACATGTCGGCCATAGCGGTACGTCAAACGCATGTTTTGTGATGTCAACTTCACTCTCACAACACCAAAGTAATACAAAGTCATTATTTTTATTTAAATAATAAGATACAAGAATAAAACCCACGTAAGCGTGGTAATAAAAGGTAAGAATAGCAGAGGAATAAACGTTTCTATTCAGATTTTTTTAGAGAAAATGAAAAATAAAAATAAACACCGCGGGGGAATGTTTTGAAAAGCGACATGCAGCTAATAGTACTACCTGGAAACATCTTGAGGTTCAACAAAAATACAGTTGCATGGGGAAACGTCCCTCCAAAGTTGTATACTTTTCTTTTGCATGCAGTATTAACCCTTTACCTAACGTAACGGCCAAAACCGGTCAGCGCTATTCTCAAAAATCACCAATTAATTTTCATTATTTTTTTCATTTTTTGTCTCAAAAACATAGGTTATGACCCCTCGTTGGAACGAGCTCGTCGAGCTTGTTCCAACGAGGGGTCATAACCTATGTTTTTGAGACAAAAAATGAAAAAAATTAGTTATTCAAGAATTATTTTTGCAAGTGTCGTCTGCTTTTCAGGTTAGGTAAAGGGTTAATTGCCCCTCCACGCAGATCATATTTGAGATATTTTGCAATTGCTAAATGGAAGCTGCGAAAAGTTAGTGGTGGAAATCGTTAAATATTTATCATCTATCTCAGATCTCAGGTATATACTGCATGAATTGGAATTTAAGCTTTGCAAAAAGAAATGCCCCAACTACAAATCTATTTGCCCAGAGGTCGATGTTTGGGTAAAAATACAGCAAGGGCCACCTTATGGAAGTTTCGTTGGCTGTAGGTACTTTTTATTTTATTCCTTTGAAATCTGGTGGTATCTTTCATGTCAGTTCATTGGTAGAAATTAGAAGAGTCAATATTCATTAGTTGGGTGGAGATTAAGTAATATTTTCAATATGTAGCCTTGGGGTTGCACGTTGCGAATATTGATTGGTCTACTCCACATATTTAATCAGCAGCCATCATACTTGAATAAATTATGACGTATCATGTTCCTGTGTCGGAAAAGCGTCTTCTCGTGTTCAAAGGGTGAACCCTTTACCTAACGAATCGCCCGCATCCGCCTGCGTAATATGCAAATTGAGCAGTTGAAAATATTATTGAGCTCGTTCCAATGAGGGGTCACATGATATGGTTTTGTTGTACATTTTTGAAAAATTTAAATAATTGACATTTTAAATAATAAATTTTGATATCGTCTACGTTGGGTAAAGGAATAAAGTATTCTTTGAATAGCCTACATGTATCCTTGTTTGATACGTAAATGGACAGGGGGCGTTTGCATGACCTCCCCACCTCGAGATTATTTTAGACAAAATCTAATTGATAAGAATGTGGTAAGCTATCTATAATTATACAGTTACTTTAGTCGTTCTTCCATGCAGATCATGGACTTCCGTTACTCAGGGCGAAGGGAGGTGGGTGCTACGTCACTGGGGTAATTAATAATTCTAAATTATAATAATTCTTAAATGCAGGCGCCTCCATGCAGATATCAGGGAAATAGAGGAATCACAGGGGGGAAAGTAGGCACATTTCTGCCTTTTATGCGTAAATTGTTTCTCAACCTACACCGAGGTCACATAATTTCTTTTTTGACCTTGGGGAATACCCCGTCTCGACTTACCCAACTGGAGTATTTGATAATATACAGAAAACAAAAAAATAAAAATAAAATACTAATATTAATAACAAGATTTATTTTTACCATGCATCATTGTAGTTGCTCCTCCACACAGATCATCGTCCATTCTCGTTGGCGCTTATTACGACGTTGGCTTATATGCTATAATGTACAGAGGCATGCCCTCACCCAATTTGTATTTTACTTTTTCACGATACAGTACTATGCTCTTTTAGTTGCTCAAACATGCAACATAAAATTTGAGATTTGGGAGAATTTGCCTCCGGGCTTCGTCACTGGGGTATTTGATATGTATTTATTTATTTATTGGGGTTTAACAATCCTTTCGACAGCCATGGTCACCTCGTGTCGGCATACAGGTGATGGAAGTCGAAATACCCGAAGTAAACCACCGAGCAACGGTGAGCAATTGTCATACTACCCAACGTACTAACTCCGCGCAAGCAGGGTTAGCACTGGTTGAACACAGGTCCACCATCGACTTAAAGGACGCCTTAGCACGCAGCGCCGCAGGGTCACCTCGTGTCGAACAGTTTTACGAGCAGAGGAAGTAATCGGACAGAACCACCTATCAACGGCGAGCAACTGTTAGACTTCCCAACATACTAATTCCGCACAAGCAGGGTTAGGATTGGTTGAAGACAAATGCATCATCGACGCGCAGTACGTCTTAGTACACGGCGCCACTGTGCCCCACGTGGGCAATAGGGCCTGCCTTTCGCAAGGACACAACGCAGGTGGTTGGGAGCGAACTTCAGTTTGAAGTCAAATGTCGTAACCACTGAGCCACAACGCTCTAAGCAAATCCTGTATTTTTTTTCTTTTTACACAAACCCAATCACGCGTGCGCTAAAGCGTGCAGCCTTTCGCCCAACTGGATTTTGGTCATTTTCTCCAACAGTGACAACACAACGCAATTAGATTTTTTTATACAAGTTTTGTTGACAGCTGAATTCATTCTACATGATACTCGTCGAGCTCGCTCCATTGAGGGTAAATGACTGTGAGAGTGGTGAATTACGACCTCTGTAGCAGGACGCAACTTTTGATAAAACTGATACAGTACAGTCGGCGTGGACTGGTTGGGACATGATGTGCACACATGTGTTCACAGGGTAATATCCTACTCAAAGTTTGCTAAGCACCAAGTATATCCAACTACCTGTTTTACGTTTTAGTTGAAATATTGTTAAGAAAAGTGTATATATTTTATATTTAATTATATCTTTAATGATTTAAGCACAGAAATTAAGATTTTGTTTGTGTTTGATATTATTTTTTTAGCTTTTGAATACGATAACCCTGGAAAATGGATATTATTGGTAAACGAGGAAATTTTTTAAATTTGCCAAAAAGTTGACGGAGCGAACTGGCATGGGTTCAATGTCGAGTATGAGACCCATTATTGTTAATTACAGCTTGACAACGCTTTCTCATTCTCCCAATCAGGTTCCAGATGGTCCTTTGTGGGATGCTGTTCCATTCTTGGGCCAGCATGGCACCCGGCTCCTGGACACTTCTTGGTTGGACTGGGCGGATTGAAATTGCGAGCTGCAACTCATTCCAGACATGTTCGATTGGATTGAGGTCAGGGGATCTTGCTGGCCAGTCCATTCGCTCAATTCCCTCCCTCTGTAGGTACTCCCGGACAGATTGGGAAACATGAGGAAGGGCAATATCGTCCATCAGAATGAATCTATCACACAATGCACCTGCATACAATATGACGTGGGCATCCAGGATCTCATCAATATACCGCTGTGCTGTCAATGTACCACGGTCAAGGACACAGAGCTCTGTACGTCCATCCCAGCTGATGCCGCTACAGACCATTATTGACCCTCCACCAAAGCGGTCATGCTCAGCAATGATGACTTCATGGAATCGCTCTCCTGGTCTTATCCATACCCTAGAACGCCCATCTGTGTTGTCTTGGCAGTACCTAGACTCATCTGTAAAAAGGACCGGTCGTCAATCTTCTCTGGTCCATCCAACCTGATCCATGACCCATTCATACCGTGCATGGCGGTGGTTCTGGGAGAGTTGAATGAGAATACATGGTCTTCTCGATCGGAGACCACCTTCGTGCAACCTTGCCCGGGTAGTCTGCGTCGAAACATTTACCCCGGATGCATTTTGAAGGTCACTGCGAAGCTGGATTGCTGTGTCAAAGCGGTTCCTATGGGCCTGAATGATCAAAAACCGGTCTTCAGCGCAGATGTTGCCCTGTCTCTGCCACCACCATGTCGTGTGACTGGTGTGCCATACTTCTGAAATCTTGCCCAGGCTCTGGTGATCACTGTATGGCGCACACCAATGGCTTCACCAACATGACGATGGGTAGCCCCTTGTTTCACCATCCCTACATCCCAACACATTTCTGCTTCAGACAAATGTCTTCTTACATTTGCATTCGCCATATTCAATCATTAAATCACAAGGGTTTGTGTTGAAATGAATATTGAATACTCTACACATGTTACGTACATGTAGACAGTACACGAAAACATATTGGAAATCAAGGGGTACATGCTTCCCATGACTGTCACGAAAAGTCTGCCTGCCAAGAGAGCTGATGTAAACACTGGGAACCATCTCAATACATTCCTCAATCATATCCACCAAAAATATCGCAAATGTGTCACAAGAAAATTTCACAATGATGTGTCAAATATGTGGTGCTTAGCAAACTTTGAGTAGTATACAAATCATCATCAGCAACATTTTAATTAATGAAGCACCGGGTTGTACCCGGTGCTTCATTAATTTAATGTTTGCTAATTATTCCTATAATTAGTGTTTGGTATCTAATATTATTGCGTCCGTGGAAATATTGCCCACCTGTGGAAAAATGACAAGTCTACAGCGGCCGTACTGTGTAATTTTGCTTTAAATTCAGATTTATTTATTGAGGTTTAACGACACTTTCGACAGCTAGGGTCACATCGCTCGGACAGTTTCCAGAAAGAACCACCGAGCAACGGCGAGCAACTGTTAGGCTCCCCAACATATTAACTCCACACAAGCAGGGTTAGCATGGGTTGAAGGCAAGTACACCATCGCCTTACAGTTAAAATTGGAAGTCCGATCACGAACTGTGCGCTTATCTAGGCTTAATTGCGCGCAATTGCCATATAGAATGGCATCCAAAGCACGGCAGGTTCTCCTGTTTACTCCTAGCAAACACAGGCAATGTTTCTGCCAATGGACCTCCGGGTTACCCGGAGGTCCATTTGCTGAAACATTGCTTTTGCACATGCCATATGCACAGAATTGGATAGCCATACTATGGTCATAACGCGTACATGTAGATTACCGCGCAGATCAACGTGCTATTTGTGCGCATTTCTTGACAGGACTTCCAGTTTTAACTGTAGTATACATCGCCACCGTTCCCCCACGTGGACAATGGGGTGAAGTGTCTTTCCGAAGGACACAACGCGGTTGCCGCCTGTGAGTTTCGAACCGAGGACCTCTCGGATTATTAAATTCAGCTTAAAGGAGAAAGTCAGTAATCGTTGACTTTCTGATCGGCTGAGACAAGATGTTGAAAAAGTGTTGCTGTTATTATTAAATACATACCGGAAACCAGTGCATCTTTTTGCCGGCTAAAAAATAACCAGCTGCACTACTTTTGTTTCCTCGGAACGTTGACTGAAATGAAACAAGAACAGATGTCAGACTATATTTCATGAATCATAATGAATAGTGGCGATAAATTAATAGTCTGAGTTGCTAAATTTCGGTGCGAAACGTTCGAGTACTGTTACAAACGAGGGTGACAAGCATTTTACTATCTATATGCTACACTGAGTTCAGACTAGCCCTTCAAGGAGATATAATCCAACGTCAAATGAATTTACCACGAAAATCTCAAGTCTGAAATTCTATAAAATTCAAATCAATACACTACATTTGTGCAGGAAAATGAAGGTAGTGGTGTAAAGACGCGTAAAAATACATGCTATTGTCTCGCTCAGTTTATGGAAGACGTGAATGGTTCCTGAAATTAAGCTATCCCATTCATACTAGTAGCCAGTACTATAAATCTTTTACAAATGTATTTTCTAGAATTGTATTTTCCACCTTTTAATATAACTGGCTAAAATGAATCATTAGAATTTTAAAAGATACGGCAATTTGCCAACTGGCAAAATTGCCACATCTTTGAAAATGCAAATGGTTCATTTCAACCCATTTCAAGTCATAACTGGAAAATACAATTCTAGAAAATACAATTGTAAAAGTTTTATAGTATTGGCCCTAGGGCTGATAATAAAAAAATATTAATGAAAACAAAGACTGGTTGTAAGTGGCGAACTTTGCTTCAGATATTCAAGAAAAAAGCTAGGAAGACAAAACACTTCAACATGCAGCAACAGGGCCGCGTCCGCATTTTACCCAGCATCGCTTAGAAGTTTGAGTTCCTTGCTTTCTTCGATGATATCTGGAGTAAATTTGGCCACGATTTGTTTTCATGAAATGCTATATGTATATTTACTTGAGTATCATGAAATTTAAGACTTGATTTTCAGACTGAATCAAAGTAAATGCGTTTGTTGTTATTCGTATAGCACTTTAAAGTAATGAACTTTAATCCATGGTCCCACCTAGTGTCCTCGCTGGTACAGAATTGTGTGGTGCCAAATTTTTAGCTAATCTCAATACTGTCGTGCCAAACAAAATGTGTCTGTGTTAAATTCCGATGAGACGGTTGATAACAAAAGTCGAATAAGGAACTGGGAATAAGTGGCGGTTGTCCCGTCCCCAAACAAATCACACATGAATTGATTAGCATGCACAATTCGGAAAGAAAATAACAGACGTGAACGCGATTGAGCCTCACAAAAATAGATACAAATTGGTATATTTCGTGCTTTGTAACTTTTTGTAACAAGTATTAATTATAATATTATTAAAAGTATGGTTAATCAGAGTTGAAAACGAAATATTTGGTGAAGAACAGATTGAAATATGACTGCTTGGCGTGTGAATCGAGTTGTGTTTGTTCTTTGCTTTACAAATCCAAACTGAGTCACAACTTTGAAAGTTCAACATTTGGTTTAAACAATATTTTATTCTTTAAAAATGTCATATGTAACAAAATGTTTACAAAAAGCAACGAAGTAGGATGAGATATCTTATATAACATTTGTTCAACATTGTAGAGTAACAGAATAATAGAGGAATTTGACAAAAAGCTGAAAGCTAATGTGCATCATCTCCCTTCAAAAGTTCAACATTTGAAATGCCATCGGTGTTTGTGTAGACGTTAAACGAAAGGACATGAGTGACAAACGAAGCTATTGAATGTTATCTCCATCGCTGGCTCCCAACTTCGCTCTCCACGTGCTTATTGTTTTTGGAAACGAATGTGAAGTGTGCCCAGCTCCACGTAGTATCCTTTCGACCGATTGAGTTCAGTTGTCGTCATTAAAAAAGTCGCATTTTTTTACCAGGGACCAATACTATAAAACATTTACAATTGTTTGTTCCAGATTTGTATTTTCTAGTTACGACTTCAAATGGGTTGCAATGAACCATTAGTATTTTCAAAGATATGGCAATTTGCCAGTTTGGCAGTTGACAATTCTAAAGATTCATTTTTGTCAGTTATTGTAATAGATAGAACAAAGAATTCCAGAAAACACAATTATAAAAGTTTTATAGTATTGTCTGCAGGTCACAATTTCCTCATTCCATACTTGTGGCTTCTCTGCCTGACGACCTAGCTAAATGCGTCTTTTGGTGGCGCATCGCTAAGGGTGGGGGAGGGATGTGAGTCCCCCCCCACCCCCAATATTGTTTTCCGGCGCGACATTTACGTTGGGATAATAGTCCAAGATATCAATTCTCTCTTGCTAGTATTCATGTACATACTTAACCCTTTACCTAACGTAACGGCCAAAACCGGCCAGCGCTTTTCTCAAAAATTGCCAATTAATTTTCACTATTTTTTTCATTTTTTGTCTCAAAAACATAGGTTATGACCCCTCGTTGGAACGAGCTCGTCGAGCTCGTTCCAACGAGGGGTCATAACCTATGTTTTTGAGACAAAAAATGAAAAAAATTAGTTATTCAAGAATTATTTTTGCAAGTGTCGTCTGCTTTTCATGTTAGGTAAAGGGTTAAAAGACTAGATTTGGTACTTGGACTTTTATCACATACACATTCGGTCATATAAATGGAGATCTGAAGTGCCCCATCCGGGCAATTGGGGGCCCAGTATTTACAAACTTGGAGGACCGTTACGGTACGTTTTAATTAAATAAGAAGTTACGTTACGACTAATACATGTGTATTTTATTCATTCACTGATAAATTTTCAAAACGTCTTGAGTTGTTTTCCCATAATCCTTACTGACTAATATTCCAACTACATCATCAAGGCATGCTTTCGACGAAGGCATGCCTTGATGGTGGAGTTGCAATATTGGCCAGTCGAAGTTGAGCCATCAGAGTCTGAAAAATCATGTTTCCACCCCAATCAGTTATCTCCGCAATGCCCCAGTGCTTCTGTCTACGTCAACAGTGATACGATATTTGCTGATACCTGGGTGTAATTTTCAGTATTGCACTGCTTCTGTTACAAAATTGAACATATAACTCTGTCAACGGTATTTATAACGTTTTGAATGAAGGTAAATTTGGCAATGGACGAGCAGATGACACAATCAACAATAAATCGGAAGAGAGAATCTGTATTAATTTAATCCAACAGCTTTACGGATCAAAAGAATTAAAGTATAAGAAGTGAATCATCCCTACAAAAGCAGAATGGATTCGCCCAAATAGCCGTAGATATTATTGTATGGCACTTTAACTTTCAAGGCGCAAGTGTTGAAAGCTTTAATAGCAAAAAAAAATCGTGTCCACAAAAGTGTCTACAAAAAATTGTTGTGTGTAATTTTGTGTTTAATGGCTAATTGCATATAAACCATTTTACTTTTATTCAGCCTTCCGGGCCACCGGAAGTCAAAGTCCTAAATGTTTTCAATTATTGGCGCGTGTAACTCAAAATGCTCTCCACGGCGAACTTACCGGTAATCCGAAAAACGTTTGGACCCTGATATGTAACTGAAGGTTTAAAATTTCTGACCTCGTTTTTACAGGCATATTTTTACATTGTAATATAAATCTGTTACGAATAAATATATCGGAATGTCACATGATGCAATGGAGGTCAGACGACTTTTCTGAAGTCTCATGTCTGGGGTGCAGAATTTTGTTTTTACGTATGTAGCGACGTGAATGTGGTTAATAGTTATATATCATCTGATTCATAATGGATTAAGCATTTCATTGATGCTTATTTGAGGATTGACGCCCTGCCAGTTCTTCAGTAAATGATGTGAAAATAGGATTTGGAACAAACTTCGTACTTTCATTCTTGTTCAGTGAACGTTACGGTTATGGATTTGGATATTCGAAGTGGGCACTAATTCTAAATGGAAAACAGGAAGGATTTGTCACCATACACATGTTTATAATCTCTGGTATGTTTAACATTCGAAATTTGCAATATTTGAAGATAGGGATGTTTTGTTTTTAAAATGACGCTGATTTACCAGTAAATGTAATTTGATTTGAACTGTACAGAACTGTACGCTCACAGTGGACAGTGATCGTGCTTACTATCTTGGTCAGTTACTAGTTGAATTGCATCACGTGCTATACACTTGTGCGCCCATGGCAACGCTGAATGGACTTGACCCCGTTCTGTAATAATATGTTCAGTGAGTGAGAAACTAATCTTATTACAAACTACAAGTGAACACCCGATGGTTCAATAATAAACATAACTCGAACCCTTCTACGTAATTTTCTACAAAAATATTAATATTGTTAGAGAATGTGCTGTTTGACCATTGTATAGTGCAAACAATTCTTTAACTTTTAACATCGAGCAACTACTCAAATAAGTGTAACAGTTCAGGCTTTGAGTGATTGTTAGGACTTCACGAAATGGATGGATGGCTGTGTTACCCAAACTAGACCAGGTTCTATAAATCACTAACTCTGAAACGGAATCTATAACAGTTTATTTTGTGAAATTTGTACAATTGTTTGTTTTATCCGATTTACTCTATGGAAAAAAATGTAACTGTTCAAGAAGAAATGTTTAAAAGAAAAAAACAAAAAAACCCTTATAACCATTGACTAAATCTGTTTAAACTGTAGATACTTTTAATCTGTCTTAATTTACTGGGGCATTATTTTAGTAAAATTTAGAAACTTTAATTTACTTTTACAGACCTTAAATCATTTTTTTTATCTACATTTATTTATTTAACTTTGAAATTTTTGAAGTTAAGTTGTTTAAAATTAATTAAATCATTTTGTTTTACATTTATTTAAAGTACTAGTGTTAAATTATTCTAAAGAGGCATGGCTCAAAAGGCTGACCTTTCAAAAGGGCTAGTAATTGCCCAGGAAAAAATCACCAACTGAACACTGAAGTGAGAAAAAACTACGAATTTATAGCCAAAATTCAACATGAAAAGTCTGTGACTAGTTTCATTTGCTGGCTGACAGTTTGACCAACACTCTGGGCCTATCAGTAAAAAGATTATTCCAGAGCTAAAATTATTTCCCCTTACAAATGTCGAAGCCAATTAAAATGCTTGTTTCAACTACTTTTGGTGACCATGAAGAAGGCAAGATGGCGATTTTTAACCTTTGCCAAGTACAAAAAATTTGACCAAAAATTCTGTAACTTTTAGATTGCCAAAAGGTAAAACACTTAGCCAAATGAATGTGAAAAATACGTATATTTGATGGATATTATCGCCCATCCACAAAATAATGATTTTAGATTGACTTTTGAGGATTACTGTGGAAAACATGGCGAAAATAGGAGAGTTGCCAAAAGCAAGCATTCCAAACGCCAAACAGTTGTATGTAAAAAAAAAATCGAAATAACTGCAGAAATTATGTGAATTGGATGGACATTACTGCCCATTGATGAAATAATACTTTTGGATAGAATTTTCAAATTTTCCTATGAAAAATCAGGACGAAAATAGGTAAGTTACAAAAAAACGTGACTCTGTCACATAAGTATCAAAAATAATTTGTCTTTGAAGGTGGAAGCCTCGTTCTTCCAGTCACCCCAGGGCTCCGATGTTGATAGTGAGGTCAATTCGAAGGGTATCAGAAAACGTCCATCAGTCCAGATTGATAAGACGCCATCTCCAATGGATAATAAAAAATCGAAGATACAAGTCGAACACAACTCTGCTTCGGAATCAGACTCTGCAGACCCTTCATCCCTTTTGGGTCTCTCCTCCAAGTCACAACTAATTGACGCATTCAATGACGAATCGGTTCAAAATACCTTGACATCCATTTTTATGAAATTTATGAAAACTGTTCAGGTGAAAATTGACAGTCTAGAAGCAACTGTGAGAAACTTAGAGCAAACTGTCTCTGAGCGTGACCGTTCGATTATGCAGCTAAAAGAAGAGCTCGACGACCTCCAACAGTAGGTCATCGTACAAATCTGCGTCTTTCTGGTATTATCGAAAGTGCAGGAGAAGATACTGATCAGATTGTTATCGATGTTGTCCGACAAGCAGGAGTCAGTCTAACCACTGACGACATATCGCACAGCCATCGTGTTGGTCCAAGGTCGATTAACGGTGCTCCTGTTGGAGACCGCCCTATAATATTCAGACTAAGCAGCAGTAACAGGAGGAGAGCTAAGTGCGGGAGCCGGGGTTCGAACCGTCGTTGTGTACTAGAGGTCGGAGGTTCGAACCACAGGTCCCGCACTTATCTCTCCTCCTGTTACACAACTATAGGATAAGAGACAAGGTTTCCATGGCTCGCTACAAACGTAAAAGTGCTAAAGTTAAGTCAGCCTCACGTAGTTCATCTTTAAGAACACAATATAATATGACTAGGTCATTTACTGCAAAACGCGCCCAAAAGTTGTTGAAGGACCAGAAAATAAGAGACACTTGGATGTTTGATGGGGTCATCTTTGTGAAAAAGAGAGATGGAAGAGTACTAAAAATATCTAACCTGACCCAGATCACTAATCTTGAAAACTCATTTCGATTGTGTGTAAATATTGACTTGAGCAGGTCCCAAATTGTAGATTCCCAAGTTTCACAGAACTAATGTCCTGGAAAATAATACATAATTATCTGAGATAAGTTGTGGGTAAGCCACGTCAGGGTAAGGTTATGGGGGATGGGTATTCATCCCCTTTTTACTTTTCTGGTGGTTCCCTGACTTGATATTATTTCCCAAGAGTGACTTGTCACATGGGGTTTGGGACTTATTAATTAACTCTTAATCCGCTGAGCATTTTCAAGATATTTTTCATCAAATCTAGTAATGGCTGCTTCGAAGCAGCCATGGTTGGATTTGAGGAAAATTTCATCCAAACTAAACACAAGAAGTCATTGGTAAAAAAAATCATTTGATTTACAGGAAGTTAATTTGAGGAAAAATTCATCTAACTTCAACACAAGTAATCATAGGTGAAAATTTCATTTTAAAATTACAGGAGGATAATATGATGAAAAATCCATCTAAATTTAACAGTTAACGCAAGGAATCATCGGCCAAAAAAATAATTTAATTTACAAGAAGATAATTTTGATTAAATGTAGCTCTCATGGGCATGTATTGCCCGAATCTGCCATTGAGAACATATTGAAGCTTTCTGAGAAATGCTGACAGGACATCACCGTGAGCATTAACCTTTTTACAGCTACACACACTCTAGCCAAATATGAAGGATCTCTATGTATGCCAGTTTGTGAGGACGTTTAATAAAATTTATGACCTACTTGAAACTCTATCACCTCTCTGAACCCTCTCCATTGATGGTACTTTTGGTCTGCGAATACCAGAACGAACAGATAATCATCATAAAATCGGTGAAAAAGTTGCTTTCGGCAGAGTAAGTGTTGATCGTTTAATTGTGTTGTAGATGAATCTCCAAGTTACAAGTCTATGGATAAGATTAATTTATTTAAAATTCATTCTAGAGTTACGATAGGATAGCACCAAACTCAAAGTTTTCGTCGAATCGAGTTATATGCGAACTCGTGCATAGTATAAACTGTGTTAATAATATACTACTCAAAGTTTGATAAGCAACAAATATTTGACACATTATTGTGAAATTTGTTTGTGACATATTTGCGATATCTTTGGTGGATTATTATTATTATTATTTATTGGTGTTTAAGGTCACATACTTAGGCACAATGGCTAATCATCACCGTGGCAGTTTTATGGGTTTTATGGGTGGAGGAAGTCGGAGTACCCGGAGAGAACCACCGAGCAAAGACGAGCAGCTGCCAGCTCCCGAACATCGCTTTTTTTTTTGTTTTTTAAATTTTTTTATTCAGACACAGTTGTGAAAAAACATGTACATTATAATATTAGAACGTTCCTTTTCATGTTCTATCGGTCGATGGTACCTGAGTTTGTGTGATTTCTGAAATAAAACCTGAAGCAGCGAAGAAAAGAAACGTTCTAATTATTTTATTATGCCGAACAAAATATGACTTTCATTGTTAAGCGTTAACTGCAACAAGCCATCGATCTTGTAACAACAATGTAGTCGAATCCAAAAACATGACGTCATTTAGAACGAATGACGTCTCTTCGAAAATGACTTGTCACAAGTACCGTCGCTTTGGGAGTTTCTTTATCAACAAATGCCAATGTTAACAACTGCATCATGCTGTTCGTGTTATAATTCATTGTTAATGCTTGTGTGAAAAGTGATTTAAAGTAATGGAATATAAATTCATGTTTCTCGGACAACAGTTGATAGAATTAAGCGGAGTGAAACACAAGTCATAACTGAGACTCATATTCAGGATTCACTGAAGTGGTGAACAACACGTGAGTGAGTTTTTTAATATTTCTGATTCTTTTGAATTCATTGTTTGCAGTTAAAATTGAAAACACACCCACTGAAGATGATATATTTGTTGGTAAGTTTGTGTCTACCGCTGTTGAAAAAAGTTAAACGGACACGGAGCCAGCGTTTGGTGTTGAGAAATTCCAATCGACGCTGATCAATGGAAGTGGCGCTTACATTTTCTTCGTTCTCTTGTCTCCAGGGAAAAACGTTCCGATAGTACCCGTGTTTTGCCACAAAACTCCAGTACTATGACTTTTAGAAGGTGTCAAATTAACCAACCACGGCTGATGTTACAAACTTGAGGCATAATAAATAAAGTTATACATGTGTGACTTCGTACAATCGAGGTTCTGTAGCTAATAGACAGTGAATATGAGTATAACAATGTAGGACTTAAATTCTATCTAGATATAAGATAAAAGAGTGTTGCAGAAACCGGTTTAAAAGCTCAAGGAGGAATGTAAAGCACAAACCGCCGTGCCTCCCAGAAGTTTAAAGCGCTTGAGCTAGTCACACTCGAACTGAAAGTGAGCTGGGCCAAATTTCAACTACCATAAGATAGTTGACAATCCGGCCCACCTCGCCTTCAGCTCCAATGCCTTTTTAGATGAGTATGCACCAATGGACATTAATTCTATATTTTTGTACACTTTCAGTTGTTCAATGAAGCTTGTGAAAGCTGCAGTGCACCCTCTCACCTTGCAGGAATAAATTATTTTTTCTATAGATAAGAATACATATATCTATTATCGATTCCGTTTTCTCGTTGTTGTTGTTGTTGTACCCCAAAATTACATCTTGTTTTTCAAGTGGTAGTATGATTCCACATCCCTCTTCTAATTTTTCCTTTAAGTTTATTAATATAGTTTTCGAAAAGGAATATTACAGAAGGTACACAATTCTGTTGCAGATAAATTACATAGATAAAGTTTAGAGTTTGTGTAGAGAATCCTATGTAGTATTTTGTATTGCAGACTCTGTAAATAAGAATCATCAGTGACTGTGAATGCATTTTTATATATCTGCTCCCAGTGATCAGACTGTAAGCTGGTATTCAAAATTCCATTCCATTTTCTTTGTGTTTGTAGAGGAGATGTAGCAAACTGTTGCAAGAATATTGGATAAAAGGCCTGACAGACTTTTTGGGAGTGCTTAAGTTTTTCAATATTTTCATTTTTTATGTCCTCAGTTTTTCCATACTGTCTCATTGTTTCCTTATACAATTTTGGAATAGCATGAATGACTCCCTGGTAGACAGTGAATGGTATTTTGAAATTGTATTTTTCGCAAAAATCAGTAAAAGGTAAGATTTTTCTATCCTCTGTTAAGAGATCATTGATAAAAAATACATCAGCCTCGAGCCACCGTTTATCAAACAAATGTCTATTATTTATTTTTTATGTTATTGTTATAGTAAATTGGTTTCGAAAATATCTCTTCTGGAGTCAACGTGTTATTTTCGTCCAGAAGTGACCAAGCAGTTAGAACATTTTTCCAGAATGGGTTTAGAAGTTCTCCTATTTTGTGTAGTCCTCCTTTATGAAGGTGCCATATTTTGTTGCTTCCAAGATCTTCGATGTCGTTTAAAACAAGAGTCTTCCAAGGATCAAAAGTATTTGGGTCTAACAGTTTTTTGATCCAATATAGTTTTAGTGAGTAATTGTAAGCTTTTAGGTGGGGGAATTTAATTCCTCCATTTTCTATAGTATTTATTATTGTAGATTTTTTTATCTTATCATTTTTCCCTGGCCATAGTTTTGACTATTGCAGTCTTTCCAATTAGAGTTAAATTTCTGAAGGACCAATCATTGAGTATCTTTTCAATTTTTTCAATTTTTTTTAGATAATTGTTTAGTATATAGTTTCCGTTGAACAGATTATACTCTATTCCCAGTATTGTAAAAGAATTTCGGTGATTCCAGTAGACTTGTTCGCAAGTTTGTATTTCCTCCCCACAACCCTTTTTCGATCCGACCCAAATCACTTGCGTTTTCTCGAAGTTTACTTTTAGTCCAGAAAGATTAGAAAATGATTTCACCGTTTCAAGGGCGGCATTTAAGGAGTGACCATCGTCACTTAGAAAAAGAGATGAGTTATCTGCATATTGACTTATTAAATATTCTGAGTCGTTTATTTTTATTCCGTTGGTATTTTTGTTGTTTTTTAGAGCTGCACTAATGATCTCAGCACAGAGGATGAAGAGGTATGGGGATAGGGGATCTCCCTGTCCAACTCTCCTCTGTGGGTCGAATATTATATTTATTGATGTTTAAGGTCACATATTTATGCACAATGGCTAATCATGACCGTGACAGTTTTACGGGTGGAGGAAGCCGGAGTACCCGGAGAGAACCACCGAGCAACGACGAGCAGCTGCCAGCTCCCCAATATCGTAACTCCGCACTGCAGCACAGTCAGGGTTAGATTGGTTGAAGACAAGCGTACCATCGACGTGCAGTACGCCTTAGTACACGGCGTCATCGTGCCCCCACATGGGCAATGGGGCTGTGGGTCGAAGCGTTCCGTGCAATGACCATTGTTCAAGACATAACTGTATATATTGTTATAGAAAGTATGGAACCATTGTATTATTGATGGTCCAAAGTTTAAAAAACGTAGTGTTTTTTCGATGAAGGCCCATTCTAGCGAGTCAAATGCTTTTTCAAAATCCAACAATACAAGCATTCCGGGAATGTTTTGCACTTCGCATTTTTTGATTAGATCAAATGTCAGACGTGTTTATTATTATCTTCCTTTTATGAAGTCCAGTTGAGTTTCCGAAATAAGTTTCGGCAAGATTGTTTCCATGCGGTTGGCAATGATGATAGATCCTATTTTTACATCGACGTTTATTAAAGTTATTGGTCGCCAATTTTTCATGTGTAATTTCGATTTATTTGATTAGGGGATACACGTAATGACACCAGCTCTTTGGGTAATTGATGGTGCTTCTGTATTATAGTCGTAATTCAGTGAGTTTATCAGGAAATTACCAATATCTTTCCAGAAGAACTTATAGAAGTCTGCTGTATAACCATCTGAACTGTTTTTGTTTTTTTTGTTTTTCATTGTTTTAAGTGCATACGTGCATTCAGAACTGGTCAAAAAACACTCTAAGATCTGTTTTTCATTATCCTCTAGGAAATTTAGAAACGGATTGTTCGCGTCAAAGAATGTCTTCAAAGTTTGTTCGTCAAAGTTAGTGTTGGATATTTTTGTTGCGTAAAGATTTTGTTAGAATATTTTTGTTCATTTAGTATTTCTTTCAGATCGGTCGTTTCAGATCCATCGGATTTAATCAATTCGGAAATTATTTTTTCCATGTAATGTCGTTTTTCAAGGTTACAAAAGTATTCAGTTGTTTTTTTCCCCCTTAATCTTCCATTTCGCCTTTGTTTTCAAAATCATCCCTCTTATTTTTTTTCTCTAAATATTTTCAGCTTGGTTTCTAGTGACTCGATTTCTTGTATGACTGATGCATGAACGCTGTCCAAAGTTTGCATAAGAGCACTTAATTTTGGCTCAATTTCTTGTTGCGTTTTATTCAACTTTCGTTTCAAGAATGTTGAGTAGGAAATCGTTTTGCCTCGTATCATAAGTTTTAACGTTTCCCCAAAAAGTTGATCATTTATAGTAAAGTTAGGCCTTTTATTATTATTATTATTATTATTATTATTATTATTATTATTATGGTTTCTGCGATGACTTACTTTATGGCATCTGATTATTCTGGGTCACTCAAAATACTGTTATTAAATTTCCAAACTCCCTTTCACCGAGGTTGACTGATAAAAGATAAATTAAGAGTAATCGGGTTGTGGTCTGTGGATCCCCAACATCGTAACTCCCCACTGCAGCACAGGCAGGGTTAGATTGGTTGAAGACATGCGCACAATCGACGTGCAGTACGCCTTAGTACACGGCGTCATCGTGCCCCCATGAGGACAATCGGTGTTAAGTGCCTTGCCCAAGGGCACAACGCTGGAGTCCGAACTGATCGCTCAGACGGTCACCCATCCGAGGATTAACCGGGATCCGTGTTGCTTAACTTCGGTTATCTGACGAGAACCGGTTACCGCAAAGCCACCGCGCTCCCTTTGGTGGATATGATTGAGGAATGTATTGAGATGGTCCCCAGTGTTTACATTAGCTCTCTTGACAGGCAGACTTTTCGTGACGGTCATGGAAAGCATGTACCCCTTGATTTTCATGATGTTTTCGTGTACTGTCTACATGTTCATTACATGTGTAGGGTATTCAATCTTCATTTCAACACAAACCATTGTGACTTAATGATTGAACATGGCAAATGCAAATGTAAGAAGACATTCGTCTGAAGCAAAAATTGTCGGGCTGTAGGGATGGTGGCCCAAGGGGCCACCCATCGTCAGGTTGGTGAAGCCCTTGGTGTGCACCATACTGTGATCACCAGAGCCTGGGCAAGATTTCAGCAGTATGGAACACCAGTAAGACGGCATGGTGGTGGCAGAGACAGGGCAACATCTGCAGCTGAAGGCCAGTTTTTGATCATTCAGGCCCGTAGGAACTGCTTTGCCACAGCAACCCATCTTCGCAGTGTCCTTCAGAATGCATCCGAGGTCAATGTTTTGACGCAGACAATCCGGGCAAGGTTGCACGAAGGTGGTCTCCGATCGAGAAGGCCATGTATTCGCATTCCGTTGTCCCAGAACCACCGCCAAGCACGAAATGAATGGGCCATGGACCACATTTGATGGACCAGAGAAGTTTGGCGACCTGTCCTATTTACAAATGAGTCAAGGTACTGCCTAAACCACACAAATAGGCGCTCTAGGGTATGGAGAAGATCAGGAGAGCGATTCCGTGCAGCCAACATTGCTGAGCTTGACCGCTATGGTGGAGGGTCAATCGTGGTCTGGGGCAGTGTCATCTGGGATGGACGTACAGAGCTCTGTGTCCTTAACGTGGTACATTGACTGGACAACGGTATATTGATGAGATCCTGGATGTCCACGTCTGATTGTGTGCAGGTGCAGTGTGTGATAGATTCATTCTGATGGACAATAATGCCCTTCCTCATGTTGCCCATGCTGTCGGGGAGTACCGACAGAGGGAGGGAATTGAGAGTATGGACTGGCCAGCAAGACCCCCTGACCTCAATGCAATTGAACATGTCTGGAATGAGTTGCAGCTTGCAATTTCAGCCCGTCCAGTCCAGCCAAGAAGTGTCCAGGAGAGTGATGCCATGCTGGTCCAAGAATGGAACAACATCCCACAAAAGACCACCAGGAACCTGACTGGGAGCATGGGAAGGCGTTGTCAATCTGTAATTAACACTAATGGGTCTCATACTCGATACTGAAGCCATACCAGTTCGCTCCGTCAACTTTTTGGCATATTGAAAAATTTCCTTTTTTACCAGTAATATCCATTTTCCATGATTATCGCATTCAAAAGTTAAAATATAAAGTCAAACACAAATAAAATCTTAATTTCTGTACTTAAATCATTAAAGATATAATTAATTAAAAAATATAATATACATTTCATTACAATATTTCAACTGAAACGTAAAACAGGAAGTTGGATGTACTTGGTGCTCAGCAAACTTTGAGTAGTATACATTATTAGCTGAGACAAGCTGTGGGCAAGCCACGGCGGGCGAGGTGTGTGTGTGGGAGGGGTTGGGGTGGGGGTGGTGCAGTTATCTCGTTTTTACTCTGCTGGTGGTTCCGGAACTCGATATTATTACCTTAAACATTTCTTGTCACAGGGAACTTGTTAACTAACTCTTTACCCGCTGAGTATTTTCAAATTATTTTCTATCCAATCTGATCATGGCTGCTGCGAAGCAGCCATGCTTAGATTGGATGAAAAGTATCCTGCGAAGTACATGTAGCCGTGGTTGTATTTGAGTAAAATTTATTCAAATTTAACACAAGAAACCATTGGTGTAAAATTAATTTAATTTACGGGATTCATTTAATTTACAGAAAGAAAATCTCGTTTAAATGTTGCGCTCACAGGTGTGTATTCTTTGAAACTGTCGGGGAGAACAACTTGGGGCTCTCCAGCAGATGCTGACAGGACATTGCTGTGGGCGTTATTCGTCTAATTGTGTTACACATGAATCGCCATCAAGTTATAACTCTATGGGTAAAGTGACTTTGGTTGGTAATAAAATGTGCTAATAACACCTTATTAGCTGAGACAAGTAATGGGCAAGCAACGTCGGGTTGGGTGTTTGGGGGGGGGGGGGGGGTTACAGTACGTGGAGAGTGTATTATCACTAAATCACCCACAGAGTGGAGATTTCACCCTAGAAATAATTGCAAATTTGTTGCAAAGAATAACAAGCACAGGCAAAGTTTCAACCAATGGCTGAAACATTGCTTGTGTTTTCTGTCCATATGTACAAAATTTGAACGTTATAGGATGGGTGATAACTCCACTCTGCGGGTGATTCAGTTACGATCCACTCTCCACGTACTGTATCTCGTCTTTACTCTGTTGGTGGTTCCGGTGCTTGATATTATTACTTTAAAAATCCTTGTCACAGGCGTTTGGGGCTTGTTAATTAACTCTTAACCCGCTGGGTATTTTCAATATATTTTTATACAATACAGTCATTACTGCTGCGAATCAGCCATGACTAGATTGGATAAAGATAATCCTGCGAAGTAGCCATAACTGTATTTGAGTAAAAATTCATCCAAATTTAACACTAGAAATCATTGATGAAAAATTAATTTAATTTACGGGATTCATTTTATTCACAGGAAGATAATCTCGTTTAAATGTAACTATTACGGGCGTGTATTGTTTGAATCTGCCGGGAAGAATCTCTTGGGTCTGTCTGACAGATGCTGACAGGACATCGCCGTGAGCATTAATCGTCTAATTGTATTATATCAATCGCCATCTAGTTTTCGCTCTATGGATAAAATGACTTTGGTCAGTAATAACTGTGTTAATAATACCTTATTAGCTGAGGCAAATTGTGGTCAAGAAACGTCGGGGTGAGGTGTGTGTGGAAAGGGGGGGGGGGGGGGTAATTCCTCTTCACTCTGTTGGTGGTTCCAGGACTTGATATTATTACTTTAAAAAATCCTTGTCCCAGGGGTTTGGGAGTTGTTAATTAACTCTTAAGTCGCTGAGTATTTTCAATATATATATTTTTATTTTTTTTATCTGCTATGGTCGTGGCTGCTGCGAAGCAGTCATGACTAGATTGGATGAAAGATATCCTGCGAAGTAGTCATGGCTGTATTGAGTAAAAAGTCAGCCAAATTTAACACAAGAAATCATTGGTGAAAAATGATTTTAATTTACGAGATTCATTTAATTTACAGGAAGATAATCTCGATTAAATGTAGCGCTCACGGGTGTGGATTGCTTGAATCTGCCGGAAAGAACCTCTTGGTGGCTGTCCGACAGATGCTGACCGGACATCGTCGTGAGCATTAATCGTGTTGTACATGAATCTCCTCCTGTTATAACCATTTGGGTG
Organism: Pictodentalium vernedei; assembly: GCA_031216915.1. Taxonomy (NCBI): domain Eukaryota; kingdom Metazoa; phylum Mollusca; class Scaphopoda; order Dentaliida; family Dentaliidae; genus Pictodentalium; species Pictodentalium vernedei. The sequence continues at coordinate 188,255,235 of CM062297.1, read as the reverse complement.
AAATGACTTTATTGAAATTTATTAAAATTAATGTTAGTATCCTGATAGGACAGAACCGAACTAGTAGAGTATTGTCGAATTGAGTTATGTGCGAACTGGGACTTGTTAACCCTTTACCCAACGTAACGGCCAAACCGGCCAGCGCTATTCTCAAAAATCGCCAATTAATTTTCAAAATATTTTCATTTTTTGTCTCAAAAACATAGGTTATGACCCTTCGTTGGAACGAGCTCGTCGAGCTCGTTCCAACGAGGGGTCATAACCTATGTTTTTGAGACAAAACTGAAAAAAATTAGTTATTCAAGAATTTTACTTGCAAGTGTCGTCTGCCTTTCATGTTAGGTAAAGGGTTAATTAAGTCCTAACCCGCTGAGCATTCAGCCATGGCTGGATCTGAGGAAAAACTCATCCAAATTTAACACAAGAAATCATTGGTGAAAAATTAATTTAATTTACGGGATTTATTTATTTTACGATAATTTTGATTAAATGTTGCGCTCACTGGTGTGTATTGTTTGAATCTGCCGGAGAGGACCTCGTGGTGCTTTCCGGCAGATACTGACAGCACATCACCGAGAGCATTCGTCGTCAAATTGTGTTGTACATGGATCTCCACCTAGTTGTAACTCTATGGATAAATTGACTTCAATAAAAATTCATTCTGTTATCCTGACACGATAGCACAAAACTAGTAGTAATTGTCGATCCGAGTTATATGCGAACTCGTGCATAGATAAATGTGTTAACAATACATTATTAGCCCGGGGGGGGGGGGGGGGTGGGTGGGGGTGAGTTATCTCGCTTTTACTCTGTTGGTGGTCCCTGAACCTTAAACAAAAAATTCTTGTCACAGAGGTTTGGACTTGTTAATTAAGTCTTAAGTTTTATCACATCTAGTCATGGCTGCATCGCAGCGGCCCTGGCTGGATTTGAGGAAAAATTCACCCAAATTCAACACACGAAATAACTGGTGAAATATTTAATTTACAGAAAGATAATTTGATTAAATGTGGCTCTCACGGGTGTGCTTCCGTGAGACAGTTAACTGTGCATTTTAATTAACCCTTCAGCCAACGCAGACAATATTAAAATTTATTATTTTAAATAACATTTTTTTAAACTGTTCAAAAAATTTCAACACAACCATATCAGGTGAACCCTCATTGGAACGAGCTCGGCGAGCTCGTTCCATAGAGGGGCCACATGATATGGGTTTGTTTGAATTTTGTTGAAAAATAGTATTCTTTCAGCTGCTGAATTTGCATATTATACGGGGGCAGATGTGGCCGATTCGTTGGGTAAAGGGTTAACTCGACCAATTTACCCTTTCCTAGATTTTATCGTTATCTAATATTTTATGGTGATGTCCATGTGGTGATATTAATTTTAAGTACCTTTTTTATAAGCGCTGTATAACAACTTTCATTTTTCAACAAAGAATAAAAAAACAACAATGTTAACAGAAGCTGCTGTGAAAGCAATAACATGTACAACTGAAACTTAATTAAGCACCTTCTGAAATGTTTCATGATGCTGATTATTATGATTTAATGAATGCTATGCCTTGAAGTACGTTTCATACCCACTTCCACGTGCAGGGGCGGTGGAAGCGGGGAGGGGGAGGGGGGGGGGCTTCAGCCCCTCCACTTTTTTTGCCGGGCCATGTTTTTTGTATGCATATATTTTAACACAATCAATTACTGGTGAAAACAGAGGCGGGTCCAGAGCTTCCCCGTATTTTCGCCAACTATGTTTCTCTCGTACCGGTTCAGTTTCGATGGATTTCGGATCATTTTTTGCAGTAAGTGGCAGCAAACCCTAAAATGTAAACAGTCTGTAAAAAATCGGTTAATTGAAATAGATCGTGATCTTACAGACATACAAGTAACAAATCCATCCCCGACAAGATATTCCACAGACAGTATAATTGCTGTAAACGTCTGGGAAAGCATACAGGTGAGGTCTATTTATCAGCTTCGGTCGTTACGACCAAAGCTGATAAATAGACATCACCTGTATGCTTTACCAACGTTTTTTAACGGCTCTCGAAGTGTGAAATCTATCAAATACATCTCCTGAAAAATCTCAAAAACCTCAAAATATCCATCCAGATACATGGAAATAGGGGGTTTGGGACCCTAGAATTTAACATTTTCATCCCGATGACCATCCATCTCGCGAAAACACACACACACACCCATACACTTTGACAATCGTTCCACCGCCACTGACGTGCCACCTGCTTCCCACGAATTTCTCAAAAACCACTATCACCAACATGCAATATTTGGGTATAAAATAAGAAAAGTTGCCACTTCTTTTCCTAATAAATGTGGACATGCAAAGGAGGATACTGTCAGAGGCACTGAGATGGCAAATCGTTGGTCTTGCATGCAACAGGCATGTCATTCAAAGCTATTGGAAGGCAACTTGGCGAAAGACATTCTGTCATTAGCAGATCAGTCCGAAAACATCAACAAACCAACGATATTAAGGACCGACCAATGCCAGGACAACCCAAAAATACCTCTCCTCGGAAAGATCGGAGTCTGGCACGACTCGTTAGGTATGACCCCGTTGCTTCAAGTGAGGTTTTGAAACTTCTTTGGCTCCCCAACAAGGGTTTGTGCAACACAACTGTCCGAAACCGTCTCAATGCTTTGGATATGATGTCCAGAAGGGTCATCAAGCGTCCAGGTCTGTCCGACCAGCATCAAATACGACGTTTGGAGTGTTGTATGGCACGACTACATTGGAATCACGGGACTTGGAAGAGGGTCCATTGGTCAGAAGAGATTAGGTTCCTGCTTCACGTCAAAGAAAGAGGGCTTACGATCCAAGAACTTCAGACCTATAGTCCCTTGTGGTGGAGGATCAGTAATGATATGGGGATGGCTCTCTTATAATTGTAAACTTGACATGGTGACTGTAAGTGGGAATTTCAGTAGTCATCAGCACATCCGGGACATTCTCAATCCGGTTGTCGTGCCTCATTTTGACAACCAACAGTTGGCTACTCGCCCTGTATTCATGGACGACAATGCAAGGCCACATCGTTCCCATGCTGTGAGAGCATTCCTTCAGAACAACGCTATTACAACACTGCCTTGGCCTACAGGGAGCCTCGATCCGAATCCTTAGCACACATCTGGGATTTTCTTGGGCGCCTGTACAGAATTTGGCCTATTTGGATGCATTGCATGAGGAGTGGCAGTAGTTGCCTCTGGACCGTATCAGAAGGTGCAATGGTAGAATTATGAAGAGGTTTTAGACTGTCATCCGGGCACGTGATTGATACCATCAGTACTGACGTCAGACACTGCTATTGTATTCAGGAGATCACAAGTTACATTTTTGTCAGTAACTGCCGGTATGGTTTCAACATGGACCGTTCCTGCGCCATACTTGTTGAGAGAACATTTCTCCATCAAAAACATTAGTGACAGATATGCGCAATTAACGCCATTAAAATAATGAATATTTTCATCATTGTATTGTCTTTCATTTGTCAATAGACCATTTTATCTGCAAGCAATTACTTTTGGGCATCTTAAAGATAGCAGGAAAGTAATGGAAGTTTCTATTAACAGCACTGCGAAAAAAAAACAGAGGGTGCCTAATTAAGTTCCTGGTGTATACATCTTCCAGTTCAAAGAAACCTTCATTGGAAACCTTTCCATGCATCGTGAAAGATACATAATTAAAAAGTTTGCTTGTACTGTGGTACAATTTTATATAACCATATGAGCATGGTTGCATCTTCTTCCCAATGGAATCAATTAGAACAGCCGATTGAAGGACAAGTGCCCCACCACGACAACTGTCCCAGTTGAAAATGCACAATGCGTTCTTTGTGTAAAATGTTTGGAGTATATTTAAATAGTGAGTAGACTTCAAGAGAATGAAAAGTTTCATTGTTTAATTATTTAATACTGTCACCACCTTTTGTAGTATTTAGTGAGAGAATTAAATTATTGGCACAACTAGAATTAACAGGTTGACGTCCATAAAACATCTTTAATTAGTCAGATGTTAATCCCGTTCAGCATTTTTCCCTCTTCGGTGACTGAATAAATTCAGAATTAATTGAAAAACAGTTTTTATTTTCCCCCAATTTCAAACAATGGTGCCTACTTGGCTATAGGTGGAAAGCAGTTGTCAGGTTTTCAATTGGGGTGGGTCAGATGTACTAGCTGCCAAATGGGCTAGGCAAGGCTATTCTGTTAGGCGATTTGACTGGATGTTGTCCGATTGTGCATTTTGTGGACTGGGGCTTAGTTGTCGAGAGTCGGGGTACACCTGTCTGAACACTGGAAGACCCCCATGTACATTATTGGAGTTTACTTCAGAGCTTCGACATCTTTCTCTGGTTCCATGGGTGTTGATCGTTTAAATATATCGGCATATGTTTTTGTAAAAGGTGAGAAACTCAATTATTTGTACTGTGTCAGATATTTAACGGTACTAATTCTGCACAATAGACCTTTGTTTGTTAAGTTACACTCCGACACTGCGAAAAAAACCCAAAGACGCTGTAAGGCGCATTTTGGCTGACAGGTTTCATCAATGGAAGAGCATTACAGGGAAGTTAGCTCCCCTTAATTTTTTAATGTTGTCAGTGAACAGGATATGGGGATTTCGTATAAAAGTTGAAATTTCGCAATCTTTGCTAGGGTTATATCATCGATGTGCACATCATTTCACATACTTAAGGCATTTTCCCGCAGAGTAGTAATGCAGAAGCTGGCTTTCTAAATGTTTTTGACAACCAGTTCGAACGTTTGACTATTAGAAGATTTATATTGGTCATTCCAAATCACCTAATTTTGTTCAAACCTTAACTCTTGAAACACCAGAGGCCGTTTTTCTGGCTGGATCACAAACCATGTCATAATGTCATTAAGTGGGATGGCTGCAGGGTAAAGGTGTGTTGTAGACCGATCAATATTTTCAACGTGCAGCTTTAGGGCAGCACGTTGAAAATATTAATTGTTCTAACCCCAAATAACAAATATGGACTCTCCCAATAGCTAACATTGAACTGAAATGGAATATACCACGAGGGTTCATAGGGTTAAAACAAAACTAGATTTTGACTTGAGTTGGAAAATGCCTATGGAACTTCCAATGTTAATTCTAATTCACACATTAAAAATCTGTTTGCATTTTACCATCAGCAAATCGCTGTTCTATTGCAGGATTCCTCAACGCTTGTAATTCCTACTGAAAATCCCGTGTTAATGTCCAGATCGTCTAAAACAGTACGCAGCGTGGGAGTTTTCATTGTTAATCATTACAAGTGTTTCTTATTCACATGCTCACACTTTAAACGGGAATCCATCGACATTTTCCAGTTCACCAAAGTTTACAAGTTGCAAACATGTTAGTTAATCAAAATGTTGCAAAAACGGAGTTAATCAAAATGGCACTTGTGCCGTCGTGGAAGGATAAAACTCAAGACCTGCAGCCTCTCGTTTTATCCTTCCTCGCTGGAACTCGTCCCATATCGTCCCATATCCATCCACATGCGTGTGTTGTTCTGAGTATCGCTTTGATCAACGTGATTATTTATTTATTTATTTATTTATTTATTTATTTATTTATTTATTTATTTATTTATTTATTTATTTATTTATTTATTTAGTGGTGTTGAAGGTCATATACTTATGCACAATGGCTAATCATGACCGTGAAACTTTTACGGGTGGAGGAAGCTGCGGTACCCGGAGAGAACAACCGAGCAACGACGAGCAGCTGCCAGCTCCCCAACATCCTAAACCGCACTGCAGCACAGGCAGGGTTAGATTGCTTGAAGACATGCGCACCATCGACGTGCAGTACGCCTTAGTACACGGCGTCACCATGCCCCATGTGGAGAATCGGGGTTAAGTGTCTTGTCCAAGGACACAACGCGGCAGTCCGAATCGATCGTTCAGACGGCCACCCATCCGAGGACTAACCAGACTCGACGTTGCTTAACTTCGGTGATCTGACGAGAACAGGTTAACACAACGCCACTACGCCCCGATCAACTCGATAACTATCGAGACGGCGAAGAAAACGATTCCCACTTGAGATACAAGGCTCACCAATTGAGTTTGAAAGGCGCAAAAATGTTGAAAAGAGAAGAATTAAACACACGCAAGATTCTTGGAGGTTTGGTTACTGTGACAAAACAAAAAAAAAAAAAAAACTGATGATAGATACAAAGGAAAACCCCCGTGCAAACGTAATAGTCAAACCAAAAGGAAAATAGAAAACCTACCATCGCCATGGAATCGAAAACCTGGAGAAACCAGCCAGAGAACAGAAAAAAGAAAGCTCCTGCCACCACTGCAGATTTGAAAAAAGAAGAAACGAAACAAACCGAAGCCAAAAAAAAAACCAAACAGAAAGGCTTCCCTGCAAACGAGAAAATCCAAAGCAAAGAAATTAAAGAGAAAACTTCCCTTATGAAACAATCTAAAACAGAGAAAACAAACAGAAAAGCTCCCGTGATGAAACAGAAAAGCAATCTGAAACAAAAACAGAAAAACGAAAGCTGTTGATTCTTTGTCGGAAAGGAAAAATAATCGTCGACCTAACAACAGCATCCACGATTATCTATTCGATGTCGTTAGATTTGCACGGAATGCAAATTGTCTCGAGAAACAAATTGAAGGAAATGATAAATCGTGAATTCAAAGTACAAGAGAGAGCGGTCTTCGCACCGAGACATGGAGTCTGAGCAATCAAGAAATATTTCAAGTCGTTCGATATTACCGGTCGCGAGAAGTACGATGCCGAAAGGTTCTCGAATGCAGTGAAATCGAACGTGACGAATTTGTTTAGAGAGAACATGGATCGCGGCATCAAGATCAAAATGATCATGAAATGCTCCATGGAAAAATAAACATGCACGGAAGAAAATGAGACTACGTCCGAAATCTGTCAAAGTTACGTTCAGTCTAAGGATGCGACCATGATGGAGACTTCGGGCAAGCGAGAGATTCTCGAGATGAAAGAAGAGATGGAATCTATCGCTACCTTTTAAATGAAACGGTAGAAAGGAAGTGAATTTAAACTGATTTCCGACGACGAAGATCAACATTATTGCTGGAACAAAAATCTGATTCGTTGTTTACGTGTCACACCACGGAGAAATACCGTTCTGTTTCAACTGTCTGAATTCGTTCCACTGCAAAGATTCGTCTGAGAGAAACGAAGAATATCGTCGTGTTCATCGATCCTTGAAAATAATCATGACAGAAAGACGAGCTCGTTCCATAGAGTGGGCCACATGACATGGGTTTGTTGAAATCTTTTGAAAAATAGTATTTATTTAGCTGCTGAATTTGCATATTACGCGAACGGATGTGGCCAATTCGTTGGGTGAAGGGTTAACTCGACCCATTTACCTTTTCCAAGATTTTATCGTTTTCTAATATTTTATGGTGATGTCCAGGTGGTGATATTAATTTTATGCACCTTTTTTGCAAGCACTGTATAGCGACTTTCATTTTTCAACAAATAATAAAAATACATAAATGTTAACAGCAGCAACTGTGAAAGCAATAACATTTTTAACTGAAACTTAATTGAGCACCTTCTGAAATGTTTCACGATATTGACTATTAAGTTTTAAGGAATACTATGTCTCGCAGTACGTTTCATCCCCTCTTTCACGTGCAGGTGCGGTGGAACCGGGAGGAGGGTTGGGGGGGGGGGTCAGCCCCTCCACTTTTCTTTGCCGGACCATGTTTTTTTGTATGCATATATTTTAACACAACTAATGACTGGTGAAACAAGAGGCGGGTCCAGAGCCTCCCCCATATTTTGCCAACTTTGTTTCTCTCGTACTGGTTCAGTTTCGATGGATTTCGGATCATTTTTGCAGTAGGTGGCAGCAAACGCTAAAATGTATACAGTCTGTTAAAAAAATCAGTTAACTGACGTAGATCGTAATCTTACAGACATACAAGTACCAAATCCACCCGAGACAAGATATTCCACACCCAGTATAATTGTTGTAAACGTTTGGTAAAACATACAGGTGAGGTCTATTTATCAGCTTTGGTCGTTACGACCAAAGGTGATAAATAGACCTCACCTGTATGCTTTACCGATGTTTTTACACGGCCCTCAAAGTTCTTTCAAATACATCTCCTGAAAAATCTAAAAAATCTCAAAATATCCACTCAGAAGCATGGAAATGGGGGTTTTGGAACCCTGGAATTTACAATTTTCACACCGACGACCATCCACCGTCCGACCCCCCCCCCCCCAACTTTGAAAAACGTTCCGGCGCCCATGTCGTGCCACCTGCTTCCCGCGAAATTCCCCCAAAACACTATCACCCACATGCAATATTTGGGTATAAAACAAGAAAAGTTGTCACTTCTTTTATCAATAAATGTTGAAATGGCAAGGAGGAGACTATCAGAGGCAGTAAGGTGGTATATCGTTGGCTTTGCTTGCAACAGGCATGTCAATCAAAGCTTTTGGAAGGCATCTTGGCTTTTGACATTCTGTTATCAGCAGACTTGTCCGAAACCATCAACAAACCAAAGATATTACGGACCGACCAATGCTTGGACAACCCCAAAATACCTCTCCTCGGGAAGATCGGAGTCTGGCACGAGTCGTTAGGTGTGAACCCTTTGCTTCAAGTGAGGTCTTGAAACTGAAACTTCATTGGCTCCCCAACAAGCGTTTGTGCAACACAACTGTCCGAAACCGTCTCAAAGCTTTGGGTATGATATCCAGAAGGGTCAACAGCGTCCAGGTCTGTCCGACCAGCATCAATTTCGACGTTTGGAGTGTTGTATGGCACGACTACATTGGAATCACGGGACGTGGAAGAGAATTCATTGGTCAGAAGACAGTAGGTTCTTGCTTCACGTGCAGAAATACCGCTTACGACCCAAGAACTTCAGACCTACTGTTCCTTGTGGTTTAAGATCAGTAATGATCTGAGGATGCCTCTCCAATAATTGTAAACTTGATATGGTGACTATAAGTGGGAATCTCAATGGTCATCCGGGACATTCTCAATCCGGTTGTCGTGCCTCATATTGACAACCACCCATTGGTTACTCGCCCTGTATTCTTGGACGACAATGCAAGGCCACATCGTTCCCATGCTGTGAGAACATTCCCTCAGAACAACGCTATTACAACACTGCTTTGGCCTGCAAGGAACCTCGATCTAAATTACTTAGAACACATCTGGGACTTTCTTAGTCGTCTTGCGCAAGCAAGTGATCCGCCTGTACAGAATTTGACCGATTTGGATGCATTGCATGAGGAGTTGCAGTAGCTGCCTCTAGACCGTATCAGAAGGCTTATTGGTAGTATTATGAAGAGGTTTTAGGCTGTCATCCGGGCACGTGATGGATGCCATCAGTACTGACGTCAGACACTGCTATTTTGTTCAGGAGATAGCAAGTTACATTTTTGTCAGTAATTGCCGGCATTGTTTCATCATTGACCGTTCCAGCAGCATACTTGTTGAGAGAACATTTTTCCATTAAAAACATTAGTGACAGATAAAATACTGCATATTTCCATCATTGTGTTGTCTTTCATTTGTCAATAGACCATATTTTCCGCAAACAATCACTTTTGGGCATCTTAAAGATAGCATTGGATTGGAACATATATAAACCAGGGACTTAAATAAGCACCCTCTGTTTTTTTCGCAAACACCAGCATCCGCGATTATCTATTCGATGTCGTCAGATTTGCAAGGAATGCAAATTGTCTCGAGAGACATATTGAAGGAAATGATAAATCGTGAATTCAAAGCACAAGAGGGAGCGGTCTTCGCTCCCAGACATTGAGTCAAAGCAATCAATAAATATTTTAAGTCGTTCGATATTCCTGGACGCGAAAAGTACGATGCCGAAGCGTTCTCGAATGCTCTGAAAGCGAACGTGACGAATTTGTTTAGAGAGAACATGGATCGCGGCATCTAAATCAAGATGATTATGAAATGCTCCATGGAAAAATAAACATGCACGGAAGAAAATAAGACTACGTCCGAAATCTGTCAGAGTTCTGTTCAGTCTAAGACTGCGACCATTGTGGAGACTTCGCGCAAGTGAGAGATTTTCGAGAAGATGAAAGAAGAGATATTGGAATCTATCGCTACCTTTTAAATGGAACGGTAGAAAGGAAGTGAATTTAAACTGATTTCCGACGACGAAGATCAACATTATTGCTGGAATAAAAATCTGAGTCGTTGTTTTCGTGTCACATGAGCGAACACCGCGGAGAGATACCGTTCTGTTTCAACTTTTTGAATTCGTTCCACTGCAACGATTATTTTGAGAGACTATTGTCGTGTTCATCGATCCTTGAAAATAATTATGACAAAAAGAGTAGCGTATTAGCCCTTTACCTAACACGAAAAGCAGACGAAACTTGCAAAAATAATTCTTGAACAACTAATTTCTTTCATTTTTTGTCTCAAAAACATAGGTTATGGCCCCTCATTGGAACGAGCTCGACGTGATCGTTCCAATGAGGGGTCATAACCTATGTTTTTGATACAGAAAATGAAATAAATAATGAAAATTAACTCAATTTTTGAGAATAGCGCTGGCCGATTTTGGTTGTTACGTTGGGTAAAGGGTTAAATTTCAAGCACCACAGCAGACGGTTAATGGTGCCTTTCGTAGCATATACGGATTTCAAATCGTTCACAGAAAAGATGAGTTTATGTCAGCCGAACCCCGTCGTCGACTGTTACACAGAGAAATATCAACAACACGCGCCTTCGTGATATTGGTTCCACATCAAGTATTCTTTCGAAGATCGTCTCTCATTGGGACCATGGTATACGCAAAACGGACGTCATTTTCGTGGCAGATGTGTTTGAAATGTTCTGTTGAAGTTGACGAAAGTGGGATTAGAATGGTCATAGACCACATGCTTCTCATATTCGAAGGGGTTATCAGAGGTGGTGTATCCACCGTGCCTCAACCCAACAATCTTTATCTGAGAAATTTTGAGTCTGAGGAGTCCATCAAATACATTACCTATTTAGACGGGAATAGCCTGTATGGTTGGGCAATGTCTCAACCTATGCCAACGGAAAATTTCAAGTTGGTGACTAAACCGGTTGAGAGCGGTAACTGGATCATTATCTGTGTATTTTGGAAGTGGATTTGTTGGACTACGATTCCGAACTCTACGACCTGCACAATGAATACCCCTTAGCTTCGGAGAATATAGAGACCGATGGTGTGAAAAAAACTCATCCAGAATCTACGAAAAACTGAAAAACTTGAGGCAACAAACGACATTCGTCTTGTGACATCGGAAGAGCGTGTTAGAAAGTATATTGTGAGACCCATCTACCAACACCAAATGATTTTTGACAATAATCAGGTGCTCACGGAGAAGACTCCTGACGTTTGACAAACCGGTCCATTTGGGAATGTGCATTTTGGATTTCAGCAAAACCTTGATGCATCGTTTTCATTACGATTACGCTAAGAAAGATTCGCGAAAATACCAGCTGTTGTTTTCTGACAAGGCACTGACAGTTTGGCTTACGAGATAGAGACGAAAGACGTGTACAGTGACATCACGGATGATGTGAAAGTGTGGTTCGGCACAAGCAATTTCGATCACCACTCTTTGGACATCTCTTCGAAAGAGAATAAAAAAGTCCCTGGTAAATTCAAATTGAAAACTGCTGGTGATAAAATCGCGGAATGGATCAGCTCGCTCTCAGATCTGCATGCCTTCAGTATTGACGGAGGAGGAGAAGCCGCCAAGAAATGCAAAGGGATTCAATAATGCATCGTTTGAAACAACAAAACTTTTGGCGAGTACAAACATTATAAGTTATTGTGATGAATTGACGGTAACATGGTCTGAGGTTTGCGGCTCGAAGTTTATGTTCAACAGAGACGTCGAAACTTATGTTCAACCTAGCGAAGCGTCGAGGTTGAACATAAGCTCCGATCCGCAAACCTCAGACCATGTTACCGTCAATTCGTCACAATAACGTATATGCTCCAATAAGACACTACCCATAGCCCAAAACCTACATCGTGAAACATGAGAGGCTTATTTACTAAACTCGTGATCGTTAAAAGTTGACTTGTTCAAGGCAACTTTTAACGATCACAGGTTTAGTAAATAAACTTCTCGAGTATCCACGACGGCACTGGATAAATTATCAATAAACCAGATAAACTCATTCCATCTTAGTTCAAATCGTAAATCGGTTTGTAATTTAAACACTTCATCCGCAACACCATCTGCTGCACACGTGAAACATCCAGAAAATGAAGCGGCTTGCTTGTCACTCCGTTGATGAAGCAGTTACGAAACGGACGACGTCATTGTAAATATTTCGCGTTGTGACGTCAGACGATAACATTTGCCACTTGAACCGTAAACATAGAATATACTAAGCGAGCTCTCGTCCAATCAGAGGAGGAGGATATTAGTCTTATTGGAACATTGTCTGTTCGAACGCAAGTCAATCCAGAAAAAGGTGAACATGATTCAAAGCGATAAACATAACATCTTTTTTAGCGAAAGTCGATTTTCATGACGATACAAGTCACGGATGGACTCTTGGGCATTACCATTCGTGGTGGTGTGGCGGGCTCATTCCTGATTATTTTTTTTCAGAAAATGCACGGTGGCATGGCAATTTCACTTGGAGTAAAGCCCATAGAAATAAGATTTTCAGGAGCTGTGGAATTAATCTGTGGGCAAGCGCAGAGGTTATGACATTGGACTTCAAACCGAAAGGTCCATGGTTCGATTCCCGCCAGGGGCAATTGCGTTGTATCCTTGGGCAAGGCACTTAATCTCAACTGCCCACGTGGGGGCACAGTAGCGCTATGTGCCACGACGTACTGCACGTCGATTGTGCACTTGTCTTCAAACAATACTAAACCTCCTTTCGTGGAGTTAGCACGTCTCACAGTTGCTCGCCGTTGGTATGTGGTTCTCTCCGGGAACTCCGGCTTTCTCCATCCGGAAACAGCGACTGTTGAAAGTGTCGTTAAGCCCCAGTAAATAAATCAATTAAGCCTTGTGATAGCTGCAAGAACGTTTACCGATTTCCTTGTGTTCATTGATCATATCAGCTTCTGACATTGCTTCCGCTAAGCTCGTATATCGTTTTAGAAAAAAATCACTCCACGGACGCTGCCACCACCAACGAATTGCGCTGTCTGGAAAAATGAGATCAAATTGGAGCTTCCGTTAGCCTCGCAGCTTGAAAAAGCTTATATGCCACAAACGTCAATCGCTGCATCTCCTACAAGTTGATTTGACAAGAAGCACTTTTGAGCAATACAGATCCGTATGGTTTTAAAGCTTCACATTTGTGCAATTATACTTTTTCGTGTTGATCGTCCAGTGGTGACCTGAATAGATCTGCCCCCATTCGATCAGATTATTTATTTATTTATTTATTGGGGTTTAAGGTCACATACTTATACACAATGGCTAATCATGACCGTCACAGTTTTACGGGTGGAGGAAGCCGGAGTTCCCGGAGAGAACCACCGAGCAACGACGAGCAACTGTCAGCTCCTCAACATTCTAACTCTGTTCAAGTTCCACTCGAGCAGGGTTACAGCGGTTGAAGACGTGTGCACCATCGACGTGCAGTACGCCTTAGTACACGGCGTCATCGTGCCCCCACGTAAAAGTGCCTTGCCCAAGGACACAACACGGGTCGACCCGGACGGGGGATCGAACTCGGGACCTCTAGCATAGAAGTCCAACAGTCTACCACTGAGCCACCGCGCTCCCATTCGATAAGATATCACCAGCGAAGCACAAATTATGTAGTTTTGCGTGTTCACCCTGTACCCACCGACCGTAATATTCAATTTCATGATGCATGTCACATCTTCAATAATCTTTCGAAGAGTCAAACAATAGGTTATGCCCTCTTTCTTTTGTCGGGGTAGAGCAAGATAAAAGTTTAAAAAAATAAAAATGTGACTTTGCTTGTGTCAAACTTTAGAAAATATAAGTTTCGTCGACTTTAATTAATAGGAAGATGCTTTGGATTAAAGTAGGCACACCACAGTTCCTGAGGCCACGGCCTCGTCCAATTTACAGGGTACCATATAAAACTGTACAACTATTGTACCTCACACCACAAAAACCGAAACTGTGATAAATCTGTTACGAAGACCAATGAATATTTTCAACATTCACCCTAAGGCTGCAATTGGAAATATCAAATCGTCTACTCTAACACTTTCACTGAACAGAATCAACATGTACGTCATGCAATTAAGACGTATTGCGGCCGTGACCGCCAAACAGACTTTCAGGTTTAAAGGATGAACAACTTTACCAAACATCAATTAAATATAGACTGTTCAAAAGAAAGAATAGTCATCAGACGTGCGTTGGCTCAATGGTCAAGGCATTGGACTTCAAACAAGAAGGGTTCACAGTTCGAACCCAATAGAGGTATCTGGGATGTGTTCGGGGGGGGGGGGGGTCACTTAATCCTATTTTCCACGTGGGAGCACGGTGGCGCCGTGCACTGAAGCATACTGCGCGTCGACAGTGCGCGTGTCTTCAACTGAAACTGATCCTTCTTGTGCGGTGTTAGTATGTTGTGGAGTCTGACAGTTGCGTGCCGTTGCTCCGTGGTCTCTCCGGGTACCAGACTTCTATACACGTTAAACAGTGATCCTGGCTGTCGAAAGTGTCGTTGAACCCAACTAAAGAATAAATATAAGTAATGGCGTGACATATGGGAACCGATAAAGAAATTAAGTGAACAAAAGCTTCCAAACAAGGGTTTTCACACAAAAGATAAGTGAACAATTCTTCATAAAAACAGAAGGACAACGACAAAAACGAAAAAGTGTTAACCCTTTACTCAACGCGGACAATATCGAAATTTATTATTTTAAATATGATGTTTTGTTAAATTTTCAAAATATTTCAACAAAACCATACACACTAAAAACTAAAGAGTTAAAACTGACACTTTCAAGGTGTTAAACCCATTCTAACTCTTAGGGTTTGATTTTAACACTCAAAGTGCAATGCTTTAAGCACTTAGACATTACAATCGTCAGACATCCGAAACTTGAATGGATGGCACTTCCCATGTGTCTAGCATTGGTGGTTCTTCCAGAATCGTCCATAATTTGATTTGCGCTTGGTGGGTACATAATTAAAAACGCACAACACGGATGACGCGGATCAGGCTCGAGAGTTCGAGCCTGATCCGCGTCATCTGCGTTGTGTCCTTTTAAGTGTCGCGACATTACACTTGTCAAGTGGTATTATTGTAACACCTGTCAAGTTCTGGGATACCTACACTTGAACAAAGTGCTAGTTCAGCAATTAGTAAGTGTTAAATACAGCACTTCAAGTGTAGTTTTTAACACTTTAGTATTTAGCGTGTATCATGTGACCTCCTCACTGGAACGAGCTCGTTCCAAAGAGGGGTCACATGATATGAGTTTGTTGAATTGTTTTGAAAAATAGTATATGAGAAGAAATGTCGCAATAAAATTTCGATTCGAAAGGCCACATTTCATGTGTAACAATTTGTTTAAACCCAGCAATTTAACCCCCTGCACACTGATGTCGAAATATCCAGATTTGAAGAAGCCATTTTTCCCATAATGCAACTGGAAATTGAACCAATTCAATCTTGTATGACAGAGCTCATTGAGCTCTGTCAAACAAGATTGAATTGGTTAAATTTCTAGTTGCATTATGGGAAATATTTGCATCCTGAACTGTAGATATTCCGACATCAGTGTGGAGGGGGTTAACACAGATCATCAATGTTGATTACCCAATTTTGTGAAGAAGGGGCAGATGAGAGTGTGCATAAGATCGCTTCACCTAGTGGGCAAGTTTTGAGGTGTTTTATACGAGACTTCTTCAAACACACAGTCATCATTTTAAATAGGAAACAAAACTCAATTTCTTTTCAAAATGTAATAATGAACCAATCCTAGTTCAACAGACATCGCTCTCACACCACAACAAAAAGAGAAAAAACAAAAATGTACGATCGGCGGCGAGTTCATGTGGTGATGAGTTACAAACGCGTAGTTTTGCGATGTTTTACATTGCATCAACAAGTGTCAGAATGTTATTAAACCTGCAGTCATGACACCGTTTTGACATCCTATTTTAAATGTAGGTCTCTAGATATTTTGAACACCATATTCGTCAGTGAACAAGTTCGTGAAATGATCGGGCAGTTTTTAGGTGGGAGTTAAGATGGCCGGAGGTGTCGGGCAGAGGGTTTGAGAGCATATGTATATATATAATATAGCCATGGTAGTTTGGTGTACCAAATGTTCACCACTCGTGGTGAAGTGGTGTTAACCGCGAGCCTTCGGCGCGCGGTTAACACCACGATTGGTGAACATTTGGTACACCAAGCTACTTTGGGTATATTTTATTCATACCATGATCGTCAGATTATTAAGAGTCGCTATTATTTTTTCTCGATTTTACTGAGCACCAGACGTTCATACGTGCGAATCTGTTTTTTGTTTACACAAGCATCGGTGGGCGGTACTTCCGCTGTCAATTTTATCGCCGAAACGAAATGGAAAATGAAACGGGGCTTTTTCATTTTAATAGCATAATAACATACCATTTCGAGTTATAGATGCTTTATTAACATGAGACAATACACGCATGTTAATCTTTGGTGTTTTATGGGGTAATCTCATTTAAAAAAGTAATAAATAATTTCCACTTTCATGTCACTCTTCGCGAGGCAACGTGCGATAAATTTAGACAAGATCGCATTCAGGTCGACGTCGCCAAAGGTCAACTCGTATGTAGTTCCACTGTAGGTGTAAATTGTAACTATTGAAATCCCATTGCTGGCGTGTTCACCACGGTTGGAGTATAAAGCTAAAATTTATGTCATAGGCTTTTCATATAAAGCAGAATAGGTAATCATGGTACAAAACACCATATACATCAGTGAACAGGAAAGATAGAAATTATAATTTCAAACTGCAATATTTTCCCATTTTGCACCAAAGAACTAAACAATTCAATCCCGTGTGACAGAGCTCAATGAGTTCTGTCAAACAATATTGAATTGGTTAAGTTCCTAATTGCATTGTGGGCAAAATTCACTGCTTAAAATGTTTGATATTTTAACATCATTGTGTAGAGGGTTAAACAGTTTTAAAACAAACAAGTCACATCTATAGTTAAAGGACGGTGTTCTCAAAAATCGCAGAAACAGCGAAAACCAGAATCATGTTTATCACCACCAGTGAAGGTAAATCCTTATAGTCTCCCGAAAAATAGCAGACTCGAAGCTAGTGGGGAAGCCGGAGTCGTTCCTCTCCCTGTCTCTGTATGTCAGAAATGTTTGTTACCGTTCGCAAATAATTGTTTGTCACCCGAACACCAACATTTTTGTGCATGCTATTTACAATTGTCCTTGTTCTGGGGAAGCGAAATGGCGAGGAATCTAAACCGAAGCCGATGAAAAATACATTTTTTACACATTTTTACTAAATTTCAGTGAAAATTGAAGCACAAAAAAGGATCGACAAGTATAGTTTTTAACAAACTAGATTGTAGAATATGTCATCTATCTGAGTTTCAACAGCATTCAAACACAAGAACAGTTATATATTAGTCATCTTTTCTTGAACGATGCATATGAATGTTCTAACATTAGAATAAAATTCAAGTTTTTTTTTTTAAAGTTTTCCAAAAGAATCCGGTAAAACCTTTAATATAAGGAATTGAGCTGTTCAGTTTGGAGCAACATTTGCAGCACTGTATTTGAAATAGACTGATTCAAGGTACATGTAGGTTGAGGTATCCCAAAAATCGAACTCATCTCCATAAAAGTGCTTTTTGTCGGAAATTACCCGCCGGTCCAAGGGGAACGTTTTTCTATTTTTTTATGAAACTTTTGATGATCATCCACTACCCATTTAATACACATTCAAAACATAGTCTACCTCTTCCTGTCTATGGCAATACCTACATACACTCACCTTAGCATGCTATCTTGCCCCACCTACTTTTAGCTATCGCAAACCTTGTCCCGACCCCCTGTCCTCGACTGAGTCTTAGTACATTCAATCCGACTGCACCATTCCCTTTAGCGTGTATCTACCCAGAGGTCTCGTGATCAAGTTGACTCGAGTGTGATCTTTGACTACGAGCTGTCTATCGAGCACAACACATGTAGCATATGATCAGAAATTAGAAGTAACAATAAGTGCTTAACCCTTTGAACACTGGTGGTATCTTCCATGTCAGTTAAATGGCAGAAATTAGAAGAGTCCATATCCATTATTTGGGGGTAGAACAATTAATATTTTGAACGTGCAGCCTGAAGGCTGCACGTTGAAAATATTAATTGTTCTACCAAACACGTTCACTTAGTAGCCATCCTACTTAATGAAATTATGACGTATCGTGTTGCTGGACCAGAAAAGTGATCTCTGGTATTGAAAGAGTTAATATGTACAAGTGCACAATGGACCTCAAAACATATATCATATGAACACATACGGACATTGGGTGGATCAATGGCGACCATTGCTTGTAGGCTCATGTGGGGAATTTATGCACTGATATGGGCATTTGTGGACAAATGTGGATCTTTCTAGACTAAGGTGGACTTTTCTTGTTGGCTCGGAGTCTATGACTTCTGGATCTCTAGATCAGCTCATGACCTTCCTTGTTCATGTACAAGTCCTTGCTCATATGCCATCCCATCACTTTTATGGCTTCTAGATCACTGCTACTGCCTTGTCATTGGACCTCGTTAACAGCACAACGATCTGCATCCACCGTCTTCATCTAGTACCACAGCCTTCTATCAATCGTTCTGGCTTATACCTCAGCTGGGGGCGCGGTGGCGCTGCGGTAACCGGTTCTCGTCAGATCACCGAAGTTAAGCAACGTCGAGCCCGGTTAGTCCTCGGATGGGTGACCGTCTGAGCGATAGATTCGGACTCCCGCGTTGCTTCCTTGGGCAAGGCACTTAAACCCGATTGTCCACATGGGGGCACGATGACGCTGAGTACTAAGGCGTACTACACGTCGAAGGTGCGCATGTCTTCAACCGATCTAACCCTGCGTGTGCTACAGTGCGGAGTTACGATGTTGGGAAGTGGCAGCTGCTCGTCGTTGCTCGGTGGTTCACCCGTAAAGCTGTCACGGTCATGATTAGCCATTGTGCACAGGTATGTGACCTTAAACACCAATAAATAAATAAATTGTACCACAGCTACCACTATCTGTCCTGTGATTGACTTCCACCACTAAAATCTTCCACCAGTACGACACTATGGGCGGGATACAACAGAACGTGACCACCCATATGCCCAAAGGATTGTATGAGGTTCATGAGGTAACACCTCAATGGAGTATTTTCTCATAACACTCCTACGATGAAAAATGGAATCTAGAATCATAAGCAAATTAAAAGGGACTCCGCAAATGGATTCCCTGCCGATATCAAGAATCTGCTGGGTGTTGTCAAACTTGAGCTCGAAGGGTGCCAAACATTTGACTGTTAGGACTTTAGGAGTAGAGAGTAGATAATACTTAGCAGCTTAGAAAATAGAGTTCAGTAGTTGTGAGGCGTCACCAGTAGTGGTAGAAGCCAAGGCCGTACCTTCACTGTAGTGCTGATAATAGGGACAGGAGGCAGTGATAGCTGTAGAAATTGTGAAGTGATCGGAGATAGTGAAGTGTGGTCGAAAGCAGAAAATATTCATTATGCTTAAATACCTTTATGTTTCATATATCGTTTATATGAAAGCGCTCTTTGTAAATACATGGCAATTGAGCAGTCAAGGAAAAACTTCGTGTAATATTATTAGTTTAACCCTTTCAGACTTTAATTATTCTGACGTTCAAACGTCACTGGGAATTCTGTTTCTTCAACGTTTTTCAAAATGCGACGTCAAACGTCGGAAAGTACAAATAACAAGATATTTTTCACATTCGTAATTATCTGGTTGAGGGCTGGATTATGTTTGGTGGTCTGAATTTTTTATTCAAGACTTGTTTTATTACAAATTATTGGAGAGTGCCCAGAGGCACTCTCTAATAATTTGTAATAAGACAAATTGAATAACAAAGAAAATATTATTTGTGATTTACTGAATATGAAATACAAGCAAGGAAAGTATTGGTTTTTGCTCTGGTATATTCATTTTTTGAAAGCCCTGATAGTGGCTTCTAGCACTCAGCCAGTTCAGAAGTCTTGACAGCAGGATTACATTAGTCTTTTGAGTTGCGATAACATTTAGCTCAACGTTTGTCACTGAGCACTATTCGGGAGAAAATAGGAATTGAGGTTAAAACTTTCAAAAATCGAAAAATAATAACAAAACAAATGACCACAAAGTATCAACGCGCTGTTTGATTTCGTACGTAATAACAGGTTCAAAAGTATCAACGGGTTCATTAAAAGAAAGTAATTTTTAATTACTAAAATAATAGAGCATTTTTTCTGGAAGCTTTTGTGAAGACATATATACCAGAAACAGGGGTGGCGCCAGGGATTTCTCGACAGGTGGGCTGACCTCTCCGACAGGGGGGCTATAACATTTGACCTCCCAAACGAAGGAAAATGAGTGAAAATTGGTAAATTGGTGAACCAAAATAGAAGCAAATTGAGTATGTTTGTTGATTATTTAACCCTTCACCTAACCTGAAAAGCAGACGACACTTGCAAAAATAATTCTTGAATAACTATTTTTTTCATTTTTTGTCTCAAAAACATAGGTTATGACCCATCGTTGGAAGAAGTTCGACGAGCTCATTCCAACGAGGGGTCATAACCTATGTTTTTGAGACAAAAAAATGAAAATTAATTGGCGATTTTTGAGAATAGCGCTGGCCGGCTTTGGCCGTGACCTTAGGTAAAGGGTTAAAGTAAACATATTATAATAAGGTCGGGAAATATTCCATCTATAAAGGCAGTTTGACGAACGACATTAAGGAATTTCGTTAGAATCAATATTCTCTATCAAAGTTCCAGTGCTGCACGGGTTCGAGACTGACAAGACGAGACATCTACATTCGATTGTCGGAAATTTCTCGTGAAGTCGGGTTTACGAGACTCTCCGACGGACTGACTAAAAATCTCCAACGGGTGGACCTCTCCGACGGGGGGGGGGGGGGGTAGCCCCGCCCTGCCCCCCACTTGGATCCACCACTGACCAGAAAGAGTTTTTCCAAGTTATAGCACACCATTTTAAGTATAAGACGCCGATGTTCATTATTTTTGTGAAATTAACGATAAAATCGGTTGCAAACTTGGTGACTTCATATGTCCTATTTTTAAAGATGAGAGTGACGTCATACGGGAATTTCGAACATCCGGCGTATAATTGTCACGCAGTATATTAAAATAGTACAACTGAGAGATATTATGTAGTCTGTTCCGAATTGTGTATTGCGAAGTAAGAGAATTATGTCATGTGATGAAGTCAAGAGACTATAGATCAAATGTCGACAGATTTGTCATGCAAGATAGACAAAACACGGTTCCAAAAAAAAAAAAAAAATCAAAATATTTAAACTCAGGATAGCTTTTGGAAACGATCGTATATCAAATTCAATCAAAAAGGAGAAGAGTTTTTTTTCCACCAACTGAGTAAAAATAGGCTACTATTTATTGGTGATGTACAACAAGTAAGAATTTTTATTACATGCCCATGCAGTCTCTCTTATGCAATACGGCGTGCAATACGGCTGTGCAATACGGAATTCCGTATTGCACACCAACCTGTTCCAACCGGGACTTTTTAATGCAATGCGACTGCATAAAGTGCATGGTGTTTACCACCGTTGATAGAAAAGAAAATTAGGTCAGTAGGTGCTTGGTCATGTAATAAATACAAAACCACATGTATGTTTCAATGAGTCGTTTTGTATTCAATACGTCAGATGTGCGTAGAAAGAAAACGTCTCGACCTTTGGTCTCGACGTTTTCTTCCTACGCACATCTGACTCATTGAATGCAAAACGACTCATTGAAACATACATGTAGTTTTGTCTATGTATTTAATGGAATATTGTTAATAACGAAGGTCCGAATATAAAACTTTTATTTCGTCATTTTCACAGCTATTTGATACTTATTTCCGCTTGCCCCCATGTCCCTGTAATGCACATATCAAATACCAGGATCGCGGACTCCCCCGACCTCAATTTTTTTATGATCAAATCTGATCTGATCTGCGTGGTGGGATAACCAAAATTGTGTGACAAAGCATTTTATTTTTGGAGGGGGTGGGGTGGTGTCAAATAATCCACTGGCGTGGCCCGAGCGCGGGGCTCCAAAAATATCAAATTCTATTATCTAACGTGGAGAGCCAATTAATACTGTTTGGTAAAAAATGTACAGTGTTTGTTGTGGTGGGGGCGGTGGGGAGGAGTGATATCTCACTACTACAGCCGTGCACCCCACCCTCTAACAAATCTCAACCTCTCTGATCTGTGTGAAAAGTGGCAAACTTATTACAGATAGTATACCATATTTAGTGGAAATTAACGTTCTGTCGCGCCTCCAAAATGTCCCCAGATAGTACAATTTAGGGCATATAACTTACTTTAAAAAATTCTGAGGAGGGGAGTAAACTTTCCCTGCCAATTTGTTTGTTTCAAAAGACACATGTATATAAAGTAGAAGTTAAACCAAAGCCAATCTCCAGCCTTTTTAATTTCCATTTCTTCTCTCCTCCCCCACTCCGTATTTAATTTCTTCGCTAATTTTTGGAGGACTTTTATGTACGCTTGTATACGAGGAAGTTTAATAAAATCGATGACAAACTTGAAACTCTATCATCTGATTAATTGTTGGAAAGGGTTCTCTCCGATCTCTCCAGTCCTTTCCGATAATTAATCAGATGGTAGGTTTGATCTGCTCATACCAGACCATACAGATAATCATCATAAAATAGGTGACAATTGTCGCTTTCGGCAGCGTAAGTGTTAAAGATGTGCATTTAATTACGTTTCAAGTTCGTTCTGATGGTCAAAGACCTGAAAACATTGTCGTAAAATTACAATACTCGCCAAAATAGTTTCCATTTTTCGCGCCCCAACGCCCACACACGTGTAGTACAGTCGCCATGGACTGGGCATAATTCACGCGTGGGCCCTTAGGTCCACGAATGAGTTTACCAGGTAATAAAAATCATCATCAGCAAATTTTTAACTAATGAAGCACGCGGTTAGACCCGTTGCTACATCAATAAAATTTTTGACCATTGTTCCTCTAATTGGTATTTAGAATCTAATATTATTGCGACCGTAAAAATATTGCCCAGCGGCGAAAAGTGAGCAGTCTGCGGCGGCCCTACTGTATTTACTTTCTCCACTAATGTAACCTCTTTTTTTTTCTCTAGTTCTTTAACCCTTTACCTAACATGAAAAGGAGACGACACTTGCAAATAAATTCTTCAATAACTATTTTTTTTCATTTTTTGTCTCAAAAACATAGGTTATGACCCCTCTTTGGAACGAGGTCGAGGAGCTCGTTCCAAAGAGGGGTCATAACCTATGTTTTTGAGACAAAAAATGAAAATATAATGAAAATTAATTACTGATTTTAATGAATAGCGCTGATCGGTTTTCGCAGTTACGTTGGGTAAAGGGTTAAAATAATAACAATACACAAACGTTTTCGGACCTGTTTCATTTATTATTGTGTTAAAGAGGTACATTTAGTTACGTTTGAAGTTCGTACTGACGGTCAACGACCTGAAAACATTGTCGGAAAATTATAATACTCGCCAAACTATGTCGGAAAATTTTGAGATTCTGGATTTGAACCTGCAGGATATGTTTTATCTCACTAGCATTTCAATTATTTTGATAGTATTTAAAAAATCCGAAGAAATCGATCGTATTCCGTCATAACGTGTATTATTTGTGGCCTCTCAGAACTAAGCTCTGAAGCCAAGACACAAATATAACTTACCCACAATCCCACAAGCATCACCACAACAAAGTATGTAGAAATTAACGCATAGTCGCTGCCCTCCAGTATTTCATTCATTCTGTTTTTCGTTTCTTTTCCGCTTTTGATCAAACCGAATGTCACATTTGTCGAGTTGGTGTGAAGGTTTTGTTGTTCCAGTTTTGACATTAAAAACAGTTGCGCACATAAAAAGAACAATAGCCTTCACCGTAGTTAAAAAATCTAACCAGCTGTGCTATATTTAATGTATTTTTTGAAATACGAGGTATCCAGAGCATAGATGACTTTCACCGGGATTATAACTGTTAACCCGTTAACTAAAGTAACGATCATAATTTATCACTGGTTTTCACAAATTTTATTTTTCAAAATTTTTCCTCAAAAACGTAGTTCATAACTCCTAAATGAAACAAGCTTGTTAAGTTAGTTCTAATAAGGGGACCATAGGCTCTGGGCTTGAGACATGTTTTTTATTTATTTATTTATTTATTTATTTATTTATTTATTTATTTATTTATTTATTAATTTATTTATTTATTTGAAGGTTTTCTGCGAGTGTCGTTTGAAAATTGTTCTCTTAGAAGGGTTGAGGGAAGCCTGTTGTTTTTTAACGTTGATTTTTCATTCATCTGTTATTTATTTTCCCAAGGTCGACACTTTTCGTCATTGGCACAGATTTAGAGGAAAGTTAGGCCCACTTAACATCCGTAAGTTGTTAGTAAACTTAACAATAAGTGTAATTTCATTCGAAAATTGCAATTTCTAACTGATAGCAGATAGTAAAATTACAAATACAGAAGCTGGCGTTTTACATTTTCCGCTCAATCAGTTAGTTTGAACCTTTGACTATTATTCTCTTTTAACCCTTTACCCAACGTAACGGCCAAAACAAGCCAGCGCTATTCTCAAAAATCGCCAATTAATTTTCACTATTTTTTTCATTTTTTGTCTCAAAAACATAGGTTATGACCCCTCGTTGGAACGAGCTCGTCGAGCTCGTTCCAACGAGGGGTCATAACCTATGTTTTTGAGACAAAAAATGAAAAAAATTAGTTATTCAAGATTTTTTTTTTGCAAGTGTCGTCTGCTTTTCATGTTAGGTAAAGGGTTAAAGAAATGTCCGATAGCGTTCCCTTCGAGGCTGGTATCCCTAAAGGCCCGTCTTCTGCTCCCTCCTCTTTAACATCTACGTCAATGACCATAAAATCACCTACAACCGAGTCCAAATTTCACGATTCGCGGATGATAAAGGGCCGTGGGACTCCGGCAAACATACCATCTACCTTAAAATTCTTTCCAAAACGCACGTGATGACCAAGAGCGCCGGGGCGCCAAGTGGCGAATAAAACTCAATACCAACAAAACCCAAAGAAGCACCTTCACCCGCGGGGTCAACAATGGCGACTTTGATCTTAAATTATAGGACAAAGTCCTCCAATTTCCTTCGGATAACTCTAGACCAAAGATTGAACTTTAATAAACATACCAACACCATATCAATGAAGGCAAACAAACGAATTAATCTGCTAAAATTGCCTCCTGGGGTGCCAACGAAGCCGTCCGACTAAAGCTCTACAAAGCCTTCGCATGGGGCACTCAGTCGTAGTGAAACTCACAAATTCAACATATTAAAACTCCAAAGAGTACAAAACCACGCGCTCGGGATCGCCCCATGCGTCCTTGGTGACAGGCCCATCAAACTACCCCATGAATGGGCAAGCATCGAAACTATCAAATACTGCCTAGCAATGCTAGCCACCAAAAAACGCGACCGACTTAAAGATAGCGAACTAATATCATAACTAAACGAACCTGTGCCAACATACAGAGACCCAAATTCTGCAGTAAACAACCAACATAAAACTGAGCTCACTCGCGCCGGAAGTGGTTGGGTCGGGCTCGGGCCGGGATCTACCGGGCTGAGAGGACTTGAATCGAATCTATTCAGGTCCGCCTGGCCCGGCCGCTCCTAGGCCGCTCCTAGGCTACTCCTGGTCGGGGCGACTCCAACTCGACAGTCCTTCCGAGAGAGAGAAGAGTAGTTACCGCGGCATGTCTAGGGATAGTAACTAGCCTGCCTCTCTTCACAGTTCATCTCTGCGAACACACCAGTAAAGGAAAGATTACTTCTCCACCGAAGCAGCAATATACACACGGATTTTGCTAGCCATCGTCGCAGGCTGATATCCGTCCACCGCTCTCAGCCAACCGCGATAAACCTACGGCGGAAAAGGCAGTAATACACTTCTGTGTGACTGGGTGTCGTTTCAAGGCTGCCTCCGTCGATCGCGCCTATCAACGGAACAAGAAGCCGCTCCTAACCGACTACGTTCTCAACCAACCGCGATAAACCATCGCCGGGAAAGGCAGTGATACGTTTCGGTGTGACTGGGCGTCGTTCCCAGGCCGCCTCTATCGACCGCGAACGAAAGCTGCTCCTAACCGACTAAGCGCCCCGCGATAAACAATCGGTGGTAAAGGCAGTGATACAATTCGGTGTGACTGGGCGTCGTTCCCAGGTTGCTCCCATCGATCGCGTCCATTAACCGAACGAACGCCGCTCCAAACAAACACAGCGCAAGTTCTACCTACGAAATAGATCACCAGATCCACAGACGCAACCACCACGACGACCCTTGCCACATCTATTGAACAGACCAACAGAAGAGCCCGAGGCAGAATATACTTGCCCAGGACGGCTCCAACGTACGACAAACAATAAGTGGCAGACTATACTTGGCCGAACACTTTCTGAACGCATAACAATGAAGACAGACAAGATGCTAAGAAACCTTAACAAACACACATCACTTTTTTCCCCTACTAACCGTTATAGAACCATTATAAGCGTTATGCGTTTTCGATTAGGTCCCACTCCATCCTTGGAGGTGGTCACCCTCCCCTGGGGAGGCGAGCGCTGGCCTTTCGTTTTGCTAATGGCACGTTTTTGTAAATCGTCTCCAAGACGTACTTTTGCCCCAGCCAAAAAGGATAACAAGCAGGCCTGCAACCGAACAAGGGAAGTTCGGGTCTTTTGATGGTGCCCAGAGAAGGGCCGTTGCTTGTTAAAATTGGTTGACGATTGTCTATCCGTCGAATCAGAAAATATTCATCCTCATCGAAACCGGCGAGAGGCAGACTACAATTACCGATGACGGACCCAACAACACCAAATATAAGTGGCAGATTATACTTGCTTGAAGATTCTATGGAAAACACAACCCCATCACCCTCGGGGAGAGGTAGCACCTTTGTCGAGAAGTCACCTTCTCATACTGGTCCTAACCCGAGTAAGGATAACAACTACATGAAGACCACCATGACGAACAGCAAAGGCCTACTCCCTCAACTTTTCCTCCTCTGCAGCGGCTCGCCATGATGTTGATTTGTGATAAAACTTAAAATATCATTTTTTTTTAATTTTTCAAAAAATTCCAACTAAACGATATCATGTGACCCTCGTTGGAACGAGCTCGTTGAGCTCGTTCCAACGAGGGGTCACATGATATGGTTTTGTTGAAATTGTTTGAAAAATAATATTTTTTCAACTGCTGAATTTGCGTATTACGAGGGCGGATGCGGGCGATTCGTTAGATAAAGGTTTAATTGAACCAGTAGCAAAGATATAACTTTTGTGACCGCCTTTTACGCCAACCGAGGATTTCCTCAGAACTCTAGTGTTCTGCCGAAATTTTCCCTCGACAAATAGTCCACTCACTCTCGAAATAACTGCCAGTTTATTTTTCAAAACTCGATCAATTTATTTGGATCAGACTGCGAAGTACACCCCTCCCCTCCTATTGGTGTTTTGGCACCAAAACACTTTGTTTGGCACTAAAATGTATCGAATGGCTAAAAATGTGGCACCGGATAGTTTCTGTCCAGCGTAGACCCTGTTCTTGATCATGTATTATTATTATTTATTAAAGTTTAACGACACTTTAACAGCCAGGGTCACATCGTGTCGGTGACAGTTTTACGGGTTGACGAAGCCGGAGTACCCG
Source organism: Pictodentalium vernedei (assembly GCA_031216915.1). NCBI lineage: Eukaryota > Metazoa > Mollusca > Scaphopoda > Dentaliida > Dentaliidae > Pictodentalium > Pictodentalium vernedei. The sequence goes on along the minus strand of CM062297.1, from coordinate 188,227,284 downwards.
GAGACAACCACCGAGCAACGACGAGCAGCTGCCAGCTCCCCTACATCGTAACTCCGCACTGCAGCACAGGCAGTGTTAGATTGGTTGAAGATATGCGCACCATCGACGTGCAGTACGCCTTAGTATACCACGTCATCGTGCCCACATGTGGACAATCGGAGTTAAGTGCCTTGCCCAAGGACACAACGCGAGAGTCGAATCGATTGCTCAGGCGGTGACCCATCCAAGGTGGCTTAACTTCGGTGATCGGACGAGAACCGGTTACCGCAACGCCACCGCCCCCCCCCCCCCCGCCCCCTCTTGATTGTGTGATTCGACCAATCTCAAAATAACACAAACATATTGTATAGCAAAATGGGGACGCTGTGACTCAGTAGGTAGAGGCGCAGGCTGCAAGCCGAGAGGTCCTCGGCTAGATTCCCACCTGCCGCAACCACGTTGTGTCCTTGGGCAGGACACTTCTCCCCATTGCCCACGTGGGAGCACGGTGAAGCTGTGTACTTAGGCGTGCTGCACGTCGACGGAGCACTTGTCTTCAATCAGTGCTAACCCTGTTTGTGTGGAATTAGTATGTTGGGGAGCTGGCAGTTGCTCGCGGTTGCTCGGTGGTTCTCTCCGGGTACTCCGGCTTCCTCTACCCGTAAAACTGTCATGGTCATGATTCGCCATTGTGCAGAAATATGTGACCTTAAACACCAATAAATAAATAAATAAATAAATAAATAAATAAATAAATAAATAAATAAATAAATAAATAAATAAATAAATGAAGGCTCTGTTGCACAGACTTCGCACGAGTGCACATTTACAACTGAACTGGGTGACTCGGGTGCTGGTGATTCCTCAAAGTCTGCTACCGTATTTCGACGAGTGATGTAAACAAAGGCAAATTATAACAAAAGTGTCTGTGGTTAGTGTTGTCTCGACATCCAGGAACAATGCTAGGACACCTCTCAAGTTGAATTTGCAACAGCGTTTATGTTTGAACTAAGTTGTCGAATTGTTCGAGTTTTCTTCCCACCCCTAACTAATCTAGTCAATAAACTCGACTTTCCATAAAGTTAACTCCCCTGAAATTGTAAGACTGGCGAGGAAGGTCCAGTTAAGAAGCTAGTAATTGTTGAGTAAACACCGATGACGTCAATAAACAATATAAAGCGAAGTTTCCTTTTGTTACTTTTAATAAACGAAAACAACAGACAGCTTTCTTGTTTATTCAAATGAATTTTAATGCATGGGTTGTGCTCACATCACGTTCTGTCTATTTACACAGATTATTATCATTTATCGTATTATTATTACTGTCATGCACATCTTAGTTTTGAAAGCTTTGATAATGAATTGTGCTTACTGCTGTTATGCAGTTCTTCGGGATATATTCTTCCAAGTCTGGGTTTAAAATATTTGAAAAAACACAAGATAGGAAAAATGAATTTGTTTTACATAACACTTCTGAGTGGTAGTTCTATGGATATTTTTCAAATAATACACAATGTTGTTTTCAAACACAATTATCTAAACCCATTCCTCTTGATAAAGAACAATGGGAAGTAGTTTTAGTTGAAGTAATTTTACCTTCTGATGAAAAAATATAATAGATGAAGAATCTTTTTTTAAAACCATTGTAACTGATGGCAAAATTACGGCGGCGTAGAAGCGACATGTGATGTTTAGTTACTAAATTGAATATTCAATTTACTAAATTGAAAAAACAGTCTTGTAATAAATTGAATAAACAGTCTCGTAATAAATTGAATAAACAGTCTTTAATAAATTGAATATTCAATTTACTAAATAGAATATTCAATTTACTAAATTGAATATTCAATCTAGTAATTAAAAATCACATGTCACTTCTACGCTGCCGGATTAAAAAAAACAGTCTTGTAATAAATTGAATATTCAATTTACTAAATTGAATATTCAATTTAGTAAATTGGAAAAACAGTCTCGTGATAAATTGAATAAACAGTCTCGTAATAAATTGAAAAAACAGTCTTGTAATAATTTAAATATTCAATTTAGTAAATTGAAAAGACAGTCTCGTGATAAATTGAATAAACAGTCTCGTAATAAATTGAAAAAAACAGTCTTGTAATAAATTGAATTTTCAATTTAGTAAATTGCAAAAACAGTCTTGTAATAAATTGAAAAAACAGTCTTGTAATAAATTGAATAAACAGTCTTGTAATAAATTGAATATTCGATTTACTAAAGTGTATATACAATTTAGTAAATTGAAAAAACAGTCTTGTAATAAATTGAATAAACAGTCTCGTAATAAATTGAAAAAACAGTCTTGTAATAAATTGAATATTCAATTTAGTAAATTGAAAAAAAACAGTGTTGTAATAAATTGAATAAACAGTCTCCTAATAAATTGAATAAACAGTCTTGTAATAAATTAAATATTCAATTTACTAAATTGAATATTCAATTTACTGAATTGAAAAAACAGTCTTGTAATAAATTGAATAAACAGTCTCGTAATAAATTGAATAAACAGTCTTGTAATAAATTGAATATTCAATTTAGTAAATTGAATATTCAATTTAGTAAATTGAATATTCAATTTAGTAACTAAACATCACATGTCGCTTCTATGCCGCCGTACAAAGTATCGAATCATGTCAATAAAACATTTCAGAAACATACGATTCCCAAAACTGCTGTTGCTGGTGAATTAAGTATTTGACCAGGTGCCTATACAGATGTTGGTCATGTTATAGATGTAATGCAAACAGACATTCAGGAAAAGAACGGAGATATATTTAAGGCATGTGGTGTATCATTTCATCTCGCATCGGCCATCCCGTGTAAAAATAGTAGAAAATAATATTGGAAAAATTGGTACTGAAATGACACTAAGTTTATTACAAAAACTGGGATGTAAAAATATATTTCCTGTAATTTTTCCTAACTCATCAAAAGATGCATTTAAGTATAATACAGATTTAAATGTTCATTTCAATCAACTTTTTATTTATTCTGACATTGCAGATTATACATTTTTAGGCACCACTGAAGCAACTATTTTAAGAGTAATACCGGAAAGAATGTCAGCACATCCACAAAGAAATTGGCAATATACATTACATACCAGTATCAAAATCCTACTTTGACAAGATTAGTATAAATAAAAATGGAAACAGTGGTAAACCTATTCAGTTTGTAAGTGGTAAGACTGTAGTAAAGTTGCATTTTAGAGGGAGTAAAAAAATACATTTATGAATAATGATGCCCATATATCGAGGTATACCACATCAATAAGGGTATGTTTTTCGTACAGCATTAAGAACAGCTGAACTATTAATACAACCAATGGCAAAAAATGCAGTTTAAACTTTAACAAGAGAAGGTTTAAAACAAGAACTTTTTAGGAAAACGTAAAGCACCTAACGAAATTTCAATCACTCATGGAACAGAACTTTTGAAATCCGTGGTTGAATCTGCTTTAGGTATAAAATATACCAAAACGAAAAGCAGTAAGTCATTTCGAGAAAATTCCTCAAAGAGGAAAGGCGTGTAGAGCTCCTGGAAAACGCAGTTGAAGACCACTTCACATATTTGATTAAAGCATGATGTTATACGGATCACGCGAACAGTTTGGAAGTAGTTTTAATCCAGATAATGTATCACCAACATCAAATGGAACAGAAATTGAACTGAAATTGAACAATTTTCAATAGCATCTTTAAACAATTCTACACCAACATTTTTTTTTAATTCCAAGACAAACAACCGAGTGGTTAGATCTTGCAGCTTCACACTTGAGTTCAATTTAAAATTACAAAACAAGGTTGGAGTGATTTGGCTCCAAATACACAGATTGCTCCCATTAATAATTTTGTTCATAGTATGTTTAGCATAACTGATGTCATATTGAATGGCAATCTAATAACCACCAATGCAGACCTATATCCATATCGATGATTTTTTTGAGAATTTTCTAAGTTATACAAACAGTTTGAAAATATCACAATTGACTGCAAGTGAAATGTAGTATTCACATACTCCTGCCACACATACTGAAACTACAAAAAGCTCATCTAACAAAGGATTGACTGAACATGCAAAATCAATTGCTGCTAGTAAATCTCAACAGTTAAGAGGAAAATTGCACTTAGTTCTATTTGTGCAAGAACTATATTTACCAAATGGAGTAAAGATGAGAATCAAATTGCATCATACTCCATCCAAATTGTGTCGCATTGGTGGTGAACATGGAAAAATCAAAATTCAAAAAAGCTATTTTTAAAAAAAACAGCATCAGATGTGATTCCAAAATTTGCAAATGATCTCAATGCACAAAATGATCGCTCAAGTTACAAAATGTCCATAAGGCATGTCGAAATTAAAACATTTACTGTTGGAAACGGTCTTCGTTCCAAAATAGAAGACCATCCATTTCCTACATAGATAACAACACGAATTATTCTTTTCTTAGTATTTACTAGAGATATAAATGGAGATATTGGCACAACTCCATTTCGTTTCCAACATTTCAATTTTAATAAGTTGGAAGTAATGGAAGGTGGACATTCCATGAAATCAAGTCCCGTCGAAGGTGGACTTATCTAAATTCATATATTTCCCTACATGAAGCTATTGGGTATTTTGGACAAAAAATGAAACATTTGATTTATCTTTGCAGGATTATGCAAGAGGGTGTACTCTTTAAAGAATTGATTTAACACCTGATCAGTTTAGTAATGGGCGATTGGCTTATGCTTTAAAATATGGTAATCTTTGAATTGAACTTCTCTTTGCTGAAGCTCTTCAAAAGGTGATCAATGTTCTCAAATATGCAGGATAGGATAAAGATCAACAGATTTAGAGAAAATTTGACTATTAAAGATGGGTCATTGAGGACATTGCAAGATGCATGAAGAAACAATACAAACATTATTTCAAGAAAATGTTGTGAAAGAACTGACAAAATCCATTAAAGAGAAAATGAAAGATATCTGTGAAGAATGTCAATCACACACAAGAACATTCATAGATATGTACATTGCAGCTTGTTTAGAGAAACTCTGTCCAGTGTCTATACTATATAATTTACACAAGAATGCAAGAAAAATGATCTCATCAGAATATTGTGCAACTGCGAACTTTCAAGTAGACAGTCATAAAGACATTCAAAGTGGGCAGATTTAGTAAAAAGAGACTGATCATATTATTCAGCATATCTTGATTAATGGCTCTGTGCAAGCCCTCTTTTAAGGATACGAAGACAGAAACTGTGCAATTACACTATATACTTGACAGTTCTCAAAGGTTATTATCCTTAAAAGGAAAAGTGTGTTCAAAAGACTTGTTACCAAAATGAAAATCTAAACATAGACAAGCATATTTTGTGATCAAAGATTCTTTGAAAGAACCAGGAGAATATTGGATAGCAATATATTTTAAATACAACCTTTCTGCTAAATACCTCGATTCATAAGGTTTTCCCTCAATTTTATAGTGAATAACACAGATCCCTGGACCATAAAAACAATGAGACTACAAAGTGATCGTAGTGCTGTGTGTGGGATGTACTGAATTTTTGCTTAGATTATCTTGCAAAGGGATATGATTTAGAGCCAATTCTTACTATCAAAGTTCATCTCCAAGAAAACGTCAGAGAAGTTGGTTTGAGCAACAGTATAGGCAATATTTAAAATGACCGTGTAGGAATAAAAACAATCAGGTGTCAAAACTCAAAAGTATTTTTCCATTTATACTTTTTATTTTCTCTTAAGTTCTTGTTAGATAGTAAAAAGTACAATTCACCCATCTATTATATCAATGTCCTTGAATTCCATTATGTAACACACCTAGGTATTTTTTTAGTTTGGTCTTATTTTTTATTTCATCTAGAGAGTAAATGAAAGACTGAATACTTTCATTCAGTTTTTCAAGCATTTTGATGTAAATAGGTTTTCATAGATAGGTACACTCAGATCTCAATGTTAATATGTTCAGTTTATGACAATATATTGAATTAACTTTAAATAAATTTTGTTATTCGTTAAAACGACTGTGACAGTTTTGTCGAATTGTTTGGTTAGACCCACACTTTCTATCAGTAAAAATAGTCAAAGGTCACTTACCTTTTCAGTGCGAGTGCAAGATTAATATTTTATTACACGCCTGCTCTATCATATTCCCATTTACAGCAACATTAAATCATGCGGAAAATTAAAATCTGTTCCACAACTATGAGCGGAAATCGTTGACAGACTACTTTTAAATAGAAACGAAATTTCACTGGAATTATTTACAAATTGTGCACCGCAATCAGTTTGAACCGCTAGCAATAGCTAAAAATCGTCCCCTGAGTTCCAATGTGTTGGAACTCTGGGGACGAAATATAGTAACATGAAATAGGAAATAGTTCCCCTCACAAATTTGGTTGGTGATAAAATGTGTTCTTTTTGTTGATACTTGTCAAATGAATTGCTGAGTGTCCTTCTAATAATGTTTTTATAGACGTGAAGGCTTGTAATAAACACATAGGGTCGCAGTGGGGTTGCGGTAACCAGTTCTCGTCAGATCACTGATGTTAAGCAACATCGAGCCCAGTTAGTCCTTGGATGGATGTCCGTCTGAGCGATCGATTCGGACTCCCACATTGTGTCCTTGGGCAAGGGACGTCACCCCAATTGTCCACATGGTGGCGCGATGACGCCGTGCACTAAGGTGTACTAGCACGTCGATGGTGTGGTGCATGTCTTCAACCAATCTAACCCTGCCTGTGCTGCAGTGCGGAGTTACGATGTTGGGGAGCTGGCAGTTGCTCATCATTGCTCGATGGTTCTCTCTGGGTACTCCTGCTTCCTCCACCCGTAAAACTTTCACCAACACGCTATGACCCTGGCTGTTAAAGTGTCGTTAAAGCCTAATGAATAAATAAATAAATAAATAAACGACACACGCCTGTGTAAACGGGTTAATCAATATGGCACTTATGCCATCAGGCAGGATAAAACACGAGGCCTGCGGCCTCTCGTTTTATCCTTCCGCGCTGACACTCGTGCCATATTGATTAACCCATTCACACACGCATGTCATTCTGTGTATGTATGCATCTCTATCAACTGTAATATTTTGATAAAAACTCTTTCAAAATCTGAAAAAAAAGTTGATAGACAATCATACAAACATAAATATTGCTCACCTAAAACAAACGACACAGGGAGTTTGGCCACAACACATACCATCATGTTTTTATCATTTTGTTTTTTCTTCTTAGCTTTTCCAAAAAGCAGAGAAGTAGAAACAATATATTCTAAAAACAGTATGGCATAAAATGTTTCAATTACGCCAGAGTGCATTTAGGATTTTTATTGGGGAATTCGGTGTTACTAGTATGGAATATGGAGGATGACCCGGTTTTGGTGGTAGTCAGGATGTGGCCAGGATGGATGATGTCATCTTAATTAAAAAATTACATAAGGTAATTAACATGATGTCACTTGATGAATATTTTTTTAATCACTTTAATTAATAATTGTTGCATAATTAATTTTAATTAATGACTGTTGCATAATTAATGTAATTAATGAGTGTAATTAGGGTTGATTATAATAATTAGTATATTAATAAATAAATTAATAGTATTTACGTCGATTAGTACATCGTGCAGAAGGTGATGTCAAGGAGTTCCAGTGCACGTTTTGTCTGAATTCCCGCACTTGGAAAGAGAAATTAGAAAAACATATAGAGAAATGTCAAATCGCGACATTTAACTGCGCGATTTGCGGGGGAGATGTTTCAACAGCTGATTCAACTTAACCGTCATCACGCCACAATGCATAAACCATCTAAAAGGAAAAATACCACAGAAATACCCGAACCATCCAAACATCGACAGGAAGAGAAAACAAAAATCACGGACATGGATCCTATAGATTTTGAAGAAGCTGCCATACCGGATTTGGAAAGTTCTGCTGTGGAAGAAATATATCGTGACCACTGGGGAGCTATTCGCATGCATTTTATTATGGACCGCCCAGTGCAGGATATTTATAATTTCTGGGAAAGTGATATAACCGAACTGGATATTATGAACATTATATTCACGAAACAGCAGGCGAAATTCAAAATTAATCTCAGTTTCGGATTTATTCTACAACACACAGAAACACAAGATCTTTGTTATTTCCACGCTTCCTCCAACAAGGCTCGTGCTCTTGAAGAACCTCACACGATAAAAAACGTACAGGATTTTGACAAATTTATAGAAACAATAAATAATCAAGATTTTTTGGAGTTGGTTCATCAAAGACGACCGAGTACAAAATGGAGTGTGGAAAGGATTACAAATGTAACATTTTATGTAAATAAAATTATGGACCATCCCATTGGAGCACCTGTAGATTTGCCGGATTATAATACCAATAACAAGACAATTTTCTGTTTGGTTTATTCAGGTGACAGGGGACTAGCTTACAAAGATAATTTGTGTTTATTTCATTGTCTGGCTCTGTGGAGTGGAGCCGATGTGAAAAAACTAGAAAAAAACACAGAGGCTTATTATTATCAGTTCAACGAAGAACCCAAACAAAAATTCAAAGGTGTGAAATTAATTGAGGGAATTACCGCTCATTGAAGATCTCTTCAAACTGAATATTATGGTTTACGAACTGTGTCAGGATGAAACAACAAAAGAAACTTGGGCAAAACTCGTTCAGCGTTCACTGGGTAAATATTCTGACACAATGTACGTGAATTTGTATCACAACCATTTTAGTTACATCAAAGATATTAGATTGTATACAAAATTATATGCGTGTCGGAAATGTAACAAACTGTTTCAAGAATCCTGGCAAGTTGACCAACACGAACAACGTTGCAAAGCTGAGGTCATTTGTCATTTTGAAGGTGGCTTTAATTACCCACCCCAAAATACAGAAAATAGGACACTGGGAAGCTCGACATGCCCCACTCAGTGTCTCTATGTGTAGTAAAGTAGAGGGATATACTGATCCGCAATGTTTTATATCGGATGGTGACTCAAAAAGTCTCGTTGAGGAAATGGTTACGTACTTGGAAAAATTTCATTCGCTGCCCATATGAAAATGTCGATGAAAAACAGCTCGAGATACTCACAGCTCGCAGAGCTCATCAATACACCGCATGAACTCGAACCCGAGAAAGAGAAAGGACGAAAACACCCGCTTCAAATTTTAAGGGAGGAATTTGACCGCTACAACCACGAAATGCCAGTAGACGGATTCAATAGCTCCAGATATGACATGAATTGAATCAAGAAAGAACTGACAGGATATTTATTGGATACATCTTCCATTGATTTTGCCATTAAAAACGACAATAGTTTTATGTGTGTCAAAACTCCTTTGTTGGAATTCATGGACATAATGGCTTTTTTAGCCCCAGGCTATAACTATGACAAATACCTGAAAGCTTATGGAGCGTCGGCTGTCAAAGGATTTTGCCCGTACGAATGGGTGACAGGTTTGAATAAACCTGATGTAAACCATTTACCGGATCACAGCAATTTCTTCAGCAAGTTAAAAAACAAGAATATTTCTGAAGAGGACTACGCTTTTTGCCAGAAAGTATGGGACGATGAAGGTATATCTACATTTCGTGATTTCACTGTCTGGTACAATAATTTAGATGTTAAACCTTTTCTCGAAGCAGTTGAAAAACAATTTGCATTTTACCAAGAACTGAAAGTTGACATGTTCAAAGACGCGGTGAGTGTACCCGGAATAACTTTAAAATATTTAAAGCTATTCCGGGTACATTTCGTGATTTCACTGTCTGGTACAATAATTTAGATGTTAAACCTTTTCTCGAAGCAGTTGAAAAACAATTTGCATTTTACCAAGAACTGAAAGTTGACATGTTCAAAGACGCGGTGAGTGTACCCGGAATAACTTTAAAATATTTAAAGCTATTCCGGGTACATTTCGTGATTTCACTGTCTGGTACAATAATTTAGATGTTAAACCTTTTCTCGAAGCAGTTGAAAAACAATTTGCATTTTACCAAGAACTGAAAGTTGACATGTTCAAAGACGCGGTGAGCGTACCTGGAATAACTTTAAAATATTTATTCTCTACATTGGAGAAAAATATTATGTTTTCACTATTCAATGAGAAAAAAAGTGACCTCTATCACCTTATTAGAAACAACATAGTCGGCAGCCCATCTCTCATATTCAGCCGCTCCCAAGAAAAGGGCGTTACGCTAATTCGCCCCTCTATGTACGGCAGTCAAGCCAAAGTTGCCCAGGGCATGTTGGGATATGATGCAAACGCCCTTTATCTTTTCACCTTGAGTCAAGACATGCCAACAGGACCATTTATCCGATGTAAACCGGAAGATGATTTCAAACCAGTCAAATCCTGTACGTTCGGGCAAATGCATTTGAGTGGTTAGAATTCGTTTCTCACACCCAAAAAGTCAACATTTTACATCAATTTAATGGAAAAGAAAAACGATTGGGGAGACGCCGCATCCCCGTAGATGGATGGGATAGTAAAAATAGGACTGTATATCAGTTTCACGGCTGTTATTTTCACAGACATAGGTGTAATTTAAACACAGACAAAAACGGACAGTTTCTCATTAAAAATCTAACAAATGATAAACTCATGAAGGATCTTTCTAGTGAAACGCTTGACATCACCAGTTATTTCAGAAGTGCTTTAAATCTAACAGTGGTTGAAATGTGGGAATGTGAATGGCTTGTCAAAAAGAAAACAGACCCCAGACATTACAGTTTGTACAGTCACTGCCAAAGTTTGTAGTGGATGGGAAAATGTCTCATCAGCAAGTTTTGGATAAAGTAAAAAATGGACAGTTATTTGGCCTGATTGAGTGCGACATACACGTGCCAGATAGTTTGAAAAATTACTTTGAAGAAATGTGTCCAATTTTCAAAAACGCAAATATTTCAAGAGAAGACATAGGTGAGCATATGAAAGCTTTCGCCAAAGAAAATAAACTTATGTCCCAGCCAAGAAGATCATTGATCGGAAGTTATAAAGGTGAAAAGATATTTTTGGCAACATCTCTGTTAAAGTGATATCCCGAGCACGGACTGGTCGTAACAACAATTCATCAAATCATTCAGTATGAACCTAAAAACTGTTTTCAAAAATTTGCAAATTTTGTCTCAGAGGCCCACCGATCTGGCGACAGTGACTCAGATAAAGCCATAATTGCTGATATGTTTAAGCTGATGGGTAACTCTAGCTATGGGAAGTGCATCACCAACAAACATAAACAGCGGGATGTTAAATACTGCCGTGGTTCAACAGTAGTTAGGCAAATAAATGATAAATCGTTTCATGTCTTGAACTGTATGGAAGACGATCTCTACGAAGTCGAAAAAAATAAAAAGACCATCAAAATAGATCTTCCACTTCAAATAGGGTTTTTCGTATATCAGTACGCCAAACTAAGAATGTTGGAATTTTATTACGCTTTTTTTGATGTGTATTTCGACAGGCGAAATTTCGAGTACTGCAAAATGGATACCGATTCTGCTTATTTAGTGCTATTGGACTCAAATATTGAACAACTCGTGAGATCTGAAAAGCGAGAAAATTTCTATAAAGAATAGAATGACTGGTTCCCGGCTACAGCATGTGAAAAACACCAACAGGACTTTGTGACAACAAAATTGAATGGATGTGACAGGCTCCCAGTCGCGTGTTGTAAAACCCAAACAGCTTATGATAAGAGAACCCCCGGACTGTTCAAAATAGAATTCGAGGGAGATGGAATTATTGCTCTTTGTAGCAAGACCTGCTTCTGTTTTGGTGCTACAGACAAATGCAGTTGTAAAGGAATAAGTAAGCAAAATAATGAAATGAAAAGAGAGAAATATCTTGATGTGTTCAAAACTAAACAGAGTGGGTCTGGTATAAACAAAGGCTTCATGGTGAATCAGCATAACATGTTGACTTATACCCAGACATAAACTGGACTCTCATATTTTTATCCCAAGAGGAAAGTGTGTGCAGCTGGCGTAAGCGCAATTCCACTGGATTTGTGAGTAGAAAACAAATGTTCTAATAAGGTGATAGTGGGGCGGTATGTCCTTATAAACCACATAGCCATCATGGGCCACGATAATTGATAAACATTACTACAAAATGTCACACAATTTCGTAGTGGCGTTTGTTAAATATTGTAACCGACGAAGTAGTTTGAATGGTGAAGGAGTAAATACTCCCCCACTCCCGAACTGCGTCAGCGAGAAATCCACCTAATGAGTCACGGGCCGGGCTGAAACAGTCTTCATAAAATATTGTTTAATTTAATTTAAAAAATAACCAAGAAATTTAGGGGTTTTTTTTCCATCTAAATTTTATTTTTACAAACAAACACGAAATAACTTGTAAAAAAAAAAAATGTTACAATGTATCGAGTAAATTTATGAAATGAAAAAATTATATAATATCAAAAAACTGTACATAAAAAAATATTGTACATGTCAAACATATCAGGAATACAATTCAAATATTTTCGAATTTAAATTATATTAAAACTGATCAATCGGTTTTACAATTATGTAAATTCGGTCAATCGGTTTTAATATGATTTAAAAACCGGTCAATCAGTTTTAATATGACTTAAAACCGGCCAATCGGTTTTAATATGATTTTAAATTCAATGATTCATTAAACAATAAATACTTTTAAATATTCAAAAACTGTCTTTCGAAAGACAGGACAACTGTTCAATTGTTTACAACAATTATCGCAGCCACACACGTGATTACATGGACGAATCAAAATAGTTGATTGCGCCTCCAGGCATACACAACAGTTCATTTCAGTGTCAGCTTTAAGAGTCTCTTGTTCTAATTGTTCAGCTTCTTCTTCTTCCGGTGGGATTCTATCCACAAACGGGCAGAGGGGTTCAAATCTTCGGTGCTCTTCTTTGACAACATCTGACTCTCCCCACAAGTGAATTTGAACTCCGCAATAAAAACATTTCGTCTTCTCTTTGGTTCCCATGTATAAAAAAACACACCTCGCCAACTCCCTCGGGCTTTTAACACATTCGCTAGGAAGCATAGATTCGAATTCGAACATTTTTAGTCTGTGTGCTTCTAAGGCGTACTTGGGATAAATTGGGGGGGGGGGGGGGGAGGTTTATTAATCCACGTAAAATATTCTCCAGTTCAGCTTCGGTCATGTGACTGAATTCAGTTTCAAAAGAGACACTCGGTACTGGTGGTTCTGTTATAAATGCGCTCCGTACCTCTCCTAGGCTTACTGACCTCAGAGCTCCTACTCTTGAGTTTCTTCTTCTCGACTCCATGCCTTGCATAGAAATGATGATTGCGTATAAAATTCTTCACAAAAATAGTTTCTCAAGTCGCCCAGGAACATTCCAATTATTGTTGTCATAGTTACGCCTCGACAGTGATTAAGCAAATAAAATAAACAATAATGTCCGCTTACTGGTAATAACCCTTGAAGGCGACAGGAATTAAATTGCCAGGCGTTAGAATATTTGTTTAGAAATTTTTGAAATGTCTTGTGTTGGAGGGGTACTCCATTTGAATCAAAATATTCGACCGATTCATGTCCGATGTAAAAAACCACCCAGTGTTCACCGGGTCTGTAACTGGATCTGTATTAGCTATGAACATCACTGGGCGGGTGGTAGTTAATTTTCTAGGTAGTCGACTTCTGGCAAAAACTCTCAAATTGACATGTCGGAGGTATTTATCAGAGTTCATGGCTGTCACTAATTGAAGAGTGTTCATGTTGAATAATCGAAAATGGTCTGTCTATTTTTGTCTACCTCTATTATGTTTTGAAATTCAGCATAGACAATAACGTTCACTATTATAGGTAGAGCGTCATCACCGTGCATTCCCAGTCTCAAATTTCCACGCTTGAGTAAGTTGAAATGGTCTCAAATCTGGCGAGAGGTCAAATGCGAACAACGTGTATCCTTTGGAATACTCTTCCCGACTGATGTGATTCCCGACGTTTTCAAATATTTGTCCAGTTGCTTGAAACAAACTTCTATAACATCTTACTATTTCTCCGTGTTCGAAACGAGGTTGTAGTGGTTTTGCGGATATGTGTTGACCATCTAGATATACCGCAATGAAATTAACATTGTAGTGTTTGAAGTTGAATGGGTTCTTTGAATAGCTGCCATTGAAAGCGTCGTTATCGACACAACCTTCGACTATTCGTTTTGGGAGCTGACCTGAAAACAAGTTTTCCTGCGTTATGTTCAAATTCCCCTTGGGTAATGAAAATACCTTCGTTTGCACCCTATTGATCGGGTATTTAGTGGTTCCCCTTTCTAAAGCCTTAACATGGGCTAGTCGTACAGCAGGGTTAAAGCGCTCTTTCCTAATAAACAGGGAAACTTCGTTAATTTGTATTTTATAATTAGGTGCGTCTCCCATCAATGCGAAAGCATCTTTTGATCTGTTCATTTTCCCGTGTACGTTCACCCCAATGAGAAGATAACGATCTTGACAACACATGTCCAAATGTAAACGACCACTCATGTCAATAATTTGACTTGCACTGGCGAATTTTTTTCTCGTATTCAGTCCATTATTTAACGATAAATCGTCAAAATGCCCCGTGGTATCTTTGTACCACAGAGGGACAGTAAGTTGAGATTTTTTTGGCTGGGGAAGCGTAGCTCAATAAAGTTCCCATGTATGCTCGATAGGGATAAGTATTATTCGATGACGAAATGAGTCTTCATTGAGGCTGATTTCTATCTGACTGAACAACGAATGTATGAATAAATTAACGGGGGCGACTTTATCATCCCCGGTTAATACGCCACCATCCATTTGCAATATTTGTGCTTTTACGTGGAGATAGCTCTGGGCTAAATTCAAATAATCGTCGCCGCTCCCAGAAATGAAAAATTCTATCGGTCCGCTGTTTCCAATCATAGCTAGAGGGCGAAATTCATTCAATTGTCCGGATTCTACGCTCGTCTGAGTGGGAGGAATGGAAAATAGGTCCAGTTCGCTGTTGACACATTTCGAGGATTTGGGGTTAATTAACGACGTCGCTAGTCAAAAATATCCTTCTTTACCGTTCGCTTTCGTTTCTTCGGTATGGCGGGTTTCTTTTTGAGACCTACTTTTATACTCTTCGGGCGTTTTGCAGGGGGGGGGGGGGGCGTTCATTAGGCTGACCAGGGGGGTGTCCCGCATTTCCTTGCATGAGGGCTTCTTTGAATCTATCAACTCTGGCTTGCTTTATATTTTTTCCGCAAGCTATATCCCCTACAAAATCTATACTTTTTTTCAAAAGTTGTCTTCCCACACTCTTAGCGAGTGGAAAGACTGCATGCTTTATGGTTCCCAATAGGCTTCCTAGACCATGACCCCTCTGCATCTGCACACCCGTAAAAACGGGCCTTCCGGAACCTACTTGTTCCAGATAATAATCTTTGAATAATTTTGGGTTACAGCAGTATGTCATTGTTTAAAATGAAGTGTCACGGTTAATTTTCCGCGTTCAAATGGAACAGGTTTTCCGGTGTAGTCTCTTATATAGACCTCTATTGTTCTGAAATGCTTCTGAGAAGGGGAGGGGGGGGGGGGGTAATACAAATTTTCAAATGTATGGGATATCGTTGTGCCGTATCCCCCTTCGATGGGAACAATGCGTAACAGGGGAACTCTAGAATCCCCCACGATTTGATCTCGCACCAAATCGCAATATACATATAGGGAATAAAAACCTCTATTCACGTCAGTTGCGTGAGTCGTACTGAACCATCCTTGATGAAAAGTATCATTTTCAAACCCAAACAATTTTTGAAGCCACGGACTCATGGTAATTTGTGTCCCGTGTTTCACGACAATCATAAGTTTTTGTGAGATTGGACTCCACTCAAATTCTAAACACTCGGGATTAGATAAAATAAATCCTTTATTGCGCTCGAGTTCTCGGATGTTTTGGACATCTAACAGCTCTCAAACCAACCGTGTATTCCTTTTCTTTGTATTTTATATTTACGTAACCTTCCAAATCTATTATGTTAAACCACATATTTGGGTACTGAATTTCAGTAAGAGCCACTTCCCAATCGCCGTCGAGAGTTATGGGCTGAGACAACTGAGTTCGAAACGCAGTGAGAGTGTTATCAGGAGATGTGTCCAGCAAACTGTTACTCGGTAAAATGTAAATAAAACATTATTTGTTCTTGATGGTCGGGTTAGGAAGTAAGTAACCGATTGCGCTACCTAAGAGAGCAGTCCAAAGCTGAGGATTATTCACGTCCATGCTTATATTGACAATACTTGTGATTATTATGGTGTATAAGATTATGACCTGTGCAAAATACGTTATCTCACTTTTCGGCACACGACCACCACATAAAAGCCACGATCTGTTACTTTCCGTGTCTTCCATTAAACTGAGACTTTTTTCGCGACACGCTCGCTTTTATTAAATAATCTGACTTTGTTTGTCCCAAGAATTGAACGATTTGGGATAACCGAGCCATTTGACAAACAATTCTTTCCCCTTACCTTTACCTTGCGTTTTTATATTGCTTTCTATTTCATATGCGGTTTTCTCGGCTACCCGTTGAATTTCCTCCACGTAAAATCCCCCTTCTAGCAAAGCTCCATTATAGTCCCTCGACCTGTATGTCACTGGATATCCCGGTATTATCTGAGCTATTGTATAGAGTTCCTCTGTCCAGTTTGGCAAATACCCCTTTTCGAATGTTCGTTTAACCTTACTTATTCTAACTCTATCTCCTATTTTGTAACGCTGCCTGGCTTCGGTCGGTTCGCCATACAATCTCTGCCAAATTTGTTCTTGGTCCCTCTTTGTAATGGAGGCCGGAGCCATTCCGATACTGTGGTGATAGGTGTTATTATACGAGTCCGTCAGTGCCTGGATTGGAAAAGTTAATGTGTTGTTTTTGGTAAAATATTTAAACATTTTGGTTTTAAGATTGAAGCGCTCAACTATGGAACATTTCGTTTCAACATTAGAAGTTGTAAAAAAGCAACGTTATTTTGTTTTAAAAATCGTTGAAATTGACTGTGAATTCTTTACCTTGGTCAGTCTGTAACTTGAAAGGTTTACGACCTTGAGAAAATATTTCTCGAAAAGCCGACACAACAGACGAACCCAACTTGTTTCTCAATGAGATCACCCAAGCGTACTTTGAAAACACGTCTATGCATGTTAATAGAAATTTAACCCCGTAATTGTGTTTATTATTGAAGTCAGATCTACAAGATCAGCTTGCCATTGAGCGTCAATACTGCTGACCAGAGTTTTCTTTCTAACGAACTTAAGCCGTGCTGGTTTTTGAAGAGTGTAAGTGTCCTGACTTTGTAGCCAATTTATCACCTCTTTATTTTTCTTTCTTGACACGCACCACAGGGCAGTCACTCCCCCAAAGCTGCCCGGAGTCGAAGGTGTGTAATAGAGCTCTGTTAAACTCATAATGACTCACAAATACACATGTCGGAAGTATTTAAAAAGGGACCCAAGTGTGAACACCCCGAGCCTCTCCTTTCGTGGATGATTTAGGGGGTATGGTTCTCGGCCGACGTTTATGAATAAAAGCCCAACGTTCTTTGTTCCCAATGAGTTCTTGAGGAATATCAGCGTCTCGCAGTACCTCACCCAAAACCTGCCAGCCTTCCGCTGCAAACTTTTTGCGTTGTCTAAGTAAGTCGTTCAACAAATCTGTGATGTTTGACACTTCAGCTGTTTGCTCATTAATTATAATACGCCCCCTGTCATCCCATTTCAGATTTGGAATGGACTTTAAGCGTTTTAATAATAAACCCACTTTTCTATGCATGGTTAAAGGTATGGTATCTAAAATTTCCCGGTCATCATGTGGAGTGGGCAGATCGGTCTTTTCCGTTTTAATCTTGACGGTGGTCGGTTCTAGTGATTTTTCATAGAATGCCAAATACCGCTGAAGTATTTGATTGTATTTTGTGATTTTTTCGGTTTCACTAAGATCAGACTTGTTTATTATTTCTGTTAATTCTCTATCCAGCGTGGACACTGCGGAATCATTTGGTCATTTATCGATCCGATCTAACATCCGGGGATCTACTAAGACCATTTTCTTGGCGTGTTCCATTATTATCCCAGTAAACAATTGGCCAATACTTTCAAAACGGGCCCAATAAGCGAACCCAGGAAACCTCCCGATTGAATGATCTGTCTTCTAAATTTATCCGATGTGTTCTTTACTGCTAGCTTCCTGACTTTGTCTTTATGGGGTCGTAGTTTGGCAAAATGATAATTCGAAACGGGTACATTCCCCAATAAAATATTTTTATCGCATTCACAAATCGAAAGAATTAGGTCTTTATCGGCACGTTTGATAATATTTTTAATTTCTGAAGGTTTTGCACGACAAAGAACTTTGAGAGTTCCGATGTTGCGTGTTACGCGAGTAGACATAGTTATGAGATAATTACCTCAAACCACCCCCTTTTATACTCTGGAGACATAGACAATTTGAGTTTCACCCGAAAATATGTGAGATCTTAGTCTTAACCCCTCGTCCGTTTGCTGTCTCAAATCGATTAATAGATACCCAAAGGGCGGGGAGGTAGCATTGTCGAAGACCTCCCGTAAAAATTTAACCCTCCTGGGATACATTTGATTAGCTAGGTGAGAGATCTGTGATCAGTCTCTAGGGTTCTTGAAAAGTACTAAATAATGGGAGTTCAGGGAAACTGTGCGCTGAAATTTATTCCTATCGAATATATTTTGAAGAATGTAAACAACACTTAGGTTTTGATGGCGGGATCTCTGAGTAAAC
Source organism: Pictodentalium vernedei (assembly GCA_031216915.1). NCBI lineage: Eukaryota > Metazoa > Mollusca > Scaphopoda > Dentaliida > Dentaliidae > Pictodentalium > Pictodentalium vernedei. The sequence continues at coordinate 188,208,498 of CM062297.1, read as the reverse complement.
AAACGGGCGACACGTTCGTCGACCTGAAGCATCAAGTCATCGAGAATTACCAGGGAATTGGGCTTGACGCCCTGTGGGGCACCTTCCACAAATTCAACCCCCGAAAGTGTGTCATATAATGGCTGCCATTCTCCATAACACCAGATGATACGCTCGGGAATAGGGTATATCATAGCCTCTAAATTAGAAATGAATTGCAGACAAATGTCGACTTGCCGCAAGAAGTCGGACCTGCCAAAACTCATGTACAGGGATGAATCCATCTCGTATCCGTCTAATAAAATGACTACCTAGGGGTTGTTATGCTCTTTATATACCGCAAATGTTACATAATGACAATGGGACGGACTAATAGGGGGGGGGGGGGGTGTTAAACCTCAAAGGATGTTGTACTGCGGGTGTGTAATGTTGATGAGACCTGATTGGTTGGAATAATAATCAAATTCCGGAAATTCGATTGAAACATGTTTGGGTGAAGGAGGATCCGCCCACTGAGGGTTCGTGCAACAGGGGGTGGGTGCAGAGGAGTACAAGTGAGGAGGGATTTCAGGGGTCACCAAGCATGTGTTTGTGCTAAAGCAACTATTTTATAATAATTTGGTTGGCCCTAAAAAGGGCCGTTTTTTCATGTTGTGATTCGTATTTGCTTCTGTCTTTTTTTTTCTTCACCATACCGTAGATATATTTTCTAAAACCATTTTCTCTACCACTTCTCTATTGAAATCGTCGATGTTAATTTACTTGTGAGGCATCACAGCAGGTACCATATTACTTATGTTTGCAGCCCAAACATCTTGCAGCTCAGCACGATCAATCTTCTCCAATGCAGTGAGGAAACATCTCTCGACCTTTTCTTCTGGACTAGCCATTAAACATAGATCATGATGGATTTGACCACCATGATTTACAGTACAGCCATAGCACAGTTCACTAACCGCCTCAGCTAAATGTTTTTGGATCATAGTTGCGTAAGCTTGGTTCAGCTCTGTTTGGATCCATCTTCTTCTAAATTTGGTCGTTGGATTCTTTTTCCCATGATTTGAGAACGTTGGAAATTCATGTTTTCTTTTTCTAAACAAATCTGATACTTCGCTGGCAATTCTTCTGTCGATTTCTGTGATGGTGTTTTTCAGGTCATTCCACTCGATTACGTCCAAAGCGATTCCAGTTTTAGTCGGTGTCGATGAGTCTTCCATGTATCTTCTTATGTGGACCTTTACTTTACCCTGAAACGGTGTCAAGTTGATAAAAGTATTTCTTGAACTGATTTGAAATTTATTGGAGGTTGCCATCTCGACTGTTTCAATGAAGTGACGAGTCGATTCATCTCGCAGAACTTAAATGAAAAACTGAAGCCCCACCCATCATTTTAAAATTGACTGATTGATTTTTTGAGAACCAGTCAAAACGCAGAATTCGGACCGTTAAAAATCGATGAAATTTGAAAATTTGAATCTCAGAGTCTGGAAGAAGGTTGCGTGCTGATCGCTAATTTAATGAGGTTTTTATTACACCCATAACTTTTGAACAATAGGAATTAGTCATTAAAATCAATAAGGTGACAGATTGGTCTCTTACAATTTCAATAGCGATTAAAGTTGAAGCGTCAGTCTAACAATATTTATGACCGGTCATTAGAATGTTATAATAGATTTTATTGATTCAACATCTGTCACTCCCGTATAGTAGTTGGCGTTTGAAAAGAAAAATCGATTTAACAAGATTTCATTGGTTTTTAATTACACCCAAATATGCAATGAAATGTTTACCTTAGCACGTGTCCAGGTCAGGGTCAGTCGATAGCATTCATATATATGTCCAACGGTCGGCGAACTTTAATATTATTTTTAAATATATTATTTTTAAATAAATTATTTTTAAATATATTAACTATAAATATGTACTAATCGATGTAAACATTATTAATTCATTTGTTAATATACTAATTATTATAATCAACCCTAATTAACTCATTAATTACATTATTTACATTAATTATGCAACAGTCATTAATAAAAATTAATTACGCAACAGTTATTAAAATAATTTAAAAAAATATTCATTAAGTGACGTCATGTTACCTTACGTAACTTTTTAATTAAGATGACATCATCCACCCCAGCCACATCGTGGCCACATCCTGGCTACCACCAAAACCGGGTCATTTTCCATATTCCTTACTACTGGTGTTAAGAGGCGAGGGCCATTTGGAGTACAATTTTTAATTTCATCTTTTGAAATGTTCCATTTCCAAATGGCTCGCCCATACTACTATCATGTGCTCCTGGTCTCCTGCTCTCTATGTTGTTCTGTTATACCGAAGGTGTATTTCGAACATGTAATGCTACTAACAGGTGATGCAGTATAATAGGACTGCCACACTATCTAAAACGTGGACTGTAACATTTCCCATAGGGGCTGGGACAAGCCTTTGTATTGCAAATAAGAGAATGTTTCTGTTCTGCCAGTAGCACATATTTCTTTCGACACAGGTACCTTTCTGAGTAGTGTGCTGGGTAGCCCGTTGAAGACGTTGTCCATGGTGCTGAATTCTGAGAGATGAATGTAAAGCTCGCGACGGGCCGAGAGTCCAGGTAACGCATCTCCCATCCACTTGCCTCCCTGATGGATCTTTCCTACTGCAAACCCAAGGTGCGTTCCAACTATCCCAGTTTCAGAGGCTTATCAGATTTGTGTCGCAAACGACCTGAAGGTCTGTGGAGATCCAGTTCAGCCCCAACTTGACTAAACACCTCATCATTTAACTCGCATACGTTATAATAGGCGTCTTATTATTATTATATTGTACTAATATCTTCTGCTCACCTGTGTCATTATTCTCCTTAATATTAACGACGCAAATACTATTGTTGCCTAGCTATGTGCTAATGTTGTGCCAAAGAGGGTAGTAGGTTACCCCAGCCAGGGCACACTCATATTGCTCTCCCGCAGAGAGCGCACTTGGTAGATGTACAGTTTGAACGTCGGATATTGTCACGTACATAATTATTTATATACAAATAAAGTAGTGGGGTCGGGTGAATGAAATATATATTATCATTATAAGATAAGATTTCTCCAATATGGGTCAAATTAGTCGGAGTCAATCTAAAAAAATACAACCAGACGGGATGAGATTCGATGACAGATTGTTTATAAGAGTTCATAACTATCATATTGTCTTGGAGGAGTTTTTCTTACTAGCAACATGACTATCACTGTATATTTATTACACATCCATTAAACTTTAAACCCTTGTATTCAACGGAATCGCCGCTATGATATAAATGATTCTGTATTCAACGGGTGATATACAAGCTGGAACCTTTTTTACCGCACCGTTTAGTTACGCTTCGAAACGTTTCCAAATTTCGTTATACAATCATCGACCGTCTGTCGCATAGTGTGAAAATTAAAGCGTCCAAAGCAAAATAAAGACGGTTCACAAAAAATTAGTTAGCCAAAAATGAGATAATATTTTAAAAAAACCCAATCATTTCCGACCAAAACATTAACCCAGTCCCGTGGCCGTCTCGTTTTGTGGATCCGTTATATCTAAATTGGTCAACTTGATTTCGGTAAATCTTCGTACATCTTGAGAGGCTTCGAACTTCTTTTAAAAATGTTTCTCCCAGCTGTTTTGCAAATCTGCACAAATTTGTACTTATATTTTTACTAACAGTAATAGCCACCAAAATTAATGATTAGGCGTGATTGGGCACCAGCCGAAGAGAAACAGCGGTAGGAATTTCAACAAACACTGGTTTCGAAAAGGTTGATTTAATTTTTTATCGATCCATTTGATCAGTACAGCTTCAGTCAAAACAAACTCTTCACCTTTGGGTTTAAACATAGGAATTAAAATTTGTTTATTTAAATGAATTGTAATGCATGGGTTGTGTAATAAACACAGAACGCGATGTGTGTTTGAATCGGCGGGTGTTTTACATAATAATAATAATAATAATAATAATAATAATAATAATAATAATAATAATAATAATAATAATAATAGCACTTCTATAGCGCTCTATCCCCACTGAAAATGTAGGCTCAAAGCGCTTCATAAAATAAGTAACGAGCTGCAGAATGAAAAATGAAAAGAAACAAATTATGTTTTTATGTGCCAAATGAGTCTACAAATAGGGAAGTTTTCAGGCACTTTTTAAAACACTGAACAGATGTACTGTGTCGAATATGGAACGGTAGACTGTTACAGATTTCAGGTGCCTGAAAACAGAAGGCCCGTTGTCCCCAGGGTTTCAAGTTCATTTTTGGACAGGTAAGAATTCTGTTATCAGCACTAGAGCGCAGCAAGCGTGTTGGTGTGTTTGCTTTAAGGTGTGTAGAGAGGTAGACTGGGAGGTTATCATTGAAGTATTTAAATACTAAAAGGGCAATTCTGTATTTGATTCTAGCCTTGACTGGGAGCCAGTGAAGCTTTTTCAGCAAAGGTGTTACATGGTCCCTTTTGGCCTTACGGAATATTAGTTTAGCAGCGTGGTTTTGAATCTTTTGAAGTCGGTTGAGCTGCTTCAATGTCAAGCCAGCTAACAAAGAGTTACAATAATCAAGTTTAGATAAGACAAAACAACAGACAAGTTGTGCAGTTGTCTTTTCTGTTAAAAGATGACGAATGGCACTTATCTCCTAAGCTCTAGATACGAAGAGCGACAGATGTGTCCAACTTGCTCATTCATTGTTCATCCAGAGTCAATATGAACCCCGAGGTTCTTAACACAGTTTCTGAAAGGGATGACTGAATTACCGACTGCCAAGTGGTGGTTAAGGAGTGGGGTGACTTTTGCATGTCTGCCGATCAATGCGGCTTCTGTCTTGTCGTCATTTAACAGATTTGGTGCAATTTTCAACAGCTTGCTGTGATTCATTAAAATTGTCAGGCAGTGAAGGTTTCAAAAGCTGGGTGACATCAGCATATTTGTGATGGTCACAGCCATTTTGGCTGATTATTGGTGAGAGGGGTTGGGTGTACAGTGTAAAGAGTACAGGGCCAAGGACAGAACCTTGTGTGACACCGAATTTAAGTTTCTGAGGGCGAGAGAGCAAGCCGCCTGTTCTGACAGTCTGATATCTTTCAGTCAAATATGATGAAAACCACATGAGGGCATTGCCCGTGATACCAAAAGTGGTCTGAAGTCTCTCAAGAAGTATTTGATGATCAATTGTGTCAAATGCTGCAGATCGGTCTAATAGTGCCAACACCGTTACTTTGCCTTTGTCTGCGTGGCTAAGTAGAAAATTTGTGATGTGTAAAAGAGCAGTTTCAGTGCAATGGTTCTCACGGTAAGCAGACTGAAATATATCGAGGAGAGAATTATTTGTGAGATGCTCTTTTAACTGAGTCAGAATGGTACTCGTTGGAATGGCGTAATCATATTTCGTTCCCGCGAAATATGACTACGCCATTCCAACTCGTTATGTAAAACACCCGCCGATTCAAACACACATCGCGTTCTGTCTATATATTTCACCTCGTGGGAGGAGTCCCGCACGTCGGACTCTAATTTTTGTAGCGCCCAGACCCCATATTTCTCGCCGATTTGTGTAGCATGGGTGAGGTTCATGCCACCACCTGGAACATCCTTTTCTCCCAAGTCGGTAGGTGCCTATGGGCAAGTCTCTCCATGTCATACTTGAAGTCCTCTTTTGTTGGCCAGCTCATGCCTGTGACTATTGCTTTGTGTACGTGTTGGATACTTACCCAGTGATATATGTTTAATTAAATATTTCCTTCTATCGCCATACGAGACAGGGTCGGTTCATGCCAGGCCCGTCTAATAGACCATTTACATACTGGGACTGATCAGATGGCTTTGTGTAATCAATAATTCGCGACGCCTAGGTCCTAGGTTCCCGATGCAGAAATCCACAAACGCTCGCCCATTATTCTTTTGTAATCTTGCAGACCAGAACAGTCCTGGCTGAGCGAAGAAATTCGCATGATCTTGGCCATAATGGCAAATATCATCAAATCGCCAGGGTCTTTAAAAAGTACCTTATAAGCGGCCGTTTCTGAAAACAGTAGATACACAAACCTCCAGTAGCAGGTGAGCCTGACAGCAGAACATGCTGAGAACCCGTGCCGGGGAGGGTGTGGGCCGTCCTGAGAGCTCTCGTGTTGTTTTGCCCGTGCGCATCGTGGCATATTAGGTGTTAGGAGCCACCCCATATGGGGTGTTAGGGAACGAATTGGGAGGCGGTATTCGGGTTGGGGAGATTGTGGCTGCTAGCCCAGATATAAGTATAACTTACCGGCAAGGCCACCAGTAACACCACAACTTGATTTGTAGAAATTATAGCATAGTCGCTGCCTTCCAGTATTTCAGTCATTTTTTTCTTTTCTTTTCCGCTTTGATCGTATGTTTTGTCGTATGCTTATATCACAATTTACAAAGTTGGTGTAATATATGAAAGTATGTTTTGTTTTTGTTGTTACACAAATACAACTGCACGCATTAACCCTTTATCCAACGTAACGGCCAAAACCGGCCAGCGCTATTCTCAAAAATTGCCAATTAATTTTCATTATTTTTTCATTTTTTGTCTCAAAAACATAGGTTATGACCCCTCATTGGAACGAGCTCGTCGAGCTCGTTCCAATGAGGGTCATAACCTATGTTTTTGAGACAAAAAATGAAAAAAATTAGTTATTCAAGAATTATTTTTGCAAGTGTCGTCTGCTTTTCATGTTAGGTAAAGGGTTAAAAGGAATATGTTACGCGCCTTCGAGGTAGCTGCAAATATATAAATCTGTGCTATATTTTATCTATTCTTTGAAATGCTAGATATCCAGATCATAGATGACGTTCACCGGGATGATAATTGCTCACCTGTAACCTGACAAAACGATCACAGTCTATCACAGGTTTTTACAAAAATCACAGCTCAAATTTTTGTATTTTTTAAAATATTCTTTCCAGAGAAACGTGGCTTATAGCTCCTAAATGGAACAAACTTATTAAGTTCATTTTAATAAGGGACCAAAAGTTCCGTGTTTGTGACATGTTTTTATTTTATGTATTTATTATTATATTGTTTGAAGAAGAAGGTATTTTGCAAGTGTCTTGTGATATTTTCGCTAGTCGAAGGGTTGACGAAAGCCTGTCGTTTTGTGTCTTTGATTTCGTATTTAGCTGTTTTTTTATCCAATTTCTGTCATTGGGAGAGACTGACAAGAAAGTAAGCACCACATAACCCTTTACTCAACGCAGACTATATCAAAATTTATAATTTTAAATATAATTTTTCAAAACAATTCAAAAAATTTAATCGAAACCATATCATGTGACTCCTCGTTGGAACGAGCTCGACGAGCTCGTTCCAACGAGGGGTCACATGATATGGTTTTGTTGAAACTTTTTGAAAACTAATATTTTTTCAACTTCTGAATTGCATATTACGCGGACGGATGACGTCGATTCGTTGGGTAAGGGGTTAATTTCCGAAACTTGTAAGTGAATTTCGCCATAAGAGTATGGGAATTTCATATACAACTGAAATTTCGAAATGTTAGTGAACTTGTGTCATCGATGTTCGCAGCATTTCACAAACGTAAGGCATGTTCCTGTAGAGTAGAATAACAATACAGAAGCTGGCTTTTTTACGGTTGTTTTCCAGTCAGTTTGTTCGTGATTATTATTCTCTGTTGAAACATATTTAAAATAAGAAAACGGCATTTTCACCATCTTTTGATATTCTGTAATTTTTGTTTGTTCATTTCAACAGTATGCGCATCATGACATATAAGATAGACACCGTACTTCACTTACATTATAAATTATTGTGATGGATTGACGGTGACATGGTCTGAGGTTTGCGACTTGGAACTCAACCGAGACGCGAAGCATCGAGATTGAACATACGCTCCGAGCCGCAAACCTCAGGCCATGTTACCGTCCACTCATCAGAATAATGTGTATCTTCCGATAAGACACTACCAATAGCCCTAAACATACATTATGAACACGAGAGGCTTATTTACTAAACTTGTACTTGTGATCGTTAAAAGTTGCTTTCTGCACGGCAACTTTTAACGACCACAGGTTTAATAAATAAGAATCTCGTGCAACCACGACGGCACTGGATAAATACTCAATACACCAGACAAACTCGTTCCATCTTAGTTCAAATCGTAAATCGGTTCGTAATTTAAACAACACTTTATCCGGAACACCGTCTGCTGCACGTGTGTAAAATCCAGAAAAATGAAGCGGCTTGTAATTCTACGGTTAACTTCTGTCAGATGACTGTCAAATTCAAGTCTCGAGGCCGCAAATTAATTTTAACGGTGTTGCCGTAAAAAAAACCCCCGCAGTTTGATCCAATGAACGTACTTCACTCGTCACGCTGTCCAATTACATCGCACGGCGCTAAAATGGTGAATTATGGGATCGGCTTTGCCATATGCCGCCATTTCCAAGAAGGACGCCCGATGCTTTTGAAGACGATCAACAACGTATTACTATCAATTTTTAAGTTTCTGGCAAAGTGAATCACGTTCATTGCAGTCTTGGACATGAAAATCAAATGATGTCAATTTTTTATGCGTATAATTGTTTCGGTAATCATGCAGAATAGCAGACTGTTCATACTGCGTCACCGATATTCGATGGATCTAATGGCCTGTGACCACGGATCTCCGCTAAGGCCGGCATACCCATATGCTTTTATTGGTTCAAGGTAACATGCGGTTAATGGTGACTGGAATTAAATTATAGTTTTCAGTTGATTAACCCTTTGAACCCCAGAGGCCTATTTTCCGACCCAGTAACATGATACTTCATAATTAAGTAGGCTGACTTTTTTGAGTGAAGGTGTGGTGTAGACCAATCAATATTTTCAACGTGCAGCCCCAAGGCTGCACTTTGAAAATATTAATTGGTTTACCCCAAATAAAAAAATATGGACTCTTCCCATTGCTGCCATTGAATTGATATGGAAGATACCAATAGGGTTCAAATGGTTAAGGGCCAAATGGCTGGAACCTTGCCTCCAGTCATTTTGACCGTAATTATTTTGATGGTAATTTTTATGGGAAAATAAGGCAAATGATGGTTGACATTTTTTACGGTCATATGACCGGCAGCTAGTTTCCAGGCATATGACCGTACAAATAAAGGCAAACCGTGAAAAAAATAATAACGGGAATAAACGGCAAATGGCAGTTAAAATGTTTTTACGGTTTGCCGTAATGCCTACGGTCATATGCCTGGAAACTAGCTGCCGGTCATATGACCGTAAACAATTACAGTAATTTTTTACAGTGTAGTCGCTTCGTTGATGAAGCAATTACGAAACGGGCGACGTCATTTCAAATATTTTGCGTGGTGAGGTCAGGCGGTAACATTTGCTACTGGAGCCGTAAACATAAAAGAAACTACGCCAGCTCTCATCCAGTCATGGTCATGGGTGTTTTCTTCACAATCACTTGCTTCTAAATTGAAAATCTTCGCTCATCTAATAATTTCAAGTGAAATCAAATTTCATGACGATATACTTCAGGGATGAACCACCGAAAACATAGTTTATGACCCCTCATTGGAAAAGGATCGTCGAGAAACTTTTGATAAGTGTCGTCTGTTAGTAGTATTCGAGTGCGCAATTCGTTTCGGATTCGTTTCGTTATTCGGGTTTTCTTCTTTGTATTTTCTTAAACCCCATTCATCGCTAACTTGCACACTTTCAAGTAGGAGTAGGCATAAGTAATGTCAAGCCCATGTCAGCAGCGGTACCGGTGTGACACTACTACATCCGGTACCGTGCAGGTGCTCACTACCTCCAAGGCAGAGCTGTTTTCCGTCAGTACCATATATTATTTTATTTTCATTCGTTTTGCTTTCCCCAACACACATCGTATTCTCACTCCCACTCGTCGAAAATGGTATTCCACTCCCGGTGATCACGGACTATGTTTTTATATTGTTTACAGATCGGTTCAGTTGAATCAATTATAAAATGTTGTTTTGGGGGTAAAAAAAGGAGAAAATGAAATAAATTCGTGTACGATTTTTACCCAGCAGTGGGCGCACGGAGGATTAGTTTTGTAAGTATTCACTATATATATGCCTATATTCACTTTCTTTTAATGGCATCTAATTTGCTTCCATATGATTAGTCGAGGAGAGGTTTTCATAACTCAATGAATACTTTTCCTATCGTATGAATGTTTTTTGCTTTGTTCCGCCCATTTATGAAATAAAAACAAATGGGCGTGTCCAACATTGCAATTAAACTTTCTTTTATTTTCATTCGTTTTTTCTTCCCCCAAAACACATCGTATTCCCACCCCCACTCGTCGAAAATGGCATTCAACTTCCAGCATCGTATTCCACTCTCAGCGATCACGGACTACTTTTTTATTGTTTACAAAATCGGTTGAATTAATTGTAAAGGGTTGTTTTGGGAAAACAAATAAGGAGAAAATAAAATAAATACAAAAGTTCACTGCTCTAATTCAATCACGATTTTTATTCAGGAGTGGGGCGCGTGGAGGATTATTTTTTGTCCAATTTCACTTAATACATGTATATATCTATATTCACTTTCCTTTAATGACATCTGATTTGTTTGCATATGATTAGTCGAGGGGAGTTTTTCATACCTCGATGAATACTTTTCCTATCGTATGAATGTTTTCCTTTGTCCCGCTCATTTATGAATTAAAAATAATGAGAGTCTCCCGCGGTGCAAGTAAACTCTGTTTGCAGCAGGTGGGTTGTTCGTTAGTTAGTATTCACGTGGGCTGTCCACACATTTTTTTTTTACTCTTCAGTATTCCCGACCGCATATACAGTACAGTCGCTGTGCTCTGGACGAAATCCAGACATGGGCAGTGATGTCCACGCAGGCGTTTACCAGGTAATAAATTCATTATCAGCTAAATTTTAATTAATGAAGCACCGAGTTGTACTCGGTGCTTCATTAATTAAATATTTGATGATTATTCCTATAATTATGGAAAGTGACCTGTCCTCGGCGGCACTACTGCACTAGACTGTTGAAAATTCTAAAGCTGAAGTGAGCACAAATCTTGGTATGCCTGCAATGATATAAATGACAGAGACTTAGGTCACACAAGGGTACATTATAATACAAAACCATCTGAATTAAATTATAACAATTGAAATTAATTATCTGTCGCTTAATCGAGGTATGAAAGTGTAATGGGCGTGATTACAAAGCAACAAGCCCGTCCAGGCCTGAAAATAAGCAATCTGACATTTGCAAAATGAGGTCCCCAGAGGGTGAATTTGATGATGCTATCCCATACAGTGGGCCAATTTATCCTCTGGTTCCCTCTTTCTGTTTAGTTTTGAAACCCTGATTCAGATTGAGGGTCACATAGGGTAAATTTAGTGATGCCACCCTGCTTTGCAGGGTAGCATCACTAAATTCATCCTGTGGGGACCTCATTTTGCAGATGACAGTCTGCTTATTTTCTGGCTTGCTCCCGTCCCACATTCATACTAGGACAAAGCGACGTATAATTCCTTTTAATTCTTGTATGCATAATTGTTTGTGGAATGAAATTTCTGCAACGCTAACACAAAAATAAAGAATGTTGTAGAGGATCAGCAGAAAAAGCTTTAGAATTAGATCAAAATTCAGTCTCCTAAAACCTCTTCCCAAATATAGAGCGAACCCACCCATTTTGCTGCAATAATATTCGACAGTTGGTTGACATATTCTTCCCTGGTCAGCAGTTTTATATTTCGATTCCCTTTAGCGATGGTCTGGGCAGAAGATACCATGAAGGGTGATTTTATAGTAAAACTGGGCGCAATATAAGGTATACTTTTGACAGCAGTGGGAGATCTGTAGGGCTCAAACAGACTTGACCCTACCCCAGGGTTCTCAGTACTAGGATTTTTTGTACAATTAGGAAAATGTAGCTTTAAATGTCACGAAGACGCGTGGCACATTCCAAGGGATCGGGTCGAAGTTATACAAACTTCCAAAAACAATATCTGTTTGAATCTCTGCAAGTTTATTTTATGCAAAATGAAACACTGTTAAATTAAGATCAGAAAAATTATAACAAAAATAACTTCACAAGAGAAGGAAACTTCACATGAAACACGACATGATGAGATGTGGATGATAGGAAAACATGATAGCAAAGGAAATATAAATGAAGTTGATGAGCCCTTGTTAAGCTGTATTGTATAGTATTATAGTTTCCACATGTTTCTTTTAAATAATAGCTACGTGTTTATGCTGTAAACAGTTTCAAGGTACAGCTGCTGGAATTTCTCAATTCAATACTCGTGCAATGATGTCACGTTAAATCGTTGCTGGAATATCTCAGCAAAGTAATGACGCACTCGAAAAGTCACGGCTCAATACGAGTGACAATAGCTCATTTCGTCCGTTAATTGCAACAAGGCCTCATCTGCGATGCAGATGGTGTTTGTTTCACTCAAGGGGCGAATTGGAGTCATAGGAATTGCAATCTACAATACTCGTATATATAAGGCTTATCCAGGAAACGCTAACATATTTTAGGCGAAGCTTTTTCATTCCGTAATTCGACTAATCTCTGAATATTATATACACCTGGAACTTAATTTGTTATTTCGCAGTTGTGTCAATAAAAACTGTCATTACTTCTATGCTATCTTTAAGATGGCTAAAAGTGATTGTTTGTGGAAAGAATGGCCTATTGACAACTGACAGACAACACAATGATGAAAATATGCAGTATTTTAATGGCGCTAATTACACTGTACACATATCTGCCACTAATGTTTTTGATGGAAAAATGTTCTCTCGACAAGTATGGTGCTGGAATGGTCCATGATGAAACATTCCGGTCATTACTCACAAAAAATGTAACTTGTGATCTCCTGAACACTAACAGTGTCTGACGTCAGTAGCAAGTGTATCCACCACGAGCCCGGATGACAGCCTGAACCCTCCTCCTAATGCTACCATTGACCACTCTGACACGGTCCAGAGGCAACTGCTGCCATTCCTCTTGCAATGCAGCCTCCAAATCGGCCAAATTCTGTAAAGGCGGGTCCCTTGCTTGCATACGACGTCCAAGAAAATCCCAGATGTGTTCTTACGGATTCAAATCGGAGCTCATTGCAGACCAATGTGGTGTTGTAATAGCGTTGTTCTGAATGAATGCTCTCACAGCACGGGAACGAATTGGCCTTTCATTGTCGTCCATGAATACAGGGCGAGTAGCAAACGGGTGGTTGTCAAAACGAGGCACGACAACCGGATTGCGAACGTCCCGGATGTACTGATGATCATTGAGATTCCCACGTACAGTCGCCATATCAAGTTTACAATCACGAGAGAGGCATCCCCAGATCATTACTGATCCTACACCATAAGGAACAGTAGGTCTGATGCTCCTGGGCACGTAAACAGTATTTCCATGCCTCCACACTCTCGGGAAGCAGGACCCTACTCTTGTCTGACCAATGGACTTTCCTCCACGTTCTGAGATTCCAATGTTGTCGTGTCATACACCACTCCAGACGTCGTCTTTGAAGGTGATCGGACAGTACTGGACGCTTAATACACTTTTGGACCTCATATCCCGTGCTTTGAGACGGTTTCGGACAGTTCGGTTGTGCAAACGCCTGTTGGGGAGCCCAAGGTGTTTCAAAACCTCACTTGAAGCAAAGGGTTCAGGCCTAAGAAGGCGTGCCATTTCCGATCTTTCCGCGGAAGGGTCTTTTGGGGGTTGTCCAAGCTTTGGTTGGTTCTAAACATCATTGGTTTGTTGATGTTTTCGGACAAGTCTGCTGATGGCAGAATGACTAATGCCAAGTTGCCTTACATTAGCTTTGAATGACAGGCCTGTTGCATTTATGCCAGCGATTTGTCATCTTAGTGCCTCTGACAGTCTCCACCTTGTCATGTCAACATTTACTGATAAAAGAAGTGGCAAAATTTGTTGTTTTATATCTAGATATTGCATGTGAGTGAAGTGTTTTTTGTGACATTTGTGGGTAGCATGCTTGAAGTGGACGAGAGGTTTGGGGTACGCTATCAACCAGAAACACCATGTTTCACTTGATGAAATGTATTGCAAGACATAGAAATCGTTAAAACATAATAATCAGTAACAGCAACTTCACTGTCACGAAACATTTCAGGGGGTGCTTAATTAAGTTCCAGGTGTATATATCGAAATGATCGCTGTGTTGCACAGAAGCCATAGAACAGCCCGGTGCTTCATTAATTAAATTGTCCTGATGATGATTTTTATTACCTGGTAATTGCATGCGTGGACATCACTTCCCACGCGTGGATTACGACCACTCCACGTCGACTGCACTGTACTACTAAACTGGTAGATGGGGGTCTATAACTCATAAGTGTCTGTTGCCGCATTTCCTGATGTGATGAAAACGGAGGCAATTATAATAAAAGAGTATGTGGCTGAAGTTGTTTCCGATATTTAACCCTTTGGACCCTGGTGGTATCTTCCATGTCAGTTCCGTGGTAGCGATAGGAAGAGTCCATATTTATTATTTGGGGGTAGACCAATTAATATTTTCAACGTGCAGCCTTAGGGCTGCACGTTGAAAACATTGATTGGTCTACACCACACATTTACCTTGCAGTCATCCCCCTTTACGACATTATGACGTCATTTGTGACCTGGCCGGAATAAGGGCTCTTGAGTTCAAAGGGTTAAGTACAGGACTAGAACCGCAGACAAGCTTAATTTGCAATAGCTTTTATGTTTGAACTAAGTTGTCGAATTGTTGGGGTTTATTCAAGGGAAACGCCCTATTTGTTCTATTTACATATATGGATGTTACGTGCGATACCATATATTGATAATCCACATGGTTTCACTTGCCACAAAAATACGCAGAAAATGTTTTCAAAGACAAATTCTCGTTTGTCGTGATATTTTGGGAGAAGTTCACGACTATGCAGACAGATAATTTAAAACAAACATTTACCATGTGACGAGTGTTTGAGATGACCGTCTCGTGTTACGAAGATGTTATGATGCAGCCATTTCTAAATGTTTGTCGACGAGTTGTGTACCTGCGCATGAACTCCGTAAGTAACAACTGTTATTCCCGCGTCTCAGTCGACCCATTGTTGCGTTCGAAGATAGGACACTAAGAAATATAAAAGTGTTGTTTCGTTTCCGTGAAGTTACTAAATGCATTTTAGCCTACCACTTATCGTAATTTTAGCGTGGGAATCAATACTCTATAGGTGCTGCAGTTCAACATCACTCAACTAGAAGCTTGGTTTTCTATTGCGTTTCCCCGATACAGCCTTAATAGGCTGAAAATGATATTGAATGACTATTACATTCCAGCATCACTGATTTAATACTGTCATTGAAGGGTGTGACACTTCCTGGAAGGTTTCAGTGGGAAGGTCAAGCTATTAAACCACCACTCAAATTTTATAAGGAAGTCGAAGTTGTTACTGCCTGGAACCAGTCTACCCGTTAAATAGGCCATCGCCTATTTTTAGATTCAATCAGCTGGATTATTTCAGTTGGTCGGAAAAGCGAACCTCTGGTTCGCTTTACCGACCAACTAAAACATTCCAAAAGTACTATAAACATTTATTTTCTTTGAATCATCTTACTGAACACCTGAAATAATTATGCAGCTGTGTTGTGAAATCAAGTTAATAAAATCTGTACACATAACAGTTAGTGTTGACAGCAATAAAACATTTCACCTGCATCGACGCACAAAGGCTGAATAACGAAGTTTGGGGGCGCTTCCAAACTATGAAACGTCTTTCATCTCCCCTAACCACAATAATTCCAAACAAACTGGCAGGTCATTTCCTGGCACGGAGCACAAACCATCTAAACTGTAATTCATGTACAAAGGACATGTGTTGAAGCAAAACCACGGGGCGAACTCTCCTGGATATGGACATATGAAATATATGCACATGCTATAATAGCAATTTATTATATAAATGTCCATTCAATCCTGGGACGGGTCGGTCCGTTAGGTCGTCATGTCATAAAAAGGGCCAAGATCCGCGCAGATAGAATCAAACAGTACGATGCTAGACACTCTACCAAATAATTATTTATCTGGCATAGATGCCAAAATATCAACTTTCAAATTGCAAATTGTTCCCCTAATGCAAATGGGAATGTAACCGATTCATTCTTGTTTGAAAGAGCTTATCGAGCACTGCCAAACAATAGTGAATTTCTGTTAAAATCGGGGTTACATTATGGGAAAAATAATATGTTGCTCGGAATTTCGGTATTTCGAGAGCAGCGAGCAGACGGGTTAGTTAACCCTTTACCTAACGTAACGGCCAAAACCGGCCAGCGCTATTCTCAAAAATCGCCTATTAATTTTCATTATTTTTTTCATTTTTTGTCTCTAAAACATAGGTTATGACCCCTCGTTGGAACGAGCTCGTCGAGCTCGTTCCATCCAGGGGTCATAACCTATGTTTTTGAGACAAAAAATGAAAAAAAATAGTTATTCAAGAATTATTTTTGCAAGTGTCGTCTGCTTTTCATGTTAGGTAAAGGGTTAAACATTATCAAACTATAGAATTTCTTCCAATAATAACTCAACCAACAAAGTATTGCAATGCGTTTGGAGAGCAGGGATCTTAACCCCTATTTACCGATATACGTTCAAACGTCAGGGTCACATCGTATCAGAGTGTTTTACGGGTGCAGGAAGTCGGGGTAACCGGAGAGAACCACCCAGCAGTGGTAAGCAACTCTTAGATTCCCCACCGTACTGATTCTGCACAAGCAAGGCTGGCAATATTTGAAGGCAAGTGCACTATTGCCTTGCAGTGTGCGTTAGTCAAATACTACAAGTCAAATTAATCCTGTTTGCCCACGTGGGGCGCTTAGCTGCGCCCCCACGTGGGCAGTCGGGATTAAGTGTCCTGCCCAAGGACACAACGCAGTTACCGTAGCTCAGGATCTAACCACCGTCACCCTTTTGGCGTGGCGTTCAATATTCTAACCACTTAGCCACCACACCCCAAATACGTTGGTAAGCCATATGGACAAATGCCGTTGCAGTATTCTCATAACTCTTCATTGATAAAATTTTTTGAAACATATATTTTTATGACACAATATAACAGTCACAATTTGCTGCACAAATTTATTTATTTATTTATTGGGGTTTAACGACATTTTCAAAAGCCAGGGTCACCTTATGTCGGGCAGTTTTAGGGGTGGGGGAAGCCGGAGTACCTGGAGAGAACCACCGAGCAACTGTCAGACTCCCCAACGTACTAACGCCACACAAGCAGGGTTAGCATTGTTTGAAAACAAGTGCTCCATCGACGTGCAGTGCACCTTAGAACACAATCTGGACTCAGTGCCTTAGCAAGGACACAACGCTTTTACCGCAGGCCAGGAACTAACTGAAGACCGTTTGGCGTGAAGGTAAATGTTTTAACCACTTAGTCACCGCGTACCCAAGTACATTGGTAAGCCAACAGACAAATGTCGTTGCAGTATTCCCATAACTCTTCATTGTTGATATACACAGAACGATACACACGTCTGAATGGATTTATCGATATGGCGCGAGTGCTAGCGCGCAAGGACAGAACGAGAGGCCACAGGCAGAGTTTTATCCTTCCGCGATGGCACATTGGCATAAGTGCCATATCGATTAACCCATTCACGCACGCGTGTCGCTCTGTGTTTATTACACGCTTTCATGTCTATACAAAACATTATTAGGACACTCAGCAATTTATTTGACAACTATAAACAAAAAGAACATATTTTCTCCCCAATCAAATTTGCGAGGGGACCCCTATTACTATTTCGTCCACCGAGTTCCAATGTTGTCTGTCTGACTACTGGCATATCGAACATATTTGAATTTAGTGGTGGCGACTTTTAGCTATCGTTAGCGATTCAAATTTTAATTGCGGAGCACGATTTGTAGAAAATACGATTGAAATTCAGCTTCCATTCAAAAAATAGTCCGTCAACGATTTCCCTTCCGCACATGTGTGCGGCACTGATTTTCATTTTCCGCGTGGGTTAGTGCTGATGTAGATGGGAATTTCATAGAACAGGTGTGTAATAAAAAAACTTTATGAAACATATATTTTCCATGACGCAATATAACATTCACAATTTTTTGCACAAATAACATAGCATATAAATTGGATAATATTTACAACAGTTCAAAATCAACAAAATCAACAAAAGATACTTAAAAGGTATAAAGATGAAAAACTTGCGGTTTGGTGTCGAAGCGTGTTTACTTATCTTGTGTTTTTTGGCAAGTAATGCTTCTATTTTCCCGAAGAACAGCCGCATCATATTGCAGATGGGAGTGTAATGGAATTATTTTTTCCTAATGAATTTTAACTCTTGTCGTCCACTTGCTTTTATGAAACCTGCTGTATCTCTATTGATAATGATGAGCGGCTATGTTCTGATGTTTGTAGGGTGAGCACGCTATGGCCATGTGCGTCTCAGTTCTATTTCGACGGCATTTATACAGACTTTAGAAGCAGATCTACTTTATTTTCTTTTGGGATATAGGGTTTAGAATGTCTACTTTTTCTCAATTGTCAGATTGAAACCATACTTCTTTCTGGACGCGCCGTCAGAAGGAAATTTAGACTGTTGTTCACTGATATAGAAGGTAGCTGATCGAGCTGTAGGGTGCGAAGCATGCTCATCATCTTTACTGAAATGTCAGGTCCCCAGTATAATTCTTTATGAATTCGACGCTGTTATAGCATGTTTCTTTTGCCCAGTTTTCGTGAAGGTTGCGCGCAGACTGCCGTTTATCTAATATGACGTTTCTAAACTCACAGAGATATACAGGTATTCTTCCGTGCTCCATTTCTAGATATCACACATAAAGATATTTACACAGATAGGGGAGCTACGCGGCGTATTCACAAAACTACTGTTGCGGTGAGTCTTTATTTATGAGGGTATTGTCATCAAACATTCGGTCAAAACAAGTCCCGATTGAGCAACATTTTAGCATTTTAGCAAAGATGAAAGTTATAGCATTTTGGCATCCAGTCGTCGGGGATATATTTACATATGGTTCGCTTTTTCAACTAACTGAATTATTCTAGATGAGTTTATCTAGACATAGGGCAAGACTGCTTCCTGGCCATAATAGCATTGAAGTTCTTACGGAATTAGATTGGCCGCCTTGGAAGTTGCAACTACCCTTGTCAGCATTGAAGCTAAGACTTATGGCGTCTATCGGAAAGTGAGTTGTCGTTCTTGCACTAACTACTACCGGTTGGTATTTGCCGCACTGTAAACATTACGACTCGAATTGATAGCACATTATCGAATTTCGCCGAAGGGCGAATACCACGGAACATCTTGGGATCTCCGACATCAACTCGTCCCAGTTGGGAATGGGTTGGTGGAGTGGGGTCCCGAGGTGTTCTCCCCTGGGAAAAATGTGCATGGCAATCAATATGACATCACAATCATCATAGGCTCGTACACTGTACATCACACAAATCAACGGCATGACCGTTGAAAACTTTGTCGTTGTACAGTACGGTCACTTTCCACTGAGTGGGCAGTATTTCTGCAGACGCAATAATATTTGATTCCAAACACTAATTATGGAATAATCATCAAAAATTTAATTAATAAAGCATCGGGGACAACCGAAAACTCAGAAATAAAGAATTCCGCATTCCAACCGGAAGTTATTCATATTAGTCTCCACAGCGCTTTAGAGTTCACTGTATCAGGTGGAGATAACCTGCATATCGACAGAGCGTACACGCAGCTTCTTCTTTCAACACGTTATGCACACAACAAAACATAGTTATCGATAAGCGAACAATTAAATGCCCCAAAACTGTTTTATGGTCCACCAAATCGACTACTTCAGAGAAATCTAGGAAAATTGAGTGTTCACTCATTGATTGCTTCGTCATTCATCTCTGTAAACTTATTTACGAAATAGAGTAAAGGATGAATCATAGATTGCCTCTTACGTAATCTAAATTGGTGTCGCTACACCAGGTTATTTTCTTCTAGGATATTTGACAATAATCTATGGATAATCTTCCCCAGGAATTTAGAGAGTGCATGAAGGAATCCGCCAAATATGACGGCGATTGGGACACTTTTCTCTTTGTTACCAATTATCGCTACAGCAATCCAATTGTATTGAGAAAAGTGTTCCAAGATCAGTTACCAACACAAGTGGCAATAAGTAAACTTCTTGTTCGCAAGGTACTGAATTAAAAGTGCATCACGTTACTGTCAAGAAAACAGCACGACCGCTGTGGACTGGTCACTTTCCATCAGTGGGCAATATTTCCATGGACGCAATAATATTAGATTCCGAACACCAATTATAGGATTAGTCGTCCAAAAGTTAATTAATGAAGCACCGGGTACAACCCGGTGCTTCATTAATTAACATTTTGCTGACGATGATCTTGATTACCTGGTAAACGCATACGTGGACATCACTGTCTGTGCGTGGATTACGAGCACTCCACTACGACTGCACTGTAAATACAGTCAAGGATAACAGCGAGGATTGGTGAACATTCAAGAGAATTACAAACAAGTTCAAAAGGGTACTTGCGGTCAATGTATTTGACATTTAATAACAATTGGTCCAAATTAAAACATAAACATTTGGTTCTCGAGCAATTAGGTTTTCAAATCAATTATGTGGGAAGTTTTTGCTTTTATTTCTATTTCTTTATTTTATATATTTTTGTGTTAACAGGTTAAGTGATGGGAGCTCATATTTGGGCTAGATTCTTAAGGGCAGGTAGCACAACAGCCTTTGAAGTGAATTCATTTCACCTGTATGGAGTTGCGGTGTTACAATTTGTGTGTGTGTGGGGGGGGGGGGGGTGGGGGGTGGGGGTGGGGGTGGGGGTGTCCTGGGCAGTCCCCCATACATTCTAACAAGGTACAGACGTGAACAAATTTTGGGAACCCAAAAAAAATATTTCTACTCTACCAGTTAATAAAGAAAATTCAGATACATTTTTGTTTAGCAAAAGTTATGTAACTCTTTTGAAAAAATGAATACTGTGTACCCTCTATGTGGGGGATTGTCTGCAGAACATAGCACACTGGGTGTTTACAAAACAATTATAACCAACGAGTACAGTCATTTAATCATGTTTTCTTGAAAACACATATATAAAGACATATCAATCAAAAAAGGAAAACAATTTAGAATCTCGCGATTTCCTGCTAATTGTAGAAGACACTACAAGCCAACAAAAACGTTCAATTATGGTGTTTTATTTCAAAGAGAGATTACCTGGGAACTAAAACCATTTTTCACCCTATCACATCGGCATTTAAAAAAATATAGAATCGATTCATTGACCCCGTTCCAGACACGGCTCTCTCCATGCGCATATCTATGCAATAAAATGAAACACAACAAACGTATATAGACAGAAGTATATAGACATGCTCAATGCTCAGAGCTTATGTTTTCTAGTAATGTCTTAGCCCTGAGTTTGTAATGTTAAGAAACAGGACTAGGGCAGTGGCGAGGGGTGGGGGGGGGGGGGGTGAAAGGGAGGGGGCGGATGTCTTACCCACCCGCCCCAATTCGGGCCAAAAGTTTCAATACTTAGAAGTGTTTAGTCTTAACACTTTGATCTGAAATACCGCTTTTCCGATCCAAGATCGAGATATGATCTGAATTCCTGAAGTAGATAGTTGCTCAGGAAACTTGTGGAAGACAAATCAGGATTTTCAACGTGCAACCCTAAGGCTGTAGGTTGACAATATTGATCAGTATTCCCCATGTAATGAAAAAAATACTTTATCAGCTGATGGCTCTGAACTGGCATGGAATATACCATCAATGTCCAAAGGTTTAAGCCACCAATAGTTGGAAATTTCCTGCTCTATGGTAGTAGATTTATTTGTGGCTGTCATCGTTGCTAACAGGTATTTAGTGATTTTAACCATATTTTAGAGGATTTTCTTGTTGGAGTCAACATTTCGCTGAGTGCAAACGGCGCCCTGTTGCAATGAAGAGATGTTTTCAACTAAAGCCCATCTGCGGCAACCGCGTTGTGTCCTTGGGCAAGACACTTCACCCCCATTGCCCATGTGGGGGCACGATGACGCCGTATACTAAGGCGTACTGCACGTCGATGGTACGCCTGTCTTCAACCAATCTAACCCTGCCTGTGCTGCAGTGCGGAGTTACGATGTTGGGGAGCTGGCAGCTGCTCATCGTTGCTCGGTGGTTCTCTCCGGGTACTCCGGCTTCCTCCACCCGTAAAACTGTCACGGTCATGATTAGCCATTGTGCATAAATATGTGACCTTAAACATAAATAAATAAATAAATAAATTCAACTCAAGACCCGAAGGTCATATATCTCGAACACAAGGTGAGAGATTGCATGCAGATTTCTGCAGCATTTCGGAAGTCACTTGTAGCAGTTGGAAAAATCCCAATCAATGAGAGCAAGTTGCAAACGGTTCCATCAAAAATAGGATATCTGGCAATTCTGGTCACGTCTCTGAACAAGATCTTAGAGAGACCCACATAAACATATCCACGTATGTTCCACACACAGAAAACGTTTGAAAAACAGATTGGGGACGGCCCAAGTGATCTTTTGTCATGTGCGTGACTGTGTGTACAACGATGTATTATAGAATACACGCGGATAATCTACAGTACGTGGAGAGTGGATTGTAACTAAATCACCCGCGGAGTGGAGTTATCACCGAAGCTATAACTTTCATATTTTGTACACATGGACAAAAAAGCACAAGCAATGTTTCAGTCAATGGACCTCCGGGTTCAACCCGGAGGTCCATTGGCTGAAACGTTGCTGGTGTTGGTTTTATGCTTTGAAACAAATTTGTAATTATTCCTCGGGTGGAATCTTCACTCTGCGGGTGATGTAATGATAATACACTCTCCACGCACTGTAGGTTGTTTTTAAATTTCATTTATCACATAATCAGGATCAAATATCTCATCACGGAAATATCGTTCATAATACGTCTAATATACACGTGACGTCAGAAGTCAACGTGATGTCGAAACATTGTGTTTAAGCGAGTAGGTTCGGTAGTAAAATTGAATTAATCTTTTCTTTTATGACTTGCAGACCTCATTACTTTTGCAAAACAATTTCCCGAATAATTTAAACTTTTCATGTTGGCCTAGAAAATTTAGCTGCATTGGTCACATTTCACGGGTGAGCAATATATCCATGGACGCAATAATATAGATTTCAAACACTTATTATTGGAATAATCATCAAAAATTAATTAATGAAGCACCGGGTACAACCCGGTGCTTCATTAATTATAATCTTATTGATGATCAGGCTTGGCAATTTCAGGAGAGCGATTTTTTTAGCTCTCCTTACTGCCCTCCTGAAAGAATTAAGGAGAGCGAAAAATTGCCCTCCTGAATATTTTGGTCTGGGGTGATTGAGATTACATGTATTATGCTCACATTAAATTTTTGTTGTAAAGCAAAAATGTAATTTAACTTCGAAGTCACATAACATCACGTAATTTCATTTTGAAAGTGGTTTAGTGGTAAAAGGTAATGGCTGCAACCATACCCAAACACAGTTGCAATCATTTGAAGCAAAATGGGTCACAGCAATATTTTTTTCTGTCAGTTTCAAGTTCAACAACTGACATCACAGTTTGAGGGGTATTTATTCAAGGAATATTGACACTATAATATACTACCATTACTACTATCCTGTCACTTGAAGCATTTGCACCAGGATGTGACTGTAGATACAAGCAGACCTGTTGTCCAAGAAAATCATACGCCTACCACTACCACCTTCAACCCGGTGGTAGTGGTAGGCGTATGACTTTCTTGGACAACAGGTCTGGGTACACACACAGGTCTTGTCAAGTGTGTGTTCGGTTGTTGAGTGAGACATCTAGATGTCTAAGAGATTTCGCTTTACCTCAGTAAAGTTAATAAAATCACTGATGTAGTCTGTTGGTTTCAGTTTCAATGAGTTCGTTCAACTGGATACTTAAAATGCTGTGTAAAGCTAATTGCTCTCCTAAGCTGATTGAGGAGAGTGATTGTTTGCCATCCTGCATTTTTCAGAATGCCAGGCCTGGATGATGATTTTTATTACTTGGATTACGAACAGTCCACGGCAACAGGCAACTGTACTGTAGGGACGAGCTCCACGAGACTGGACCAATGAGGGATCACAAGCTATGTTCTCGAGTTAAAGTTGAAAAAAAATATAAAAATGTGATTGGCGCGTTTTTGTTATTATCGTCATCCGATTTGTGGTGTTACGTTATGGAAAGATTTAACCCTTTACATAACGTAGAAAGCAGACGACACTTGCAAAAATAATTCTTGAATAACTATTTTTTTTCATTTTTTGTCTCAAAAACATAGGTTATGACCCCTCGTTGGAACGAGCTCGACGAGCTCGTTCCAACGAGGTGTCATAACCTATGTTTTTGAGACAAAAAATGAAAAAAATAATGAAAATTAATTGGCGATTTTTGAGAATAGCGCTGGCCGGTTTTGGCCGTTACGTTGGGTAAAGGGTTAAATTAAATATTGCGTGACCAAAAGAATTTCAAATTCGTCCCGATGTGATATGGTATTTATGAACCTTGTTAGAAAATTGTTGAGATGGTTAGACTCGGAATTAAACTTAACAGCTTGTAGCATTGAGCCCTTCAACCTCATAAGTTAGGATTAACAAACAGTTTTTCAATAAATTTGATTTCATTATATTTTATATTCCGAACATTTCGTTTACTAAAATTGATCTAAGCCTCGCCATACTTCAGCTCAGATCGATTTTAGTGAGCGCGGTTGATATCAAATAGTGACTCGTCGGATATCGTGTATTTATTTTGATTGTTACCAACGCAAGTTTCATAACTGATGTCATCTACCACCACTTTTATTTGATTCACACATGGAACGTAAATTTCAGGAGCGCACACCCAGTACATTCTTTGTCTCGTCGAGCAAGTGCCAGATGGAGTCCTATTGCCCAACAGACGTTTGTTCAAGCGCCAAGTTGAACATAGACTGCAACATATGATTTTAGGTAGTCACATGAAGAGCCATGATGCTCAAGTCATTATTAGAATGCTTGGCTTCTTCAAGGACCTCGTAGAGGCCTAACTGTCACAGGTAGTTTCCTGGTCGGTAAAATGTCAGTCGAGTCAGCCCTCAAAATTAGTCATTATCGTTGGCTGGCTGATAATGGCTGAAACGTTTGGAAAAGAGAAAATACCTTCATAGAGATAAATACTTTTCAGTATACACCTGTCAGTGTTCTCCGGCACCATTCTATTATTTCAAAACCGCACTATCCAACAACTAATTGAAATTACGACCCACTGCCGTAAGTGTCCGTAAGATGTGACAGAGAAAGAGAGACTGATTTGCGATAACAACTCTGCGCGAAGAAATTTTTCGTAATCACTCTGTTAGTATTTATCCGAAAACAGAAGAGTCAAGTGAAGCACGAGTCTCATTTGCTAGTTCTATATCCAATAGATTGTCACTGTGCCCCCACCACATTCAGAGACGTCACTGTGATGACAAATTGGGCGGGGGAGTGTAAACCTGATACGCCCCGACTGTAAGGAATCAAGTCCCGACTGGTGGAATATTCCATCTGCGTCGTCAAGGCATGCCTTCTTCGAAACATTGGAACATCAGTAAGTCGGCATTGTACTAGAACTCAGGGCTTTTGGGAAATTTATTTGTGGTTAAATAAAATAGAGATATATTAGTCGTTACGCGACTTATTATTTATTTAGCATGTACCGTAGCGTTGTTTCAAATTGGTCATCTGGGCTCGCAACATCCTGAATTGGACGCTGTGGATGTCCAATTTATATGAACGACTGTATGTAACATTAGTCCAGGTATGAAACCTAGTCATTTTAGAAAGAATGTGATTAATTGAAAGAGATAGACTTTAATCCAGACGAAAATGTGCCGAATGGAAAATTATTGGGGGTGTCACACTCCTATTAGACTTCCTTAACGACCCTGCTCAAACTGACAAAACGAATCCATGGTGTTGAAACTACGAGGTTAGGAACGCAATCCTCTCTATATAGTGAATAAAAATACTCCATGTGACCAATATAAAATTTAGGCTTTTGTGTACATTGTTTTGATAAAATCAATTTCATAAATTGCACCTATACATACGGATTATCTCACCTCTGTATACCGAAGTCATATCAGATTCCTAACTCCGTAACTTGCAAACCTCTTCATTTTTTGTAGATTTTTCACACGTGCATCAGGCGGTGTTCCCAATGAAGTATCGTTTGAATTACAAATAGGTTTAGGATTTGAACTATGATGGAGTGACCTCAACCTTTATCTATTTATAGATTATTTGCCCTATGACGTCATAGGGTATACGAGAGGTTAATTTACTAACCTTCTCATCGTTAAAAGTTGCCTTATTCATTTAAGAATTGAATGCAATTTTTATAATCTTTATTGGAGTATGAATGTGTGAAGGGATTGAAACATAATTTGTACCCATTCCCACACGTTCTTACTCCAATAAAGATGATAAAAATTGCATTCAATTCTTATAATTACATTCCGTAATTGTTTAAACTACTTTTACCAAACAACAAAGCATAAAGACGAAATATAACATGTACGAACGAACGAAGCGAAAAACCGCCCTCACACAAAATACAAAGCGCACAACTCTGTTTTTTTTAATTTTCACAACTTTAGAAATGAAATGGAGTATTGTAGTAAAGGGCTTTATGTCACGGTTGGGAAATGTCACCAAAGAAATAGCAGCGGAGTTGATCACTGCGAGAGGCGCTAAAAGTTAAAAACCCGCCCAAACACCGCCCGAATTACATTCTGTCAACTGCGCTCTACCGTAAATGCGGGTCAAAGTTCGACCAAATGTTTTCATTGGAAAATGAATTACATTTGGTCATGACGTTTTCACCCAGCTGACCAATGGGAATTAAAACGTATAACTACATAAACAATGTAATTATTTTACCATGTGCGGTAGGGGTTACGGGTGGTGTCTTATCGGACCTTGTATGTAATTGTGATGAATTGACGGTAACATGGTCTGAGGTTTGTGGCTCGGGATCGACGCGAGACCTCGACGCTTCGCGTCTCATTAAACATAAGCTCCGACCGGAAAACCTCAGACCATGCTACCGCCACTTCATCACAATAACTTATAATATTGATATTTTGGCTTAACCCTGTGTCTTTAGACTAAATTGTTAATAGTTAATTAGGTTCCGGTGCACAAACGCTAGACATTATGGTGCCAAAAGTCGGTTTGGGCTCCCTCCACACCTATTGTAAGGGTGAAACACTATCTTCATCTATCTGGTTAAATAAAAATCATAGTCCGTTATATTGGTCTTCACAGCGCTGACTGGCCACTCAAGATACTTGTTTCCACCATGGGCAGTGTGGAGATTCACCTCAGAACATGCCGTGTTGAACCACCATCCAGATTGAGAAGATTTAGCGCAATTGCCACAGTCGTGGTCCTCAGTGCAAAAAGGTGAATTTTTTACTACTGCATTGGTTGCCCCGAATCCAAAGCCGTCATCCATCTTACTTGGTTCAAAGTAGGAGTCGTAATTTAATGCAAAGTTATTCGTCTCATCGTCTATCTTCAAGTTGTCGTACACAGCTTCACCAGATTGCCCTGTTTTGGTGGTGATGACAACATGGAATATGTAATTTTGTTGTTGCGTTAAAAGATGAAGGTTTTCCAAACCGATGAAATATTCACTGTTGAAATACCCAAATCCATTTTTGAAATCAGCCCATCCTCTGTTGAAATCGTTTGAAGTTGTTACGCTATGCGATCTTCGTGCCACGTATGTGGGACCACCGGCTTGTAAAACACATTCGACAAAAAAGGATTTCTGCGATGACTGTGGTTTTATCAAACCTATACAGCTTTCTTTGCTGTGTTGAGCTGGAAATTTAAGATATGCATCACGACAGTCTGAAATTGATAAAATGGATCAACATTAATGGAAACATCTAACAATATGCTTATATTGTTTCATCAAATGTTTATTATGCTAAGGCTTATATCACAGACAGGTTCGTAAATATTATCCGATACTGGGGTGTAGATGCCCGAACGGGACATGAATTAGCTTTACGGTTCTTTTGTACACATAATTGAGGCTTCTTGGATAGTTATTCAGACAAATAGGTCGACAGTCCCCGTAATCAGGGGCGTCGCGAAAATGGCCGGTGTGGGCGTGCGTAAACCCATTTTGTCCGGACTGTCATCACTCGAGTCACGACTGATACAATTTATTAGTTGGGATAAAAGTTCAATATTTCTGGATATTTGTTTATTGATAAATACAGGAAGTAGTCGTGATGTACGAACTTCCCAATTTCTTATCTATAGTACTTGGAGAGTGTGTTATCGCCAACTCACCCTTAGGGTGGAGTCTCCATCCAAGCAGTAATTGCAAATTTGTTGCAAAGCATAACAAGCACAAGCAAATTTCTAGCCAATGGACCTCCTGGAAACCTGGAGGTCCATTGGCTGAAACATTGCTTGTGTTTTTTTTCCTTATGTACAGCATTTGAAAATGATACCTTGGGAGATAACTCCACTCCACGGGTGATTGTCCCCTGACAAAATTTTTCGGAGACTTAAAAGCGTGCGTGCGTGCGTGCGTGCGTGCGTGCGTGCGTGCGTGCGTGCGGTCCAACACTTTTACCAGAGTTATGCCCCTTTTTCGACTTCAAAAATTCATTGTTTTTGGTTTGTCGATGCTAAGTTTAGTTATAGTTGGCCAAATCGGACTATATTTGGTATGTATGTGTATCAACAGAAAATACGGGTTACGTTGAAATCGGGGTTTGGTCCGACAATTTTTTGCCAGAGCTACGTCCCTTCACCGACTTCGAAATTTTGGGGTTTTTTTTTAAATACCTCGAATTGCAGACTTCTCTCGAGGGACATGTGCCCGAGCGGCCTTGTCTTTTGTTACAATCCACTCTCCACATACTGTAATTGCACGTGCCGGACTCAAAAATTGGTCAGGCTAGGACCGTACCGGCCACAAACCTCAATTTACATGACAACGACTACGTGTGTGACATAAGTCCAAAAAGCAAATCAAGTCTTTTAACCCTTTACCTCACATGAAAAGCAGACGACTCTTCCAAACAAAATTCTTGAATAATTAATTTTTTTTCATTTTTGTCTCAAAAGCATAGGTTATGACCACTCCTTCTAACGAGCTGGATGTGCTCGCTCTAAAGAGGGGTCATAACCTATGATTTTTGAGACAAGAAATGAAAAAAATAATGAAAATTATTTGGCGATTTTTGTGAATATCGCTGGCCGGTTTTTGGCGGTTACGTTTGGCAAAGGGTTAAGCAAGTGCGTGATTACTAGCAAGTGCGAATCAATATCTATGTACTCCGGCTTCCTCCACCTGCAAAACTGTCCGACACGAGGTAATCCTGGCTGTCGAAAGTGTCGTCAAACTCCAATAAATAAATAAGTCGAAATCTAAGACTCCAATCCAGACGAAAATGTCCGACTGGAAAATTATTGGGGGCGAGGGTTCCACCCCCTCCCCATTCTTACGTCAGTGACTTAAGTGTTCACGACAATCTAGCATGGCACTTCGTCCATCACATGAACTGTGAGTTAGATAAACGGCCTCTTTAGCGAACTGCTCTTCAAGTCTTGATTTGGAACCAAAACATCTTAGTTGGCTAAAAGTTTTGCGCCACAAAAGTTTGTTTCACTTGTGAAGCAAAGCCATTGCGACAGTGAAGAGCACGAGCGATGACGAAACAAACAAAAAATATAACTTCTTCTGTCAATAAAGTGTCAACAAACTTTCAACGTTAATTGTGAGTGAGTGGTGGTAGTGAGGTATTGTTTTTTCTTCAATGAACCATTGTAGGTTATCAACGTTACAAAAGTCAAGAAGTATTTAGCTAATTATTTGACACCATTCACTCTTGACTTCAGAGTGTGAAGACGTGTGAAAACCAGCTAATGTTTATGGAAAACTTGGAAATACCAAGACAGCTCAGGAGATCCTTGACTGCTCTGGACATTTCTTGTCCTATAAACTGGATTATCCAGATGGTAGGCAGGAGTGTCCAGCTGACACTGGAATTCAAGACAGAGAGGACAGAGAAGATCACGCCGCCTTCTTCGGGGAGATGTAGTACCCATGTGAAGAGGAACCCCTCTCACACTGGTCGTCACCCGAAGAAGTTTGGAGGCCCTGGAAAGAGCGAGAAGGAGACGAAGAAGGAGAAGAGTGAGGTAAGGAAAGAGCCAGAGACGGCCGCCATTTCCCCCCCCCCCCCCACTCCAACAG
This sequence comes from Pictodentalium vernedei, assembly GCA_031216915.1. NCBI lineage: Eukaryota > Metazoa > Mollusca > Scaphopoda > Dentaliida > Dentaliidae > Pictodentalium > Pictodentalium vernedei. The sequence goes on along the minus strand of CM062297.1, from coordinate 188,178,150 downwards.
ACAAACTCAATCAGTTGCCGGCTCCCCAGTCGGTATCAATGAATGAGGACAGTCCTTCGGAGCCTGAGGAGGAAATGGAAGCTGCCCTCTCGCGCTTTCCGACCCCACTCACCTCTCTTTTCGGTACCCGGAAGTCAGGCCCAGAAAGCATCAACCAAATCACCACAGCCAAAGCTAGAAACACTTGAGAACTTTATCGACCGGATAGATAGAGATAGAATGGTCATAAAGAATTTCGAAGAACGGAAACTAAACTTTGAGGGGGACAGTCGATGACTTCTTAGAATTCAACAAAACCAGAGAAAAAGGATACGATGAAGAAACCAAAAAACACTTCAGATCAATAAATCACAGCTGACTAGAGGCATTCAAGATCCGCCAACCTCTCTTTCACGAGTGGTATAGAGAAAAAGTTGAGAAGGAAACAACAGCGAAAGAAACAGCAGCCAACTCACATTAACCCCCCTCCGACAAAAAAGCACAAGAAGAAGCACAAGCGACGCTAAAAGCCACAACTCCTCCTTTGCCACTGCCAGACATGACTTTACCACACAGCTAAAAAAAGGGTCGAAAGGGGCTTGCGTTTTGCCTCAAAAACATGGCTTATGACCCCTCATTGGAACGAGCTCCAATGAGGGGTCATAAGCTATGTTTTTGAGACAAAAATTGAAAACATAATAAAATTTGAATGGAGATTTGTTTGTATATAGCGCTGGCCCTATATTGAGTAAAGGGTTAATGCTGCAAACCATCAACGGTACGGCAGTTATTCAGCTACCTATTAGGGCAGGTGATTAATCGATTAATTAAGATTAATCCATGTGATTAATCGATCAAGAAAATCCTTTAACCGTTTCAGTTTTAGTCACAAGACTATCCAAAATTATGGAACGATAATCAGCATGAACTTTAAAACTTTAATCGTTACCTTTCGGCGAGTTTGTTGATTGTTTTCTTCTTTCTACCCTAATTTCTGTGTTTTCTTTATTTAACTGGAGGATGAACATTACTCTTTGTTTTATTTTAAAGTAACTCAAATGTTACAAGATGTCTTTCGTGTTGTAACTTACCGATCACAAACTGTTCACAGAATCTTCCATATGTTAAATTCTCACAGTTTTGACATGCTTGCTGAGTCTCGTTCCACGTTCCACCATTTTCGCATTTTCCTTTCTTTTCCTTCTTTTTCTGAAATATAACTAACTGTTTCAAAGATGTGTAACATCGCATTCAACACGCTATATTATAAATTATTGAGATGAGTTGACGGTAACATGGTCTGAGGTTTGCGGTTCGTAGCTTATGTTCAACCGAGACGCTTTGCGTCTCGGTTGAACATAAGCTACGAACCGCAAACCTCAGACCATGTTACCTGAATACCATCAACTCATCACAATAATGTTTTTGTTCCAATAAGACACTACCCACTAGTAGGTGCCTAAAACATACACCGTGGGACACGAGCAGCTTATTTACTAAACTTGTGATCGTTAAAAGTTGCCTTGTTCAAGGCAACTTTTAACGATCACAGGTTTAGTAAATACACCTCGCGTGTATCCACGACTGTACTGGATAAATAATCAATAAACCAGATAAACTCATTCCATCTTAGTTCAAATCGTAAATCGATTTGTAATTTAAACAACACTTCATTCGTAACACCGTCTGCTGCACACGTGGAACATCCCGAAGAATGAAGCAGCTTGCTAGTTACTCCGTTGAAGAAGCCGTTACGAAACGGGCGACGTCATTTCAAATATTTCGCGTTGTGACGTCACACGGTAACATTTGCCACTTGAGCCGTAAATATAGAATGTATTAAGCGAGCTCTCGTCCAATCATAGGAGGAGAATTTTAGTCTTATTGGTACATAGGTGATTATTATGCTAGCTTCGATTATGACCCATCGCTTTCTTACGAATGATATATAAAACATGCGGGTACGTTTGCAAAGGGAGCGCGGTGGATCAGTTGTTACGGCATTAACCCACTCCGACTACGGTTATCGTGACGTTCTAACGTCACGAAGAATCAGGTTTTGGCGACGTCAAAAGCAATCATTAACCCTTTGAACCCTGGTGGTATATTCCATATCAGTTCAATGACAGCAAAAGGAAGAGTTCGTATTCATTATTTGGGGGTAGACCAATTAATATTTGCAAAGTGCAGCCTTGTGGCTCACGTTGAAAATATTGATTGGTCTACCACACACATGCACTTAGCATCCATCCTATTTAATGAAATTTTGAAGTATCATGTTCCTGGACGAGAAAGTGGCCGCTCGGGTTCGAAGTTGGAGTACGTAATATTACGTACCGTAGTCGCAAAGCACGGCAATTTTCGTACGTAATATTACGTACCGAAGTCGCAAAGGGTTAAACGTCAAGCTGAGAGGTCCACGGTACGATTTACGCCATAGGTAACTGCGTTGTATCCTTGGGCAAGGATCCTAATCCCGATACCCACGTGGGGGCACGGTGGCGAAGTGTTCTAGGACGTACTGCACGTCGATGGCGCACCTGTCTTCAACCAATGATAATCCTGCTTGTGGGGAGTTAGTACACTGGGGAGTCTGACAGTTGCTCGCCTTTGCGCGTTGGTTCTCTCCGAGCACTTTGGCTTCCTCCAACCGTAAAACTGTCCAACACTAGGTGACCCTGGCTTTTTTTAATCTTATTAGTTTCACAAGGATTGGCGAACAAGTTATGCAACTTATATGGATGCCTCTCTTTGGCCCGATTGGCGCAGGTGTGTGGGACTAGTCCTAGCGGGCGGCAACTTTGTGGTCTCCCTCTTCTATAATGAGAGGAAGGGATCTTTAGCCTGCATGGAGTGTGTCTCTCGCCGCTGTGACAGAATCAGTCCCGCAATTGATGCTGACCGAGAGTGTTCGGACACGTCGAGAACTTTCCTCGACCGGGATCGATCCCGGTTCCTCTGGGATGAGAGACCAGCGCACTTATTCACTCGGCAACCAATCTCATATGAGTGTCGAAAGTGTTGTTAAACTCCAATAAATAAATATAAATAAATAACTTTTGCAAAACGGATATGGTGGCTTGTTAAATGATCAACTTATTTTTTTAAAAAATAGAGACTTATTTCCCTTTTAACCCTTTACCCAACTTAACGTCCAAAACCGGCCAGCGCTATTCACAAAAATTGCCAATTAATTTCTATTTTTTCATTTTTTGCCTCAAAAACATAGGTTATAACACCTCTTTGGAACGAGCTCGCCAAGCTCGTTCCAATGAGGGTGTCATAACCTATTTTTTTTAGACAAAAAATGAAACTAATTAGTTATTCAAGAATTTTTTTTGCAAGTGTCGTCTGCTTTTCATTTTAGGTAAAGGGTTAAATTAGTAATGATGTACATAAATGTTTCGTGTTCCTACTAAATTGTTAGAGACTTATCGGGATATTTGAAACATAAAGGACCCAACTTTCGTGTTGTGTGGACTTTTCACGACAGGTAAACCCAGGTATGTTAAAATAAGTCCAGTAGTGCATAAATGAGCTTTTCTGACACTTGCCTCAACAGAAACATTTTATCTGAGTACGCTGGTTCAATAAATATTATATCCCATCACACCGGGATCGTATATTGTCATGTCAAACTCATTGGGAGAAATATTGGGCTCGATTTCCGCTTACGAAATGTACACTCTAAAGTCATTTAGGTACAACATCAAACCAAATCAACTTGGTTGAGTGAATATGATCCCAGTTGGGTTCATATTCACGCAATCTAGTTGATTTGTATTAATCTGCAACTCGACTGATTTTATTTTGTAGATGACGTCATTTTCGCCAACTAAACGCCATGTAGTTTAGATGTAGCGATATATGATTTTGTAGCACATATCTGACAAAAAAGTGGGGACTATTTTTACAGATCCTGATTTATCTACTCAATTCTCAGAATGAGTGATAAAATACTCAACCTCTGGGGAATAATATGTTTTAATTCTACACACAGATAGAGGAGTTCCGACTTTACCAACTTTTCTTATACACATGTTCTAATTCCTCCTGCAAAATAGATTTGATATCTGCTGCAAAACTGTGAGATCCTTATTGATTTTTATTTTCATCAATATTTGCCCGATGTCGTTTGAGAATTTTGGAGTCGATTTGGTCCTTGGTCAACAGACAGATGACCACCCTCCCCCCAACCCACACCTTCACTTGCTAGGATAGAACAGTTGAAATCTGAGAAGGAAACAGATAGAGCCACAATGCATACAACTCCGTGTAGCCCACTCCGTGGCCCATGAACTGCAAATATGATTGTTGATTTCATACGTTTCTGTTGGTCGCGAAAGTAGAGAAGAGATTATACTAATACTAAAAAAATGCTCCTCAAAGTTTATTATACTTTCTTTTTTTACTCAGTATATATAGATTCGGTACACACAAATTTTGCACTTATTTCCAATGTCTTTCCTAATTTCACTCTAATCTCCAGCGACCGAGGCCCCAGCTTGAACAACAGAGCCTGCAAGGTACTCTTCAAACCTGGCTTCTCTTCTCCAATATTCCAACATGCCTGCGTTACTTCCACTGCGCCCGGCGGCGGCTTAAGAGTGTATGTCACCCTCGGATATACTTAAGCAAGGGGTCCCATATGTGCCGAAGGCATATCCGAAAGCCGCAGGACTGAGGTGGGGTGCTAATGGGTTTATAGGATGGGGTGACATCCTCCCATTGGTGGGATCCGAGGCGCTCCCCCGAAAAAGATTTAAAATATCAATGCCCTGATGGCTTTTTGGTCATTAAATAAACAAAATGTTTGCATTCACCCTACCTACATTGTGGGTAGATAGGTAGTGTGAGTTTTTATATAATACAATTAGTCAATATCTGGAGCTTTCGGTCACTTGGCCTTTTCAACGTTATATAAATGTAGACTACATAATGAGGGCAGACTTCCGGAAATACAATTAGGCTACCATTAGCGTCTTGCATGATGCGGTTTATGTTTTTAAAATCTTTGATAAAGACCAAGAGACCCAAAACTCAAAACATTGATTGGCGCTATTACATGTGGAATCACACCTCTCCAACTGAAATGGGCGCCTATTTACAAATTCGTCATTTTCTTGGCGCCTGGTGTTTAAGCGCGCACACTGGTACATATGGTAAATATTCTGGACACGGCCCTGTCAGACAAGCATCCATTGTCATGGCATTAGGCATCAGTGATGCAACAAATCCCGAAACCAAAACTAAATGCCAAATGGCACCTCAGTTCTATTAATTCTATGATCACCTGATACTTGATAAACATATAGGCCTATAGAACCAATTGTCACAATTGTGAGCAGAGCTTTACATTTTAATACCACCGTCATGCTGATTGTGTTATCAAAATTATTGTGAATGTGTATCGTCACAATTACGTCACAATTACGATAGAAAAGACTGGACATGGTCAAATAAACTGATGATTGACTATTTGAGTGAAACCTTCCTTGCCTTTAGTGCTGCAAAATCTTCAATCAATTTGTCCATCTTAAGTAGTTTCAAATCCGATGACTCAATTGCTATCATCGCGAGGCCACCTAATCTGTCGCAGCTCACAGTGAATCTGAGATTGTTTTTATGAGATTGAGGACTCTCTATTATTTACCTGTAGACCATGGCCCAGTTTTATTAACACAATTATGGACATTCGTAGTCATAAGTGTATCTTATGGCATACCTAAGCATCATTGCCGATTTCGCAAAATAATCTTAGCTAAGAAAATTCATAAGTAATTGTTTAACTTTGAGACAGCTCTTGAGCATGCACAAAATGTTCGCAACTCCTATAAAATGGCGACGGTGTATTTACTGCTTCAAACCAGGCGACATCTTCGTCGCCAACGCGTTTTCGGATGTCGCACGGACCCTCTCGGCTATATGAACGATGTTGACATAATCCAGCGATACCGTTTGCTTCTGAATTTAGTACTGCAGGTATGTGAACTTGTAATACATGACACTGAACAACTTGCAAGGAGATTTCACGATTTACTAGTCTCTCTGCTGGTGTTACGGGACTGCGCTTCTTTGTCAGCGGGGCATTTATGCCGTAAACGGAGACGTGCATAATATAAGCAAGACCAACGTCTCGCGTGCTGTTTAAGGAGTCACATCTGCACATTTAAAGATGGCAGAACATTCATCAAGATGTCGGCCTATGAAACGACTTTCGGGAAATACTGACAGGTTTCTACGAGCTGGTAAGTTTCTCCAACGTTGCCGGGGCTGCAGATCGAACCCATATCAGAAAAAGGCACCATCGGAAGATGATGGTGCTTACGTTAACAGGAAGAGGTATCATTCCGTAAACATCCAAGTTGTGTGCGTCCTTAATGCTGTAGAGAAGTGGCCTGACTCGACACGCGATACAATCATGTTCAATACGTCAGCCTTGAATCACGACTTCCAACAAGACCAGAATGCAATGTGGATGGTTAATTGGCGACGGTAGGTTTCCCCTCGAGCAATGGTTAATGACACCTATTCTAGATCTAACCACAACAAAGGAAGTGGCATATTATGCTGCCCCCAGGAAAACTCGAAATCCAATGGAGAGGTCCCTTGGCGTATGGAAGATGCGATTTCGGTGCATGAACACGTCGGAGGGAGGGAGCATTATTACTTTACCCAGGGAGATTTTGCTAGATGGCGATTGCAACAGTTGACCTCCACAACATGTGTACAGATGAAAATGTGCAATTGGACAGATCTTAGGAACTGCGCCCGATGATAGCATTGATAGCAATTATACGAAGGCACCAGAGGGAGTGCTGTGGCACTTGTTCGACAGTTGAGAAATAACTGTTGTTTTCCTTCGGTTTATGCGATATAAACCGGAAATTTTCAGCACAAGCTTCATAACTCGCGTAGCGAGTTATGATTAAGCTTGCGCTAAACAATATCGGTTTATATCGCGTAAACCGAAGGAAAACAACAGTTATTTCGTATAATTTAATCCGGCTGTAATATTAAAATATAAAAACTATGTGTACGCGAACGAAAAACTTTTAATTTTCACAAAAGACATCAGTCAAACTCAGGAAAGTGTGCCACAAACAGGTCACGTCAATCATTGTCAAATTGTTTGTTGTTTTGATTTTCGATCGCAGACGACAGATATTTAGCAAGTCACGTAACAATATCATTAAAAACATTTTTTTTAAGTTCCCCCAAAATCATGTTTGGATGTATGATCTTTTATTCGTCTCCCACTTCGGTATATTTTATTAAATTCAGTTGTTCCCGAGAAATTATCATTATATTCTCGCTGACTGGAGGCGATGAAAAATCGATCATTGATCTTTGTTTACAAGCTTGTTATCCATCTATCAGTATGCCGTCATGTCCTCACGGTGACAATTGGATTGAGTGGGCGGGGCTTCCAGAGTCTTCAAAGTTGGACCGGATGTGCGAACGTGTAGATATTCCAAATCATTACGTGATTTGGTTTATACGATTTTGACGACTTTCCCGCTGTATGCCTTCGACCAATCAAACGCAGAGGCGGGGCAAATGATCAAATTATAACCTTGTAAACTCAAGATTTTGATTTCTTTATTTGTTTTTTTTTGTGTATGATTTCAGTCTACGGGATTATGGATGCTAAGCTTTATGAGAACCTAGCCTTGCTTACCAAACTTATGGCTTGACATGCTCCATCCACATGACAGTTTCTCACAGACATCAAAGCTGAATCGCTCTTCTCCACCCACTACCCATAGAGTGTTGAATATACTAAAATGAAGCGTACTTTGCTTTGTTTAATGCTAGCCTGTGAATTATCTCAAATTATCTAAAATCTATTTCTCGATATCCATCGACATCGAGGAATATCCCTCAGTAGCTTCCTAAATGACGCCACGCTGCGCCGCTTCACGTCGCCTTGAAAGAACGATCAGCTGATCTTTGTTATTGTTTTGAAACGTACGCATTTGGGGTCGAATCCGGCTGAATATTGTGCAAGTGAAATAAATATATTACAAGCAGAGTTTACGTCCCGTAATCGTCAATACACCCCTTCTAACATAATTCAAAACACAATTCCTCAATAAACAGCCATTCTAAACTTAAAACACATTCCAGGATGGTGTAAGGATATTGTGTAACTGCAGTATTTGTGTTTTCCAGCCAACCCACGAATCCACGCACAAAAAGGCATGTAGGTTTGTTTCACTTACACTTCGTTTGAACCGAACTGTATTTTGAAATATTCATGAACTTGTCGTAATGTGTTCGCTAAACAACATAAAAATGGCATAAGTATTGTTTTATGAGACACTTATGGCATTAACTAAGGAACATCATACGAATGTCATACGAGCATACTTAGGAATGTCTTGTGCACATTCAAAAATCCTATTTATAAAATTGGCCCCATCTCTGTAACTTTGTTTAACTCTCGAATTCAAATTCAAAACTTGGACATATAGGACCGAGTCACGCAGCACGTGCCGTGTGGCGTGTCAGTAAAGCTAGGCGCACATGTTTGTGGTTGTGGCAACGGATCTAGGGCCTGATACGTTATTTTTGCTGTATGCGTTTGTCGGAGAGAAAATTAGCATTGGAACTCATTGACATCGGCACGTGTGTGCTGTTGCGTACGAAACGGAATTTTTCGCTACGAACCCCATCGCCATCGGACAGTAATGTCTCATTGGCGTCCGGACGATGAGGCCCGTAGGCCCATATAAAAATGGTCTTCTTCTTTTTCTTCTCCCAATTGTTTTACCGTTTCCCCCTCCTTTTTGGGGAGGTGGTCTCCTGGATTCTGAATGGGTGGGCCGCCTCTGACTGGCCCACACATATATCAGCGACAGCGTGTGAACAATCAAACTTCTTACTAGTTTCCAAACGCAGTTTGTATTTATACGGACTTAGTATTGTCCTTCCATGATTCTGAACAACAGTATGTTGGTCACAATGCTAAGTAACGGTTGATAATATATTACTAAGATAAATTAAATATTTGCCTGCTAATACACTCGCATTTTCATGATGGAAGAAATCTGGCGCTGATTAAATTAATTTCTGAAAGACTGTCACCCAGATTAAAATAACTTGCTTTTAAAATTCAACTTAGACTAGGGAAGTGGCTGGGGTTGCGAATAAAACTTTCAGACAGCCCCCATCCGTGCTCAAATGTTTTTTTCTCTCTCCCGAATCCCCCTCCCCGGCACACGATGTGATTTTGACAGTTTGCGTTGCATTCTAAGAAGTATTTCACGAAATCTATGATAGGGTGTAAAGTTCCCTGTCGTTTGTCAAATAGTGGTTCGAATTTTGAAATTTCTAGCCGTTGATTTTTTCTGGGGGAGTCTCCCTCTTGTGGTGGACACCCCACCTTCGCGACAACAAACGAGTACGTCATCGAGGAACGTGTTTTTTCTGCGACATAACTGAACGTGAGTATACTTAATCTAATTCAGCTATACTATGATGAGCCTGTAGCTGAATTCTCTGGACCTAGACGGGTGGCAACCGCCCCACCACCTCCCCCCCCCTCCTCGTCTCTTACGCCCATGGTTATCAGAACAAATTCAAATGACGTCCCATCAGTTAGAGATATGTATTAGTTCCAATGAAGCAGTTTAACTTTCTTCCTACATTCTACCCACGCCTAAGAGGATAAACTCTCGCATGTTTCCCCTCCCTAAATATAAAAACCATTTACTTTTGTAAAGCTTCTTTTCTGGCTCTGAAGGTGGGTAGAAGATGAAAAAGATACACGCCGGCCATGGTGGTATACCTCACACATCGCCTCCGCCTCTTCCGCCACGTGACCTGGAATTTATTTATTCCTGCTTCATCTTCGAAGATTTTGTTTTTATACCATGATTACCTACTCTACCATATCTGAAAAAGCCTATGACATTAATTTTAGCTTTATACACCAACCGTTGTGAACATGCCAACAATGGGATTTCAATAGTTAAAATATACACCTACGGTGGAATTACATCCAAGTTGACCTTTGGTGACGTCGACCTGAATGCGAACTTGTCTAAATTTATCACACGTCGCCTCGCGAAGAGTGAAATGAAAGTGGCAATTATTTATTACGTTTTTAAATGAGTTTACCCAATAAAACACCAAAGATTAACAAACATGCATTGTCTCATGTTAATAAAGCATCCACAACTCGAAATAGTGTGTTATTACGTTATTAAAATGAAAAAGGTCCTATTTCTTTTTCTATTTCGTTTCGGTGATAAAACTAAGTTCTGCCCACCGATCCTCGTGTAAACAAAAACAAATTCGCACGTATGTATGGTTGCTGCTCAGTAAAATCGAGAATAAGTAATAGAGACTCTTAATAATCTGATCATCACGGTAGAAATAAAATATACCCAAAGTAGCTTTGTGTACCAAATGTTCACCACTCGTGGTGAAGTGGTGTTAACCGCGCGCCGAAGGCTCGCGGTTAACACCACTTCACCACGAGTGGTGAACATTTGGTACAAATGTACACAAAGCTACTATGGGTATATTCTATATATAAAGTTCGAAATTTGGGACTTTCTTCACTTCTTCAACTGAGACTTTGTAACTCGTCCTCTTAGGAATGCGGGAGATAGATAATATAGACAGACTGAAAACAGTACTTACGGCATGATTGCGAGCGTAAAATGAATCCACCCTCGCGAGGTATGCTACAATTTTTATCTAACGATGATCTGAATGGTATTAAACGCTGATGACACCAAACATATCTGTGTAAAACACAGACACAAATTACTTTGGCGAAGTCCGAGTTTAATGCTTTTGAAATGGTTCGGAGGGGGGGGGGGGGGGGTCGAAACATGACACGTCTTGAATAACCATGTTAATCTTTTTAAACTTGGCTCAGGTTATAAGTATGCTTCGCCCAGATTTCAAAGAGTATGCTGGGGTATGGGCTATAAATTCGCTGACAGTGAAAATTTGGAACGCGTGTCTGTATGTCACATGGAGGGTTGGAGTTCATTTTTTGTAAATATTGTGAGCATCGTGTAGACAGTCAGCGATGCCTGATTGAGGCCTTTCCGCCAGTTATTCCAACCCAGACTGTCTTGAATCTGTTTCCGTGCAAGACATATGCGATAAAACGAAGATGGTTCAGTTGGCTCATTTCCCCAAACTTGATTTCAATGCGATTCGTTTGACTTAATTATTTTACCCTTCCCAGTTCAATAGCAGGACAGTGCCGGAGTGGATTTCAGGTGGGGGTGGGAGAATCACCCAAAGTCCACTCATAGTTTTGTGAGAGAAATTTTGGCTCGTTGAAATTTTGTTTTAGACCTTTTGTTGGTAAATTTGGCAATATGGAAGTAAAGTACTGGTAATCTGGCTGAAACATACTTTAGAGCTCGATTTTTCGATAAGCAATCCGTGTGTGATGCAAAAACGGTAGACTCTACATTATTTGGTTGTTAATCAGAAATCTGCCGAAATCAGTGTTTTGGTCTGGTGAAAAATGTGGGGGTTCTCCCCATCCCAATCGGCGAGAAACTTCGACCCTGCTGCAGAATTTTCCCCGGAAAGGAATATTAGGCCACAAAAAACATTATTAAATTATTCACAGGTCTGCTTTCGTGCACAGTGTTTCTAAAACTGTTACAGCATTTATCAGTGTGAACTTCAAAATGTTATTAAGAAAGCATCTACAGTTATTTTCGGTCGAATTTTATTTATTTTACTGAATCGACCATTACGTTTTGGTCGTAAGTTTTAGTTGGGTCCGAATTTCATAACAAACATTACTGATGTCTCCAACGGTTCAGATTTATGTTTGATCTGTATCCAAATCCGTCAAAACACAACTCCTCGCAACAACCTCGAAACCTTCAGATGAAAATAGAATATGCTATCTGTTACGTCATTGGTAAACAAATATGTCGGCTGTTGGCGTTAAATGACACCGACGGTGAGTTTTTGAGTGAAATCAAGGGAAAATGAACATCCACCGATAAGGCAGTAATGCGAAATATGTTCATGCACATATTCTTTATTTTGAGTGGTTGTTTACAATCGAATAACAAACAGAGCAGGACATACGCGATATGATCTAAAACACGGTATGATATAAAAAAGACAGTAGCATTTGGTAAAAATACAGCATACATGTAAGTTTGGTTTCAGTCCATGGTCCTCTGGTTTTCATAATTTCTTCATTATGGAAGTTATGAAACTTGCCATTTCTACACACTCTGAAATCAACCGCGTTACAAATAGTACAAATGAACTGATTTGAGTGAATGTGAACCCAATTGAGTTCCTATTCAATCCACCCAGTTGATTTGGGTTGGGTTTTTTAACTCTAAAATTAGTTGATCGTACAAAACAACCCAAATCAACTAGGTTGAGTGAACATGAACCCAAATGGGTTCATGCTCACTCACCTCAGTTGATTTGGGTTGTTTTTTAACCGAACTGATTTTAGAGTATATGAAGGTCTAGATACCAATCGTTCTTCTTGTTTAGCTATATCACTCATTTTGGGAAAATTATGGCTAAATGTTTCTTACCAGCATAATTTTTATGTCTACTAAGCAATGACTTTATACCATGATTACCTATTGTACTATATATGAAAAGCCTATGACATAAATTTTAGCTTTACACACCAACCGTGGTGAACACGCCAACAATGGGATTTCAATAGTAAGAATTTACACCTATAGTAGAGCTACATCCACGTTGACCGTTGGTGACGTCGACTGAATGCAAACTTGTCTAAATTTATCGCACATCGCCTCGCGAACAGTGAAATGGAAGTGGCAATTACTTATTACGTTTTTAAATGGGTTTACCTCATAAGATGCCCACAATGAACAAACATGCATTGTCTCATGTTAATAAAGCATGCATAACTCGAAATAGTATGATATTATGTTATTAAAACGAAAAAGGCTCAGTTTCTTTTTTTTTATTTCGTTTCGGCGTACAATTGACAGCGGAAGTACCGCCCACCGATGCTCGTGTAAACAAAAACAGATTCGCACGTATGTACTTTTGATGCTCAGTAAAATTGAGAAAACATAATAGCGACTCTTAATAATCCGACGATCATGGAATAAATAAAATATACCAAAAGTAGCTTGGTGTACCAAATGTTCACCACTCGAGGTGAAGCGGTGTTAACCGCGCGCCGAACCAGCGAATATTCGAGATTCGCTTCAATGTCGATATCAAAGGGCTGCTTCGAGATCGATCCCGAATCTGTATCAAGATTCTTTTTTCAAATCTCCTTTGCACAGTGCAGTTTGTTACATTTCCAACGAAAATTGGATAAAATTGACATTAGACAATTCATGTAGGCTCAATTCATATTTAATTGAGTAATTCACAATGTTTAATTGTTAGGTTAGTAGTATAGACCAGAAAACGCCGAAGGGTCGTAGACGGAGTGCACTTCATTCCCCGGAGCTGCTACTTATCAATGAATAATGATCTTCGGTTTGGAAAGAGTTCACAATATCCAGTTTGATGCGACTAATAGTGGTTTTTTGAGGTGGTAAGAACTCGTTAACACCGCGAATTAAGCAATAGAGTCAAAATTAAAAGTCAGGCAGTGCCATCGACCACAACAATCAACGGCACTAACAAAGCGACGCGTTACAAAGACCATCAGCGGGCATGACAGACTAATAGGGTGTCGGGTCTTTTCATTCATCTACCAGTTCGTCCACCGGGTTGTTTCGTTCTTTTACTATTTCCAACAAAGTCACTTCGCACTAAGTTCGTTTGTACCCATACAAATAGACTGGTTTACGAGAGTGGCGTGGTGACTGGGTGGATTCATGTGCTGGTCTCTCATGTCGGAGGTCGCGGGTTTGATCTCCGGTCAGGAGTGATTCTAAGATGACCGAACATTTTCTGGCAGCATCAATTGTGGTACTGACGCTGCTACAACGTATAGCCCCATCATACTGTAAATACAAATTGAGACGGAACGCTGGATATCATGAAGAACAGAAGCAGCAGTGCATAATTTAATATACATCCCCAAACGACCCCCCCCCCCCTCCCCACCTGCCTCACTGTCTCACCTCAGGATATATCACTTTGTCCTGCGCCGAATCGAATGCTCACTATTGACTAATGGGGTGAAATTTGGCGAGCCTGTGTGGCTCACGTTCTCCAGATGCAGTCGCTCTTGTCACAAATTGTGGGGAATAGTAACAGGCTAAGCCTTCAAAAACTATAACTTTGGATAAAAGGCCTACCTGTTTTTGCGACGGTTCTACGGAGAATATTTATTTATTGCTGTTTAACCCTTTACCTAACATGAAAAGCAGACGACACTTTTAAACAAAATTCTTGAATAACTATTTTTTTAAATTTTTTGTCTCAAAAACATAGGTTATGACCCCTCATTGGAACGAGCTCGACGAGCTCGTTCCAAAGAGGGGTCATAACCTATGTTTTTGAGATAACAAATGAAAAAATAATAAAAATTAATTGTCGATTTTTGTGAATAGCGCTGGCCGGTTTTGACGTTGGGTAAAGGGCTAAGGTGTTCAGTCAGTCTTGTAAGGGTCATAACAGTGTCCCGAAACTTCCGTTTTGTGCAATTCGAGATAACTCGTCTATTAAGATTCTAATCGAGATTCGATTCGATATCGATATCAGAGAAAAGATTCGATTCGAAGAACAACTGTGATTCGCTGATCCCTATCTGAACAGTGCTATCTTGAAAGCTTCAACTATGAGGACAAGAAGGAAAATATGGTAGAATCGGGCCGAGCAAGGATTAAGAATATTTGCAGGGCTCACAAGATATATGGTTAAAGACATCAATAAGTTAATGCCATTATTGAGGAAAAATGATAAGGAATCCTGACCCAGCCATACAATATCGCAAATATTCTCCTACCTATACCTCAAACTCTCCAGATCAGAGACATAAATGTAATAACTCACAATCAGATATACAAATAATATATATTCTGCGCCTCTTTCATCATCGCCTTTTGCCAATTATACATATGGGCAACTACCTAATATTCAATTAGTGTTTAATATATTCCCTGGTCTTCTAGGAAACGGGGACGGGAATGAAATTATTCTCAGAACTGGGAACAGGGAATGAAATTACTTTCAGAACCGGGATCCAGGAAATTTCCCAAGTAATATCAAGCATATTTACGAGGGTAGCATGACGCATTTATTTTAATGATATTGAGCATGTTTCATTGGCAATCTTCCATCTCCAAACGGAAAAGTTCTTTTCCTAAGATAAGTATAAAAACCCAAACCCGCTTTAATCTCGTCTTTATTTTTGTGTGATCACCTCTACCTTCTCCAACATCAAGACCCTTTTCACAGCCGTCACCAGCCTCCTCTGCTTTAAACAGGGAAGACTGTTGACGGCTGTGAAGAGGGTTTTGATGTTGGAGGAGGTAGTGAATAGTGATACTAGTGGTTCTGAAAATGAAGACGGGTTTGAACTTTGAAGCCGGTAAAGAAGATCTTGCTGCTGAAAGGGAGGAGGATCCTCCAGACCTGGCTGAGAGTTACAGTGATTTGTTGAAAATGGTTGGTCAGGAATTAGGACTGTAAAATCTTCAGGTGTGGAATGGCTGACGAAATCCTACAAAGTTTCAATTCAGAAATCTTCAGTTCAATACATAAACAGTGCCACGCTTCATTCCCGGTTCCGTTCTGTAGATTTCCCGGGTATCAGAGCCGGTTTGCGGAACCGACAGCTCGGGAATTCCCGTTCCCGGAATTAAACCCCATATTCCATAGACTTTGGCATATGATCCATTTTGATTCTCCTGGAGGTAAGTGGGTGTTTTTCTTCAACCATTTTATCTTCCAGGAGTATTAACAATTGAGATTTCGAATTAGTTGAAAATTTACCATTGTGTGATGAAATGTCAGTATAAAAATTTCTAGCGGAGAATTGAATTAAACCAGATTTTCCATTAATAAGCCAGGCAACGCAGTTTCTAGTGTTGTTGCCTTTGCCTCAGAATGTGTAAAATATTCTACTTCATCATAATGCATGTTACATCGATTGCTTGAGGCAGCGTTATAGATTTGTGTCTTCTTCAAGTGACCCCGGGTTTTATTTTCAAAGCACTTGGTGGTGTAACATTACCCTTGTAACAAAGAGCCTATAGAAGTGCTAACTGTTTTTTTTAAGTGGGGGGAGGGGGTGGGGGTTGGTAGGACGTCGAGGCCCGGCGGCACGGTCATATCGCCGATCCATTTGGAACATACCTAACTGCTTTTATCAAGGACGTATACGCTACAAATATACTTTCCATTGATAAAATACTATATTTTAAACATACAACAAGTGCACACCAGCTGCACTCTAAAATCAGTTTGATTAAAAATTAACCCAAATCAACTGAGTTGAGTGAATATGAACCCAATTGGCTTCATATTTACTCAACCCAGTTGATTTGGGTTAATATATTCACTCAACCCTGTTAATTTGAGTTTATTTTTAACTCAACTGATTTTATAGTGTAGATTGGGGAGCCCGACCGTCCGGGTGCTTTCAACAGGTCATTGTTATAAACATCATTTGTTTTCAGTTACTCTGAGTACTCCAAGGTGTGTGTATATTTTCGTCGGCGGCAGGAAAGGACACACCCACCCTGCACACACTCACACACTTCCGCCTCAACAGATTTGATGCCCCTGACAGCTGTCAGTTTTTTATCCACTTTCAGGGAAGGTTTTTGCGAGTAGACCCATTAATATTTCACTCAAGTCAATTTCCGTACTGCAGCGATCTTTGTTAAATGTTTTTTGTTTAATTTATTGCGCTATGATTTTTGCAGTTTGGTTCAATGTCCCATGTGATTCATGTTTCTCGTCATTGGCAACTTTCAAATATTTTGCTGAGAACGAATAGCAATCACACATGTTAGCCGTTCTGAGTGTGAGACAATCAGTTTTTATCTAATTGTGTCACGAATTTTTGTGATTTTGTGATTAATGTGTGGAGCCTCCTTCTTCTGTCACCTCACGCCATAAACATCCTTCATGCAACTCAACGGAATTTGAGAGGGCGATTAAACTTTCTACCATAGCAGCTAGAGAACCAAAGGCAAGATCTAATGGATGAATCTGTGGGCTCTTTGTGGTTGCAGCAGAAGCGGAAAAAAACTGGTTTTTGAAAGAGAAAATCTGCCCAGCAGTTAACGTGATGCCGAACATGTAAATCACTGACGGCTCCTTCCAGCCGACAGAGTATAATGTTAGCCCATTTGTCACCCCTTGTTTCATATGCTCCCGGTACAGACTGCATAAGAAGTTTATTGTGGCCCTTTCGACCAATTCCTTGACACGTATGAGTTGGAAGCCACCGTGAAGTGTGTTTTGGGTGTCTTTTACGGTTCACGTTTTATGACAGAGTATACACAGGACGACACGCGTGTGTGAATGGATTAATCGGTAGGGCTCACGAGGGAGGATAGAACGTGTGTCGTTCTGTGTTTGTTACACGCCTTCACGTCTATAAAAACAAGTATTAGAAGAACATTCAGCAATTCATTTGAAAACAGTTACTATCAACAAAAAGAACAGATTTTATCGCCAACCAATTTTGCGAGGGGAACCTTCGTCCCATAAGTTCCAATCTGTTCTAGGTGCCCACTGGCACATAGAACACATTGGAGCTCAGGGGACTATTTTCAGCAATCATTAGCGATTCAAATTGCAATTGCGGTGCGCGATTTGTAGAAAAGTCCAGTGAAATTTCATTTCTTTATAAACATAATCCGTCAACGATTTCCGTTTCGCACATATGTGCGGAACAAAGTTTTATTTTCCGCATAGTTTAGTATTGCTGCAGATTGGCATTTCACAGAACTGGCGTGTGATAAAAACAATGTCCCGAGAAATGAAATTGTCTCCGGTGAACTTCTTGTCTTTGGGGAATATATGTTGTATATATGATTTGCACACCTTTAGTAAGGTCGGGATTCGTTTTTATTTTCCCTCAGTAATGTATCTCTAATTATCACCTTATACCTAGTTCTGCCAGAAAATGTTCTTAATCCTAACATGGCACCTTTCTATCAATTTTCTCTTCTTGCCCCCATTGTTCAATTGTTGTTGTAGAAGGCACTGTCCATGTATGTTTCACATCAGTTACAAGTCTTGGGCCTGCACGCTTAACATGTTGATTGTTCTAACCCACACCTTCACTTAGCAGACATTAAACTTAATGGAATTATGACGTATCGTGTTCCTGGGCCAGAAAGGGGTCTCACGGGTTCAAAGGGTTAGACTTTGCAGGCGATTTTAAACATGTGATGGAAATTTACAATAATGACATAAAAGGGGTTAATGTATAAAAGTATTCAAAGATGGCATGGTGTTGCCCAACAGTTTTTACGCATAAGGACATATTGAATCCAATGACAAAAAAACTTACAACAACTTTTCAAAGTTGGATTCGAACTCTGGATTTGGTTGCCAGGCTATTAATGCTATCTACTTAGTTGAAACCCGGTAAAATAGTTTTATAGTAGACATTGGAATTGTGCTGACAGGATACATTTCATTTAGCCATGATTTCCACCAACTGAATAATATAGTTAAATAAGAAGAAAGTGTGCCATCTCTAGACATTTGTAGCAATAGCGAGTTTGATAATCTTCAGTATAAAGAAATTATGAAAACACTAAGGTTTAGTCTATATGCCTCTGTGACCAAAAATCGGGTTCCATGTACTGAATACCAAATTGTGTTTTTATCAACAAAATGCAGGACTGGAAATGTTTGACAAAAAATTTGACGCCAATTTTGTGATGCGGCCACAATATTGTCAACCATTTTGAATAACAGCATGTTTGAGATAACCCTTTGACAATTAAACTGAAACAACTAGATAACTGAAGGTCAACACCTATGATATACATAGACAGAACATGATGTGTGTTTGAATCGGTGGATGTTTTACAAAACGAGTTGAAATGGCGAAATATGATTACTCCATTCCAACGAGTTATGTAAAACACCCACCGATTCAAACACATATCGCGTTCTGTGTTTATTACACAACCCATGCATTAAAATTCATTTAAATAAATAAATTTTAATTCCGATGTTTAAACTCAAAGGTGAAGAGTCTGTTTGTTTTGACTAAAGCTGTACTGATCAAATGGATCGATAAAAAAATTTTAAAAAAACTTTTCGGAACCAGTGTTTGTTTAAATTCGTATAGCTGTTTCTCTTCGGCTGGTGCCCATTCAGACCTAACCAGTTGGTGGCTATTACTGTTTGTAAAAAATATAAGTACAAATTTGTGCAGATTTGCAAAACAGCTGGGAGAAACAGTTTTATAAGAAGTTCGAAGCATGTCAACATGTACGAAAATTTATCGAAAATAAAGTTGACCAATTTAGATATAACGGATCCACAAAACGAGATGGCTGCGGGACTGGGTTAATGTTCTGGTTGGAAATGATTGGGGTGGTTTTTTTAAATATTATCTCATTTTTGGTTAACTCATTTTTTGTGAACTGACTTTATTTTTCTTTGGACGTTTTCATTTTCACACTCTGCGACAGGCTGTCGACAATTGTATAACGAAATTTGGATACTTTTTGAAGCGTAACTAATGACTCAATGTGACAGGAACTAGTATGAACGGTGCTTTGGAAAAAGTTCCGGATTGTACATCACCCATTGAATACAGAATCATTTATGTCATAGCGGCTATTCCTTTAAATACAAGGGTTTAAAGTTGAATGGATGTGTAATAAATACAAATATTACGCAAAAAGGTGAACTAATACATGTAGCCTATGATTGCTAATTTTATGGAATATCCGCCATTTTAGCAGCAATCTTTAATGTCTCAAATTGGCCAAATCCAACTCAGTGCCATCCGTCATATTCTGTTTACATGGTAACCATCTATCAAAAATCTACTGAGAAAAAAACTAAAGACAACATTTCATGGATAGGCTCAAAATCTGGATCTGGCTGCCAGACAAAAAAGCAATTCGTGACAAAACCGATTTTCTTCCGCAGACAAACACATCAAAGTATATTGCGGTATGTGGCATACTTAAACGTGTTAAATTTCACAATGAATGAGAATGTGGACAGCTTCGGTAAACATAAATTCACAAGAAGACGTTAATTTATTTGATGGAGCTGCCCACCGAAATTCAAAATACGCTGCCAAGTCCAAACGTTGGCTGCCCAAGCCACATCTTGGATTATCCACATGAGCGAAGACAAAATTGGACAAGAAAAGGATTTTAAGCCTTTACCTAACGTAACGGCTAAAACCGGCCAGCGCTATTCTCAAAAATCGGTAATTAATTTTCATTATTTTTTTTATTTTGTGCCTCAAAAACATAGGTTATGACCCCTTATTGGGAGGAGCTCGTCGTGCTCGTTCCAATGAGCGTCATAGCCTATGTTTTTGAGACAAAAATGAAAAAAAATGGTTATTGCAAGTGTCGTCTGATTTTCATGTTAGGTAAAAGGTTAATAGAATCACCCTACAGAGTCATGTTTGATCTAGTTGATCTGATCTATCAACTCGGCGTAATCCGACAACTCAGGTCCACAGACAATTGTAATAATCCGTATATGTGGAGGTTATTACTTGGTTAGTTTCAAATCTACCGAGATATCAGCTAGAGTTAACTTCATATCAGCCTAAGACCGAAGGTCAAAGGCTGGTGTGAAGTTACCGATAACTGACATCTCGGCCGACACGAAATTAACCAAATAAAATAACCTCTTTATTTATTAAATCCAAAGACATAACTACACACATTTCCAAACGGAGACTTGCTACAGTTTTCGGAAAGTGTTATTGTTTCTCATTCTATTCACAAAGTCCAAAGTATCCTCTTATCCTACGCCAAGTTCAGCTGTCTTAACGTCTCGACTTCCCCACTGGGGAAGCAGCGACGTTTGCGCATGTGAACTACATCCTCTCCCACTTCTGCTTATCTCCCCTTTACAACACTGAACACGAAATCTTAGTTTGGGGTGAATTTTCTTTACAAGTCTTTTTTTCTTCTCTACATCCACCAATCATCAGTTGTTGGCATCATTAAATCTGCTTCAAAAACCACTCTGCCATGCCTTGTAACGCCAAGTTTTCTGCTTGTGTTCAAATGTTGCGTGGAGTTTTTGAACAAAAGTTGTATCGTGTAAATTGGCCTTTATTTACATTATGGGAGAAAAATGGCTGTTTGAAATTTCGGTGTTTTGACATATGGATGAAGAGGAATAACTCAGAGAGTATTTTGATTCCTATTCAGAAAATGCCCAGCCACACATTTTTCTTCAATAAGTAAATATTTTCATTTCTTATCTCAAAAACATAAGTTCAGAACCCTCGTAACGAGCTCGGCGACCTCGTTAGACAGAGGGAGGATGGCACTAATGTTGTTTTAACCCTTTACCCTACGTAACCACCAAGATCGCCTTGTAATGTATATTATATTTTCGTCGCGCTCGTTCCCATGAGGGGTCATAACCTATGTTTTTGTTACAAACAATGAAAAAAAATGTTATTCAAGAATTTTGTTTGCAAGTGTCGTCTGCTTTTCATATTAGGTAAAGAGTTAAAGGAAAATAAATATTAAATTTGAAAGGAGATTTTTGTGAATGGCGGTGGCTAGGCATGCCGTTGCATGAAATGAAATAAACTGAAAGCACTTACTTGAAGACGAAGCAAGGCTTCACCTTGCTCTCCATTTTCACATTCCTGGTCCACATGTAAGTCATTTGACAGAATACATTGTTTCTGTTTTACATCAAACAGTGCCGTGTTGCACTGATCGTTTGTGGCACAATAGCCTCCACATTCTACAGCACTGTAACAAACATTGGTTTCTAGGATAGATGTCAAGTTTAATTCATCCTCTTTGCAATGCTGAAACACAACTGCATTCACTCCAATGCGGACCATATCAACTGTCAGCAGATAAAATATAAGTGTGCATGGATTCATTGTAGTCCCCTGCAACAGAAAAATAGAGTCTTTGGAGTTCAATCTGTTAACTGTTCCTTACAGAAAACGCATTTTAACCCTTTACCTAACATGAAAAGCAGACGACACTTGCAAAAAAAAATCTTGAATAACTTATTTTTTTCATTTTTTGTCTCAAAAACATAGGTTATGACCCCTCGTTGGAACGAGCTCGACGAGCTCGTTCCAACGAGGGATCATAACCTATGTTTTTGAGACAAAAAATGAAAATATAATGAAAATTTATTGGCGATTTTTGAGAATAGCGCTGGCCGGTTTTGGCCGTTACGTTGGGTAAAGGGTTAAATAATTTCTAACTCAAACCTAGGATTTAATTCCGGGTACGGGAATTCCCGGGTTCTCAGATCCGAAAGCTGGTAATCGATAGCACGGAATCGGAAACCACGCATGGCACTACTTGTGTGTTGAACTGACGGTTTTATAATTGACGAACTACCCCAACGTAACTTCGTAAAATTTCTTCAGCCCTTCCACGCCTAGTCTTTTTATTTTATAGGTATCACAGATCTAAATATTTTCCCATAGGCGACCATTATAACTTTCAGGCGGAAAAAAATATGATCGCATAACTTTAATTTTGGCATTCAAATATCTCTGTCAAGTATAGCCCTTCAGACAACTTTTTTCTGATCTGAAAACAGGGGGTCATGCAACAAATAAGAGAGAAAAACCGACACAAAGGGAAGTACCGGTCACGTGCACATATTTTTCAGGGAATTCCCCACAAAAACACACAAAACGTAAATTGTATTTTTTAGGTCCAAAAGTCATCAAATCACCCTCTTTTTTATCAGGAATATTCAACAATAATGCAAGATGTCAATAGAATGTTTCAAACTTTTATTGAAACAATATATTTTCCCAAAGCTGTTTATTTTTAGAGAATGCATCATTTCCGACTGCAACATTTTAAGGCGGTTCACTCTAATTTCAATATTTAGTTCCGCGATACCTATAATTCTGATTCTTGTCTATCCTTTTCCACCAAATAAATGTAGCTCTTAAGCAGTTCCGCGGGACTCCCTCTTCAACAACAATTCGTATTTATTTTCAGAATCACAGGAATCACTAATCACTATCTTCCGCATCAACTTTCTCTTTGCTTCTGTCTCCAGTCTCCTCTGCTTAAAGGAGTGCTGACTTGCGAGTACAGTGACGAGAGAGTTGATGTTGGAAGATGTAGCGGTGATTATACTTGCCATTCTGAAAATGAAGATGTGTTTGATGCAGCTTTGGGTTTTCACGTTTATTTGTTTATGATTGCTACCCAGAAATGCCTCGACGTAAGACAATAGGTTACGTGAAACATTTTTTTCACAATAATTTTTCGCAGCGGTAAATATTCTGTTGATTAAACATATTATTTATCTCTGAACCCTCAAACATTTGATTGAAAAAGTCAATCTGCTCGTGTTCAATTAGTACATAAAAGGCATGTGCAGAGGTCGTCAATGTATGTATATATTGGGGTTCAACTACACTTTCGACAGCCAGGGTCACCTGGTGTCGGACAGTTTTGCGGGTGGAGGAAGCCGGAGTACACGAAGAGACTCGCCGAGCAATGGCGAGCAACTGTCAGACTTTCCAATGTACTAACTCAGTACAGACAGGGTTAACATTGGTTAACATTGGTTGAAAGTGCACCACGGGCGTGCAGTACACCTTAGTACACAGGGCCACTGTACCACCAACTGGGCAAACGGGAGTACAGTACAAGTTTCACGTACTGCCTCAAAGTAGTCCCACACATAGGCTTACTCACGCAACAAAAGTTACAGATTCTCGCTTGGGCGCTGACGTTTGCTGAAGTTACTCGGAATAGCTACTCGAACCCCACAATGACCCTCCGCACGTCTGCCCCTCCCCCAGATGGCCATATAAGGCCTACTATAGAATCATGGCTACGCGTCCGCCGATAGATGAGATCCAAAGATGTCGCAGCAGAGGTCACACCGAAACTAACCCTTTACCCAACATATCGCCAAAACCGACTAGCGCTATTCTCAAAAATCACCAGTTAATTTTCATTATTTTTTTTCATTTTTTTTGTCGTAAAAACACTGGTTATGACACCTCGTTGGAACGAGCTCGCCGAGGTCGTTCCAACGAGGGGGACTAACCTATGTTTTTGAGACAAAATATGAAAAAAATTAGTTATTGAATTTTTTTTTCTGCAAAGGTCGTCTGCTTTTAATGTTAGGTAAAGGGTTAATGAAAAGAAAACGGGAAAGGGACAGTCAACGAAGTCTCAGATAATGGCATAGGTAGGCGCCGATAGTGTAGCCAGTATTATTAATTAGGTCAGATAATTCTTTCAATTGTAGGAATTGTCCGCTAATAGTAGTGGTGTAGCAAAATATCGTAATATTGGTATGTTGCATTTTTTCCTACTGACGATATCTCGCGAGATTATTTTTATGCAGGTGGTGGTGGAGTTTGTGGGGCGCTGGAACCTCCAAATATCGGGTATCTAGCCTCTTCCCCTTTCGGGAAATTGTTTCTTTTAGTATGAGGTGATCGAGGAACATCCTCCCCCTCCTCGCTTGAGGAAGCCCCCCCCCCCCCCCCCCCAACCCCCACATATTCTGTCGGGGAAATCCTGGTGTCTCGCCTGTTATTGTGCATCCGTTCCGTTTTTTCCCTTACAACAAGAATTTCCTTTTTTCTTTTCAAAGTCTCTCCAATGGAAGGACCAGTGTGTAATAAACCATTCCTTTTTTGATGAAATATAAAAGAAAAAATGTATGTGATACGTGAAGACGTCCATATCTTCATTTGCATTCGTTTCCTGTATGGTGATCTCCCGGGCCTCTCTCACATCCACAGCTTTTGATACAGGTGGAAACTGGCGACGAGATTAAACCACTCGGTGACGCCGGAAGGTTGGAAGGGCAAGGGGGAGACAACCTGCACAGAGGATTAGCATGTTACACTTGGATATATTTGATATCGAGGCTCAGAGTTCAACGAATCATTGTTTAGCTGATGCCGCTTCAACTGGTACAATAAGGTACAGCCACGGTGAATTGGTCACTCTCCAAGGGCAATCTCTCCATGGGCAATACCACTAATTATAGGAATAATCATCACAAATTTAACTAATGAAGCACCGGGTGCAACCCGGTGATACATTAATTAAAATTTTGCTGATAATTTTTTTTACCTGTTAAACGCATGCGTGCACATCACTACCCACCCGCAGATTACGACCAGCAGTCCACGGCGAGTGTACTGTATTTGTCCTTGTTTTTTGACCTGGTGCTTGCATGTCATGGCTAAGGGAGAGGATGGATCGGAAGGAAATAGCATTCTAATCACTACGCTGAACCGAAGATTGCTCACTGACAGATTTTCTGATGATATGGAAAGTACAAAATCCACATGAAAGGATTCGGATACCCCTTCATCTCTTCTTCAAGGTCAAGGAAGGGAGTCACCTCCGCGCCAGCGTCCTTGGAAGGTAGCTACTTGGGCACTCTGTCGATGTGCTTATGGTAGGGTTAAATTAGGCGATCAGGTACAAATTCTGAAACTGAAAGCTGAAATAGAAAATAAATGGCAACCAACCGCTCCTTTCAACTAATCTCAATTCACGTCCACGTTATAGTTGTGGATATCCTGTGCATCAAATTGTAAAGGGTTATCAGTGGGTCACGAGAGTATGTGAATGTACGTTGTGGGGAGGATTTGGTCCACCCGATGATGAAATCTGTAAATATCACATATGCTTGATTGGTATCGGTGTCTGATACTCAATTGAAACATGGTGCTAGCGCTAATTTAATAGCATCTTGACCAGGTTTGATATTGTGAGCAGGGTTGAGAGTAATGAGAATGTGCATTTCCCGAGGAGACACGATGGGGGGGGGGGGGGGGGAGTCGATGAATCGTGACTCTTATATTAATGTCTGACTTCTGGGTCTCGTGTTTGGTATTGGTTATTTTATTGGCTCATTCATTCATGATACGAGTTGCGCTAGGGACAATCCAGTGACATGGTGTGGGCGTGAACTTGCTGTAAGCAGGGAGGGGCTGATGCTGTCAATTTGTTTGTTATACCAATCATTTGGAACTTTCTGTGAAAAATACTCGCTTTATTTAATGTGGGACCCTGTTGCTTGTGCGCCTGTGCTTCAAACTATCGTTGTACCTTGTAATTTAGATGGTATATGTTTTAGTAGGTATCTGTAACAAGGTGGGTCTCAGTTTCCACGCCTGTGTTACTCTGGGTTTCTCTCTCATGTATTTGGTCTAGCATTAATGCTTTTGTGGCCTTACTTTTATTGGAGACAAACTCCTTCAGTGCGAGGTCAAGGGTATTGCTGCCGGGGAGGCCAGCGGACGTGGGTTGTCCGGCTGTCAAAGCCTCTTTATAGGGCCCAGTTATTCGCAAAATTTTATTTTTGTCCATTCTGGCTTTTGTAGGGTCATGCAGACATGATGTTGGACCCTTATGTAGGACGATCGTCTTTGGCTTCGCTGGTAAGATGTAGAGCGAACTGCAGCTCTAATTCAACTCATTATGCAGTTTGTCTATAACGAGCGGCGTCATTTTCAGAAACCTCGCCGTACAGTGAATGTCCTGTAACGCTAAAATATTCAATCCCCCTTGGAGTGTATCGTTGCTGGATATTGTATGCTGTTCACAAAGAATATTAAGAAATATCCGTATGTGTTCACATGATATATATAATATATGATTTGAGGTCCATTGTGTACTTGTACACACTAAGCACATACCGATACTTCTAATTTGTGACCACATGTTACATGTGTTGTGCTCAACATGCGTCAACTTGACGTCTGGGCATATCAGGGACCGATCAGGACTATTTAAAATACGCTCTAGGCTCGGAGCCTATTTTTTCAAATCATGCGCCAGATTTCAATTTACGGAGTCACACTGCTGTTTGTAACACACACTGCAAGTATGTAATAGCTCTCATCATTTTCAATTAGTACACTATAGCAAACATTAATCTTCACCGTGGTTTCTGATCAAGTCTTGGCTGCCTATTTAGGCAGCCAAGACTTGATCAGAAACCACAGTGAAGATTAATGCTTGGTAATTAAGACTTAAAGTATTAACTTAAGCACTCTACAACAATGATAAATGATAATCATATATATATTACATGTAAGAGTGTCTCTCTCGATTATCCATCGAAAGAATATCAAAATATGATCTGAGAAGTTACGCGCCAACTGAGAAGCCCATTTCTGAGATTTAAGAGCCAGGTCCTGATGTTTCAGAACCAAATACGCACTGGCGCATGCCCAGGTCGGTCCCTGGCATATGCAGACTGAATGGAGTGGAGCAGTCGGATCGAATATCCTAAAACTCGTCCTACGGTGGCTAAGAGTAGCCGATACAAAATAGTATGCTAGGGTCAGTGCTACATGTGCTGTGCTGGATATGTAGCTCGTACATTCCTGCCGCCGTGGACTCGTCATTTTCCACGGGTGGGCAATATTTCACGGATGCAATAATATTAGATTCCAAACACTAATTATCGGAGTAATTATCAAAAATATAATTAATGAAGCACCCAGTGCTTCATTAATTATAATTTTGCTGATGATGAATTTTTATTTAAGAATTGAATGCAATTTTTATAATCTTTATTGGAGTATGGACGTGTGGGAATGGGTACAAATTATGTATGAATCCCTTATTTGTACCCATTCCCACACGTTCATACTCCAATAAAGTTTATAAAAATTGCATTCAGTTCTTATAATTACATTCCGTAACTGTTTAAACTACTTTCTACCAAACAACAAAGCAGAAAAACGAAATAAAACATGTACGAACGAACGAGGCGAAACACCACCCTCACACAAAATACAAAGCGCACAACTCTGATTTTCAATTTTCACAGCTTTAGAAATGGATACGAGTATTTTTGTAACGGGCTTTATGCCACAGTTGGGAAATGTCACCAAAGAAACAGTAGCGGAGTTGATCACTGCGAGAGGCGCTAAAAGTTAAAAACCCGCCCAAACACCGCCCAAATTACATTCTGTCAACTGCGCTCTACCGTAAATGCGGGTCAAAGTTCGACCAAATGTATTCATTGGAAAATGAATTACATTTGGTCATGACGTTTTCACCCAGCTGACCAATGGGAATTGAGCATTTGGACCTAAAACGTATAACTACATTAACAATGTATTTATTAACCGGTAAACGCCTGCGTCTACATCACTGCCCATACGTGGATTATGACCGGCCCATGGCGACTGTAAAGTATGGCTCCGCGCCTGCTCAATTTCATTAGACCGATTCTTTTGCACCGTCAGTGCAACGCCGTTGTCGGGAACCGGATAAATAAAAACGAAACTTAACTGTTATCAACGCAACTTATTTCAGGCGCTACCACGAAAACATTCAGTGTCAAACGAAATTTATTTAATGCAAACTGGGAATAGAAGTCATATGCGGATATGAATCTGACCATGCAATGTGTTTAGAACTGTGTAATATGTTGTTTTTTGTCATCGATCTTAATATATTAATATAGTTTGGCTAGATTTTATTGAGCCGTGTGTGATCCAACTTTGCTGTGTTTTCTGCCTTAATTCAAAGCGTGATTACACAGAGCAGGAAGGGTTAATGTTGCCAGTCTGTGATTTAAAGGAAGCGGCTATAGTACGTTGCCTGAGTGCTAGAATGTCCTATGTCCCATACGGGACATAGGACATTCCAGCACTCAGGCGACGAATGATAGTCTTCATATACAGCACTATCTGTCTGTACGACGACAAATTTAGCGATTTTTCTTAAATTGAATTTATACAGTGATCCGCAGAAGCCGAACTTACAATATCAAGTGGAATGGGTTCGAAATCCAGCCTCATCGTGGTAACACCAAAAGTTAACAAACTAAATAATTTCGTCAAGCTGGTCATATATGTTCCACAAATACAACATACCACACAGTTCCATGCAATACTTTTATTAAAAAAACTCAACTGAGTTACATGGCCAATGGTGTAACTAACGGCGTGATGTCAGCTTTCTTGAATCACTGTGACAAAATTAAAGGCATGCATTAAAACACTCGTAGGTTTGCCGGTTAAATCCTCAGGAATCACGACCAGAAAACGCATAATTATGTAAAGGAATTTCCCAAATAATTCACGATATTCCTTTCTTGCCTCGAAAACATGGCTTATGATCCATCTTGGGGAGTGCGGAGTTCGACGGGCTATAAGCCGTGATTTGGAAGCAAAAATTTGAAAACAAAATTGATTAAAGAGTTTTGAGAACTGCGCTGGACATAAGATGAAAGGTTAAATCAAACATTAAGTGATAAATACAGGACAGTCATCGTGGACTGGACGTAATCCACGTGCGGGCAGTGATGTCCACACATGCGTTTCCCATGGTAATAAAATTATGATCAGCAAAATTTTAATTAATGAAGCATCGGGTACTCCGGTACGCCATTAATTAAAGTTTTGATGATTATTCCTATGATTGGTGGTTTGTATCTAATATTATTGCATTCGCGGAAAATATTGCCCACTGTTCCATCGACCACAGGCAGCCTTGGATTAATTGTAATAAAATAAAGTGATATGAACAAAATTTTATTTGCATATGAGACATGAACAAGGAAAATATTGGCTTTTGCTCTGGTACCCTCATTCTTTTTAAGCCCTGCTAGAGGCTTCTAAAACTCAACCAGTTAAAGCCTCAAATTTCACACGCGATGCAACAAGGAATTTAATCAATTCAGTCTTGTTTGACAGAGCTCATTGAAATCGGCATCAGTGTAGAGAAATTTAATACTAAGTGCCTCTTTTCTTTTTTTAGGCCCTCGCCGATTTCCATGTAATTTTAATAGAGTTGAATACAACTGAATCCGAAGAATAGTGATGAAAGGCAGCTCGAAGCTAGGGTTTTATCCCAGGAACCGAAATTCCCGGGTTCCCGGTTCCGAAAGCCAACACCGACCCCCGGGAAATCTACAGCACGGTACCGGGAATGAAGCGCGTCTCTGTTTGTGTACTGAACTGAAGTTTTCTGAATTGAAACCTTTTTGTAGGATTTCATCAGCCCTTCCACGCCTGAAACTTTGACAGTCCTGATCCCTGACGAACCATTTTCTACAAATCACTGTAACTCTCAATCAATTCTGGAGGACCACTCCCCACCCTCCTCCTTCAACAGTAACTCGTCTTCATTTTCAGAATCACTAGCATCCCTATTCACTATCTCCTCCAACATCAACACCCTCTTGACAGCCGCCTACAGTCTCCCCTGCCTAAAGCAGAGGAGACTGTTGACGGCAGTGAAGAGGGTGTTGATGTTCGAGAAGACAGATGTGATCAAAAAAATAAAGACGAGATTGAAGCGGGTGTGGGTTTTCATACTTATCGTAGGAAAATTTTCCGTTTGGAGATGGGAGATTCCCAATGAAATATGCTCATTATCATTAAAATAAATTAAATACGTGATGCAACCCTCGTAAATTTGCTTGATATTACTCGGGACATTTCCAGGTTGCTGGTTCTGAGAGTGATTTCATTTCCGTTCCCGGTTCTTAGAAAACCAGGGAATCTTTTAAACCCTACTCGAAACGGTTATCAACATTAGCGGCCTCCATGCCATTTCACCGCGTGAACGTTATTTGTGAAAGTCGTCAGAGATGTGAAATCAACGGATTAACCAACTGGAGATTAATTAATGACATTAACGTAATTTCAAATAACGAACCACCAGTTTAAAGCACTGACATTCGCACAATAGCGCACATGATGCGATATCCTTAACGTGACAAACAACCACCAAGTGCGATTGTTATCAATAAGTTTCGTCGTTTTTTTTTTAATTTGGGTTTAACCACACTTAGCAAGGGTCACCTCGTGTCCGACAGTTTTGCGGGTGTAGGAAACCAGAGTAGCCGAAGAGAACTGCAGAACAGCAGCGAACAACAGCACGACTCCCCAAAGTACAGCTGCGAAATAGCAGGGCTAGCATTGGTTTAAGGCAAGTGCACCATCGACGTGTAGTACGCCTTAGTACACAGCGCCACCGTACCACCATATGCGCAATCAGAATGACATGCCTCGTCCGAGGGCACAACGCGCGGATCGAATCGTGGAGCTTTGGGTTGGAAGTCCAATACCTTAACCACCTAGCCACCGCGCTCTCGATGTTGAGACTGAAACATACAATGTCTGTAATCTGTCATCAGCAGAGTGGGCAAGACGCCTACCGGATCGGGATGCTAATGATTAGCCGATATTCAGGTCTCCCTAGATTGAAAATGGTAGTCGATGATCGTTTTATGAGAACTGCAACTAGCCTGACTTGTCAAACTTCCAACTAGATCGAGCAACAAAAAATAAATGATTGGTCGCTAGTAAAGCTCGGAAAAATGTTCGCATTCAGGGGCGTAACTACGGGTGAGTGCCCACCGTCCCCAATACTTTTTCAGTTCGTCGCGACTGGAGTCTAATTTATCAATTATCTCTTGCTCGAAATTTTGTTGTTTCTTAAAAGAAAAGAGTTAATACTTGGACTTGTGTCAAACATACAAATGAAGGCCGGTATTACCCGATTCGGGCTGTTGAGGGCCGGACCGTACATGTTAATTGAATAGGAAGTTGCGTCACGACTACTGCATGTATCTTTTATTTATTCACTAATTAATTGCCAAGAAGTCGTAATTTAACTATAATGTCCACTAAATACTTTTCCAGCAACATCACCAAGGCATGCCCGCAATGAGGGCATGCCTTGGAGAAGAAGTTGGACTATTTGTCAGTCAAGACTTGCGCCATCACAGTCTGGACAAGTACAGTTTACAATACATTTACCCCTTCGCGACGCCTCTGCTCGCAATAAACGAGGGAGTGAAACCATTCGTGCTTGACGGCCAAGTGTAATCCATTTTCTGACAGGCCGACCTATTGCCGCAAGAAGTCAGTGGAGCAGTGAACGTAAGCACCGTGACAGAAGGCGATTAATAGTTGGTAAGTTTTAATGATGGGTCCAGCCATATATTCGTCATGTTTGAGGGATGCGTGGTCTGAGAATGCATAATGGATCAGCGTTGATCAAAAAAGTGGCGACTGCCCCGAGCAGCACCACCTGGAGCACAGGATAGTACAAAGCATTATGTGGATTGTGTTATCAAGGGTTAATAGTAGACTACTGTTGTACAGAGAGTCCATGCCTTACTATGCTACGAAACTCCAAACATTTTCCAACAACACCACATGACCAGTAGATCAACAATACATCTTATATCACCGCCGTGCCAGACAATCATGTATAACACAACATCACTGTATGCGTAACGTTCTGCCCTTACAAATCGTAGGACAGTCTGACACCATTGGTGAATTAATAGTACTATGGGTTCACCGCAGACCAACAGTGAACTGACCGTACTTCCTATATGACAGCTGCGGGTAAATGAACATAATATCGCCTGACTTAGCATTCCTCACTACGCATATCGATAACATAATGGTACAGCATTATGGTATTTGGTAGGTTAGTAGTACCCAGGTTTAACAGTAGATCAACGGGAGCATATACTATTCGCACTATACTGCCATATCAGTCAAGTACGAGGAGATGCCCAACACACCCTAACCGAATAACGTACTGTCGGATTGTACATTCGACTTCAATAGCGGTCAACATTTCCATGACGATGCGTGTGCACAATGACGTCCAGATGTCATTAGCAGCGTTTCGTGTGAAGAAGTTTCGAGAAAACGCTCATCTATCTATCTGACTTTCATCTATTATCCCAAAGCCCAGTATATACATATCAGTACAAAAAGCATACTATAGTATACACAACGTATACCACTTGTCAGATCCAGTTGATGGAGCGAAAAAAAACACACCTTATGTCGGCGCCACCAAAAGCCCTCAAGGCTGCAGTCCAGGCATGTCAAAGTACCGCCGGTAGCAACATAACCGGTACCAGAATGGGACAGAGTATGTCCTGCCGAAACCAGTGCCGAGACAAATCAACAATTGGGTGACATATCACAATCAGATGGGATAAATTCTTATTTAAGCCGACCCTGCCCCCAGGATCGCAAATTCAAACATGGCATCGTACAATTATTCTGTGGCGACATCAAAGTAATAATAAAGCACGAAAACCGTGCTTTATGATTACTTTGATATCGCCACAGAATAATTTCGTTGAAGTAACCGATGATGGCGCTTTCATTGTATTTGATGCCACGTTTTAAAAGTCAAAATGGTCGACCTTATTGAGGTCGTTATGCAGACAGAACATGCACCGTTAGAGTGTGTTGATATGTTTATTCACAAATTCACAAATAAGTTGAATGTATGTCGTGCAAGTGTGCCATACACGATTATCACTATGTTTCCCCTCGTTCAGTTAGGAATTTCCGCATAAAATAATTTTGTCCCGGTGTGACAGGAATGATAGTCCGTAGGAAAATTAGTCCCTCTGGACTATTATTCCGCGGAATTATAGTCCTAGGTCTACCATTTCTAGGAATAGTAGTCCGCCAGAGGGACTAACGTTCCTACGGACTATCATTCCTGTCACACCGGCACCGGCGGGACAAAAGCTTCAGTACCGGTACCGGTTGGAGCATGAGGGAACCGGCGGTACCAGTACCGGTACAGGTACCGGTTGACTTGCCTGGGCTGCACCTAAAGACCGGGTATACTACTTACGGCTAAAGTTTAACACCATTTTAATGGCCGCCAGAGAACAAATCTCACGAGACTAGATACAGCTTTAAAATGCACAAAACTGATTACAAAGTAACATATCACATCATTAAAATAAAATATGATGTGCTCGCAATACTTCCAAAAGCGATATTAAAAAAAACGGAGTATATTTTGGGGGGCGAAATTGGCAATAACAACCAGACAGCTGGGTGCAATATGCCCAAACAAATACATCTGTCACCATAATGTGATACGAATGTCAGTTGGGTCCGTACAGAATAGCGCTTACTGGTTTTCAAATGATAATAATATTTGTATACGGTTGTTGTGGTTCGTGGGGCGGGGGTGGGCGATTGGTCCAGTTTTTGTATCAATAAAGCCGAACACAATGTACACTCTTCAAGAATTTCTGTATCAGTCATTTTCCCAGTACACTGGAGGTTAAAAATATGTCTGAAATGTTTTAAAACTATTTTCCTGTGCGAATCGAAAGAGTTGAATAACGTTGAATTGATATGAACTTTATCGCAGACGATTTGCTGAAGACGCGAAACAGGATCACCAGTCATACATCTCTTGCGACAAATAGGCATGTAAATAAAACTTCAAGCACCACTATTTGAGAATACACAAGAATAAAGTGTAATTATCGGTGATGTGTCGTTTCTTTGCCATAAAAATATAGGCCCCGAGTATCAAAATATCACACAAAAATATAAGGTGAGCGCCCGACTAAAAGAAGTCAAAAACATTATCCTACTTAGAACCACCCCCTCCTCCCCCTCTCCCGCAGGATTTATTATGCAACAAAGTATTTTTTAACCTAAGAAGGTTAAACTACACAACTGATTGGGTCTCATAAACTACCATTACGCGTGACACTAAGTGCATTTCTGACTCATACCATTAACACATTAAACCCTAACGGTATACTCCATGTCAGTTCAGATCCATCAACAAACGAGTCTATATTCGGTGCTTGGGGGTGACAATCAATACTTTCAACTTGCAACCCTGCAGCTGGATTGATTTATTACTTAACCTCACTAAGTAACAACCTGCTTTATAAATTCAAATGACCCACAAGTACCAATACCAGCGATGTAGCAAATAACAAAACGCTTGAAACAAACATAAAATGCTTGTTATAAATAGAAAAGTTGTGTATAATCGTCAATCTATAAGTATGACGTCTGCAACACTCTCAAGAAGTAATTAGTTAAATTAGGTTTTCACAATAAGTGCATATGAACCCAGAAGTTCCCGAAGTTTTTAATGACTGGCGTTAATTACCTTAATTATGTTTTTCAACTGCAAAGGTAAGAGCACACGTTTTCTTCTCTATCAGAAATAAAAGCAATTCGATAACGAATCTTTATTTCCGACAAACAAACGAAAACATGCACTGACTGTACAGACTTGATCTTATCCAATTTGATCCATCCCTGCCAGGGGCGGCAGAACCGGGGGCGGGGGGGGGGGGGGGGGGGGGGGCTGGTAGGGCTTCAGCCCCTCCACTTTTTTTTCCGGACCATGTTTTTTTTGGTATGCATATATTTTAACACAACCAATGACTGGTCAAACAAGGGGCGGGTTCAGACCCTCCCCCATATTCTCGCCATCTATGTGTCTCTCGTACGGGTTCAGTTTCGATGGATTTCGGATCATTTTTTTTGCAGTCAGTGGCAGCAAACGCTAAAATATATAGTCTGTTAAAAATCGGTTTACTGAGTAGATCCACCCCAGACAAGATAACCCACAGACAGTATAATTACTGTAAACGTCTGGTAAAGCATAAAGGTGAGGTCCATTTATCAGCTTTGGTCGTTACGACCAAATCTGATAAATAGACCTCACCTGTATGCTTTACCGACGTTTTTAACGGCTCTCAAAGTACGAAATCTTTCAAATACATCTCCTGAAAAATCTCAAAATATCCACTCAGATGCATGGAAATGGGGTTTTGGACCCTCGAATTTAAACTTTTCATACCGACGACCATCCGTTGCCCGACCCCCCCCCCCACACACACACACACTTTGAAAATCGTTCCGCCGACACCAAATTCTCTGACCACTCGTCTGGCATATGCCAGCGCCCATTCCAGTTTGATATTGCTCGAGCACATGGCCTCTCTCCTGAGTGCATATGATACTACCTTTGTCATTTTGCAGCTGTGTACAAAGTTTACAAACATTACATAATAAACAGAAATGGCGATGAAATGCACAAACCTCATGCCAAACACAGTCCATTGCCTACCCACTGACCGCTGCGTTGGTTATCTGAACACGTTGGCCAGCTTCAGAATTGACCCCAAGCACTCTGGATGAGCAACAGACTTTTCGCCAATCACTTATCAAACTGCATTATGGGAAATATTTGCTGCTGAAACCTTTGCCATTTGGACATCGCAGTGCAATAGGTTTTCTCATGAAACTATTGTGTTTCATGTTTTACATTTTATAAAACATTCGGATAAATAAACTTTGGGAAAACTGAGGTTGCTCAAACTTGTTTGTGTAGTACTTGCATACAGTACAGCCGCCGTGGACTGGCCTCTTTCCACGGGTGGACACTATTTCCTCGGACGCCATAATATTAGATTCCAAATACTAATTATAGAAATAATCAACAATTAAATCAACGAAGCACCGGTTACAACCCGGTGCTTCATTAATTAAAATTTTGTTGATGATTTCTATTACCTGGTAAACGCATGCGTGGGCGTCATCACCCAAGCGTGGATTACGACCAGCCCACGGAGACTGCACTGTATCATGTTATGCCCTTGTGCACTGAAACGATCTTAACTCCACCCTTAAGGGAAAGAGGTGGCTCAGTGTTTAGAGCACTGTACTTTAAACCGAAAGATCGACGGTTATGTCCTGAACAGCAGTAACTGCGTTGTGTCCTTGGGTAATACACTTCATCCGATTGACAACAGGGAGCGGGAGGGAGGGGCAGTGTGAACCAAGCCGCCGTACTTGCACGTCAATGGTATAGTTGCCTTCAACCGTTGCTAGGTCTGATTGTGTGGAGTCAGTAAATGGGGGAGTCTGAATTTTGCTCGCCACTTTTTTCGATAGTTATCTCCGGGTACGACTGTTTTCTCCATCCGTAAAAGTGTCCCACGCGATGTTACACTGTTTGCTGAAAATGTCGTTGAACACCAGTAAAAAAACATATCCATCCTTCTATATATTTTGATCCTACACAGTTTGCGCATCGTTGTTCTCATTAAAGTGGTGTAGTCAACGAGTGAATTCTTTGCCAGTATATTTTCGTTTAGTGGGTAACTGACTGTGTTTGTCACCGTTGATTTTGGGGGCCTCGGTGAGGGCACGTTGAGATACTCGGGATTTAGATTATCCCGATTTTGTAACAATGTCATCATTCGGTTTAGATATAATTTCAAACTTAACAGAAAATGCTCTGGATTTTATTTGAAAATATAAGAGTTTGAATTGTTCAATCTTAGTGTATCAGATATTCACCCACTCCAATAAAAATATTAAAAGTTCAATTATTTAGTTATTAATTATTGTTGCTCTTAACATATATATACTGCATTTTCTTGTAAGTCAGATATCAAAACTCAATTCTATACGGAGGCGACCAAGCCAGGGGGCACAAATATGTTTCGCCGTTACACAATGGGTTAAATGGACAAAGGTGTCAATATACAGGCATTTCTGTAACATTATTTGCAAATCCAAACAATATTTAGCCTAAGAATCCCACTTTCGGGCGATTCTGTCCGTTTCTTGTATTTAAACTATCCTCCAACCCGAAGGCTGGCCTTCGGGTTGGAAGATGGTTGAAGTAGAAGAAACGGACAGGACAGTGACCACACAGCGGCATATTCATCTAAACGAGAGACTATAGCGAGTCATGGTACATCTACCGATATACGATTGTAACCTTTCTCATACTGGGTCGAACAATGGTAGCATTGAAAATTGTGCCCCTCCACTTTTATCGAGCCCGTGATAATATACCAACCACTCTACCGGAAATCAGCAAGGATATACTTTTTTTTCAAGAATTCGAGCGAGAAACACTACAAAATCGAACAAGGCTGTTGTTTTGTGTATTTAAAGTCATTGGTACGGCCCTAGCATTTCGAATCATTTTTGTTGTTACGGATTATCGTCACGGGATCATTTGCTCAATTTTGTTAATTTTTTCACATTTCTACACATGTGAGCTGAGGAGTGAATTAAAAAGTATTTTATATCAAAATAACGAGCTACGTTCAGCAATTGGCAGCTGTTTCTGAAAAATGCGTATGATGTGTTTTTAACGACTGACAAGTTAACAGTGGAATTTGTATTCGTACAACGAAGAAAAGGTCGCTTATTCGAAAGTTTTCTTTTCAAATAAATGACAACGTACACCAAATTCGGAGAAAACACGCTCATCATAATATTGTCCCCTGTATGTTGGACTCTTTTCGGGGTAATACCACAGAAGAAACATTTGTTCCTACTAGATGGGAGCCATGTGGAATCTGCCGATTATATGTTTTTCTTTTGAAATGTTTTGTTCTGTAAGATCTGACAATGTGGAGATGCCGCTACCTTTCTTGTCATTTGAAGCGTTAAATTTGAAACTGACAGGTCACTTGCAGATAACAGAATCTTCCGACAACGTTATAATTGGGGGGGGGGGGGGTGGGGGGGGGGGGTAAGAAAACTGTATCATATGATCCCTCATTGAAACAAGTTCGTCGAACTCGTTCTAATGTGGGGTCATATGATATTTTGTTTTACAATTTTTTAAAGAAAAAAATAACTAAAATAAAAAAAATTAGATATCGTGAACGTTGGGTGAAGGGTTAAAATGGTCACCTATTTTGTCAGACAGACATGGTAAAGGGGGCGGAGGGCGAACCACACCGGCTCTCTTTCAATACTGTCCTCGTTTAGATCATGATTACGGTGAAACATTTTGATAAAATTGTAATTCTGTTGTTGTTGATACCTAATGTATTAAACTAGATATTTAGAGGTCAGAGTAGAGTAGCGATGATTCAACCCTTATACCCGGACTTTTGGGGGTGCAGCTCGTTGTAAATTCACATGGTACCGGACTTTTGGGGGAGCAAGTTTTTCCTGTGTAAAACTTCGGCTCCATCCAACTACATGCGGTAAGTGGTGCACGTATTGCATATATAGTGTGCAATGGTATTTACAGATATAAATAGTGATATATGCATGAGTATGGTTTGGGGAAAACAGTGTGATTACAGTGTGGGGATGTGATGGGAAATTGATGGGAAAGGGTAGGTTTCATCTTAAGCCCTGGTACGGTAGCCCTACTGAATGCTTGTACTAAGGCGTACTGCACGTTGATGGTGCGCATGTCTTCAACCAGTCTAGCCCTGTCTGTGCTACAGTGTGGAGTCACGATGCTGGGGAAATGGCAGCTGCTCGTCGTTGCTCGGTGGTTCTCTCCGGGTACTCCGGCTTCCTCTACCCTAAAACTGTCACAGTCATGATTAGCCATTGTTCATAAGTATGTGATCTTAAAAACCAATAGATAAACACTGAATGCTTGGTATTATCATATAACTGGTATAGGTTATGCAAGTCCAAGCGGTATTGTGGCGTGGGAGGGGATGAATGGTTGTCTAGAGCGGTAGTTGAGGATGTGCGGTTTGTACCCCTGCTGGTTCATTGTTACCCCTTGTACCACTATCCATATAGGGCGGTGGGCTGGCCCACAGAAGGTATAGGTAGTACATAGTGCTAGGTCAAGCAGTATTGATGGGATGGCGGAGATAGTGCACGGTTGTCTAGTGCGGTAGTATAGGGTATACGGTCTCTCCCGCAGTTTGTCTACTTTTTGTATTTGGCACTAGTAACCCACTGGATGTATTTTACCACCGTGGGTTGGTATGAGCGTAACTGCTTAATTGGTAAATTACCTGAGAGGATGTAACCGATTCGTTTCGCGAAAGGTTAAGGTAGATCAATGTAGATTTTTGTCTCCGCACTACCCGTTGACGACAGAGCGGTCGTCGTCTTCATCTGGGGAACACGAGTTACTGGAATTACT
Organism: Pictodentalium vernedei; assembly: GCA_031216915.1. Lineage (NCBI taxonomy): Eukaryota > Metazoa > Mollusca > Scaphopoda > Dentaliida > Dentaliidae > Pictodentalium > Pictodentalium vernedei. Next base: position 188,138,398 of record CM062297.1, on the reverse strand, counting down.
ATCAGAACTCATCTTCTTTTTATAGTAAATTAATTCAATACTCGAAACGATTGTAGTTATGCAAAAGCAGAAATGGATAACTATCAATTGCAATAGTAGGCGGATACGTTGTTTGTTTTTGTTAAATTTGCATGTGTTTGCAAGAGATGGAGGTGGGTGTCATATTCCCTCCCCAGTCTATTGTAGAAACAGTTGGAGAAGGTAGGAGAGAAAGAGAGAAGAGAGTGAAAGAGAGAGAGAGCGAGAGATGAGGCCAACATAATATTTACCCTTGTACTTATACCACATTATACGAGTCCCACCATGGACGAACAAGAAGGATCATACGACTCAAATGTAGCCACCTGGAATCTTTGTTTCTCCTTTCGGGTCCCATCAATGAAGTCTGCCACAGGATTGGCAAGAAACAGGATGCTCTGAATATTTACTCTTAACATGCGACTGGAGATTCTCTCTCATGTGACTTATCACTTCTGTGGCCTTTAATATCGCGTAAGTGCTCAGGTTTAGCTCTTTATATTTCAGCAACTTGTTAATTATGGAGCTTAAAAGTGCACTATTCTCTGTTTAGCCCATAGAAGCACCCAGTACTTGCCTAGACGCAACTGAAGGGTCACTGGGTGTAGGCTATCAATGTATAGCAAAAATGTGTAACTTTTTTATTCAAAACAAAATGTGTATGCTTTTTTACGGTAAAATCATTTCTTATGGAATTTGACAAAAAAATGTAAACAACGAACCAAACTACCTGTTATGCTATCTATTTTAATGTTCCTGCAATTAGGAGATAGTGGATACCGCTGTGAGTTTGATGAAATGTTAATGCCCGCCACAGGAAAGGGACAAAGTTAAGTTTGACCAATCAATTTTAAGTATGTCGCCACTTTTGATTTCATCTAGGGATGTTTACCAGACATTATTACACCGAGATAACAGAAATCTTGTAAGTGCTTACTTTATACATTAACAGTATGAGATATATGAAAATAAAAATCATATTAAGTGGCGAAAGATTATAACTGGCACTGCAAGTAATCAATACAATTTCTACCACAGTAAAATACAGACTTCACAGAGGCCCTCTGGAAATTGATTGTAGGTCGACTGTAAGAACCAAAGGACAATAATTGTCACTACATGTATATGTAGAAACTAAACTATGCTTTTACTTAACCGTTTTACAAGACAAAATTTAACCCTTTACCTAACATGAAAAGCAGACGACACTTGCAAAAAAAATTCTTGAATAACTAATTTTTTTCATTTTTTGTCTCAAAAACATAGGTTATGACCCCTCGTTGGAACGAGCTCGACGAGCTCGTTCCAACGAGGGGTCATAACCTATGTTTTTGAGACAAAAAATGAAAATATTTTGAAAATTAATTGGCGATTTTTGAGAATAGCGCTGGCCGGTTTTGGCCGTTACGTTGGGTAAAGGGTTAAATACCAGGGAAATAGGTATTCTCATCGGCATAATACATAGGCTGTCAGACAGTGGCCACAAAAACTTCCTCAGATTGAAACACAAAATATTTTACCACACTGACAAACATAGGCAGTCAGCATAATCGAGTTTTTCAGCTAAGATATTGACTTGAATAAGTATTTTTGTTGCTGTCTTAAGGAGGGTGAGGAGGCAAATGACTTAGCAGCCCAAAACTACAAAACGAAGTTTACGGCATCACTTTCAGTTCCAAAGACGTGTCTGCAAGTCATCAGAGTGTGGGCGGCAACAAAATGTAGATTTGCCAGTTTCTTAATGCTCAACTGACATTATATTTTATATAAGATTTCGGAATTTGGTTTATGTCACTTAACTTTCTGGGCACTGATGTCAAAATACAGAAATTTCAAGTAGCAATTTTCTCACAATACAACTAGGAATTTAACCAATTCAATCTCGTGAGACAGGCTTCACATGGTACATGTGGCTGGTGCTGTTACCATAGGCTACATAAATGTTTTTATTATGATTATCTATCTGTACTCATGTTTTCCTGGACATGGCCATAGTGCTGAAGTTCGGTATCACCAAGATTTGAAATGCATTTAGAAGTGTAAAGAATTTGTGTTATGTTCCAGCGCATAGGATGACTGCATTCAATTGACCTAGGCAATCCTTCTCTTTTCCTGTATCACATGCTTGTTGATATTTGCGATTTAGTTTCTAACTTGACTCAGGTCAAATAGAAAACTACCAGTAAATTGTTGGAAACCATGAAGAATCCTCACCTCCACTTTGTGTGAAATGCTCAGCGCTTATTATGACATCACAAATAAATATTTGAGGACGAACTAACCTCCGACAACAGAAACACCATGTCGTTGTCGGTAAATGATAGCAGCATTAGTCCATACCTAAAGTCACCAGAGCATCACATATTCAGAACAGCTTTTCAAGAAGTATATTATTGGGGGTGCAGTTACAGTGAACAGAAGTGATCATCACTAAGGGACTGAGATGAAATTTGTCAGAAAATAATAATAACACTTTGGCCAGCCGCTGATTTGTCGCGGTTCTCGGACGAGAAGGCCTTGGTTACCCCTGAACTCCCAACTGCCTCCCTGTTCCCACGCTTCTCCTCTCCTCCCAACATTCGGAGACGAACTGCTTGATGACATCCCTTGCCCCATTCTTCCCAATCTCCCCGATTAGTACATTAACCCTCTCCTTTGAGTCTCCCCCTAACCACATGTCCTTCATTCTCCCATCCCACTTCCCCATTATACTCCCAGTGAATCTCATTCTTTTAGACTGATACTTTGGGCATTCTAGAAGGAAGTGTTCCAGGGTCTCCACCATGCCCAAGTTACAAATCTGACACTCCCTTTCACCGTCTTTCCCAATTTTTCCCCGCAACCTCTACAGACATTTTTTTCCCCCGCAACCTCTACAGACAAATTTAAACAAAGCAAGCTCGTATCCAATCCGTTTTCAGTGTAAATACCGAAAATATGTATTTACTATAATGCACCATAGCTCATTTGAAATGAAAAGAACGTATTTGGCAGAGAGCGGGCCGGATAAATTGTGTATAAACACGCGAGAAGTCGGTATAAATTGTATTATACACCCATTAAACGATAACCCTTCTATTTAACGGAATGGTCGCTGTGACATAAATGTTTCTGTTTTTAAATGGTGACGTACAAGCCGGAACATTTCACCCCGCATCGTTTAGACTAGTTCCTTTCCGTGGAGTCATTAGTTATTTTTCGAAAAGTTTCCAAATTCCGTTAAATAATTATCGATCGTCTGTGTTTCTCTCAGCTGTTTTACAAATCTACCCAAATTTGTACTTATATTTTTACTACCAGTAATAGCCACCAATTGGTTAGGCGTGAATGGACACCAGTCGAAGAGAAACAACGATACGAATTTTAACAAACACACCCAATAGAAAAGATACCGAATGTAATTTAGTCATGTTCCCAAACGTTGTTTTAATATTTTATCTGTCCAGTTGACAGTACCGCTTCAAACACAAATAACGGACTCTTCACCTTTGGATTTAAATATCGGATTTAAAATTTGTTTATTTAAAAGAATTGTAAGGCACCTGTATGTGTAATAAATACAAAACGTTTAGTAAATACAGAACCCGTTGGAATGGGCAAGTCATATTTCGCTTGAGCCTACGGCTTTCGCGAAATATGACTACGCCATTCCAACTTATTATGTAAAACACCCACCGATTTGAACACACATTGCGTTCTGTCTATATATCATATTAAGAATCTCTATGGCTTGACATAATTGTTATTATGGTCAAATACTAATATCGAAAACGAATTACGAGAGACAAGGTAATTAACCAAAATGTTCAAAGTTACACCAAACAAGTGACGTCGGTGCGCTGTGTACGATGCATGTGGAGCTACTGTCACAGAACATAAGTTGCCACCAAATATTGATTGGGTTGACCAGCCTTTAACCCTTACCAAACGTAATGGCCTAAACCGGCCAGCGCTTTTCTCAAAAATCACCAATTAATTTTCATTATTTTTTCATTTTTTGTCTCAAAAAACATAGGTTATGAACCCTCGTTAGAACGAGCTCGTCGAGCTCGTTCCAATGAGGGGTCGTAACCTATGTTTTGAGACAAAGAATGAAAATATTTTTTTTCGCAAGTGTCGTCTGCTTTTCCTGTTAGGTAAAGGATTAAGAACATATCTGTCCCAAACAAGAAGAAAGCTTTTAGAAAGAAAATGCTGAAAAACTTACACCGACTGTAAATACACGATATCTACGGTGAAATGAACTTAATTTTTCAGGTATTGGGTGGAGGTAGGCTGGTGGATGCTGGGGAATTCTGAAAACTTAATGTTTAAAGAGCATATGAGGAATCGCCGCTATAAATGGACAGAACGCGATGTGCGTTTGAATCGATGGGTATTTTACATAACGAGTTGGAATGGCGTAGTCATATTTCGCGAGAGCCGTAGGCTCCAGCGAAGTATGATACGCCAGTCCAACGAGTTATGTAAAACACACGTCGATTCAAACCCACATCGCGTTCTGTGTTTATTGCACATCCCAAACATTAAAATTCATTTGAATAAACAACTTTTAATTCCGATATTTAAACCCAAAGGTGAAGAGTCCGTTTGTTTTGACTGAAGCTGTACTGATCAAATGGATCGATAAAAAATCTGAATAACCTTTTGGGAACCAGTGTATGTTGAAATTCGTATCGTTGTTTCTCTTCGGCGCGGCCAACCATTTAGTGGCTATTAATGCTAGTAAAAATATAAGTACAAATTTGTAAAGATTTGCAAAACAGTTGGGAGAAATATTTTTAAAAGAAGTCCGAAGCATGTCAAGATGTACGAAGATTTACCGAAAAATAGTTGACCAATTTAGGTATAACGGGATCCACAAAATGAGGCGGCCACGGAACTGGGTTAAGTTCTAGTTGGAAATGATTGTTGTTTTTTTTAAATATTATCTCATTTTTGGTTAACTGATTTTTTGTGAACCGACTTTATTTTGCTTTGGACGTTTTCATTTTCACACTTCGCGACAGACGGTCGATAATTGTATAACGAAACTGGAAAACTTTTCGAAACGTAACTAATGACTCGATAGGAAAGGAACAGGTTTTGAACGGTGCTGGGAAAAAAGTTCCGGCGTGTACATCACCCATTGAATATAGAATCATTTATGTAACAGCGGCTATTCCGTCCAATACAAGGGTGTAAAGTTGAATGGATGTGTAATAAAATTATATTACTTCATGACCTGGCCCTTCCTTCGGTATGAAGCCCATTCATTAAAAACGGTAATGTACGAAAAATGGGCGAACCACCAAGCATCGGAGAATAACCGTAGATTCAGACTCGGGGATGGAATAGGGTGAAGGGGGAGTTAGGAGGAGGGGCGAGTTACGAGGAATGATAAACATTTGTTGTCTGTGACACTCACTATATGTGATGTTTATTTTGAAAATTATTTCATTAAATTTGTGTCAATAGATTATTTGCCCTCAATTCTTTATTGGGACAATTTCTTGACAGGGACACAAGGAACAAACAATGCCTTTTTTAAGTTGTAACAGAACTGCAGGCCTTTTAAAAGTCTCTGTGTGTTTCTCGTTCCATTTTAGTGTGATTTGTAGGTTTTTGGATCACTAAGTAAACAGGCCTGAAAATAAGCAGTCTGACATTTGCAGCATGAGGTCCCCAGAGGGTGAATTTGATGATGCTATCCCATACAGTGGGTACCTCTGTCTGTTTAGTTTTCGAGACCCTAATTCACATTGAGGTTCACAGAGGGTAAATGTAGTGATGCTACCCTGCTATGCAGGGAGGCATCACTAAATTCACCCTCTGGGGACCCCATTTTGCAGATGACAGTCTGTTTATTTTCTGGCTTGTTAGTAAACAGAATCTTCAACTCGTCCTCAGTGTATATCGAATTTTACAAAACTCGTTCAGTAAATAATTACTGTACATTTCGATATAAACTGGAGAGTGGGTGAGTTCTGCATTCCGGAGGGTAACAGTAAACGTCTAAGTGTAGGGGAGACAGGTGATTACGAGTATTTGGATTAAATATAAACATTACAGGTAGAGGCATCTACCGAAACCACACAAATAAATTGATTCTGAAGGGGAAGCGAATCCTTAATCAAATGAAACTTATAGGGAGAAACAGTTTCAATAAGGTTATCGTGAGGAAAACTCGCAGGTGGAGAGTGGGTGAGTTCTGCATTCCGGAAGGTAACAGCAAACTTCTCACTTCTAGGGAGAAACAGTTGGGAAATGGTGGGTCTGCCAAGTATCACATACGGTACGGAAGTGGTACCCCTAAACCAAACGGCCGTAAAGAGCATGGAAATCTTGCAGAATGATGCAGGCCGATGGATAACGGGGTCGAGTAATGCCGCAGCGCTAGAATCAATCAGGGGTGAGCTTGGGTAGATAAGGATCAAGGACAGGATTGACCTGTTGAAACTCGGTTATCTTAATTATTTGGTAAATCTCCCAGACAGCCGATGGTGTAAAGTAATGTTCCTGAGAATTTTCAACTCAAATATCAAAACGGGGTGGATGGTCCAAGTGAGGGGGCTAGTAGAGAACTACTCATTGGAGATCTCGGACCTGGACGTTGGGGCCATCCAGGGTAAAAAAAATCGTCAGAGAAAGGGTCATGGAGGATTGTAACCGCAATTGGCGAGAGGGCGTCAAATCAAAGAGGTCTTTGGGTGGCCTGCGTGATAAAGAGAAGCCAAGCTTTGAAGAGTACCTTGATGGCACCTTTGGGGGTCACTGCTGTTCAAGATGAGGTCGCGATCCCTGGAGGTGAGGGGAAAAATTGGGAAGGACAGTGAAAGGGAGCGCCAGATGTGTAATTTGGGCATGTGGAGACCCTGGAACACTTTCTTCTAGAATGTCCAAAGTACCAGTCTAAAAGAATAAGATTCACTGGGAGTATAATGGAGAAGTGGGATGGGAGAACGAAGGACATGTGGTTAGGGGGAGACTCAAAGGAGAGGGTTAATATGTTAAATGGAGAGATTGGGAAGAATGCTGCAAGGGATGTCATCAAGCAGTTCGTCTACGAGTGTTGGGAGGAGACGAGAAGCATGTGAATATGGAGGCAGTTGGAAGTACAGGGGTAACCAGGGCCTTCTCGTCCGAGAACCGCGACAAATCAGCGGCTGGCCAAAGTGTTATTATTATATTGTTGAAGATCCTCTATTTATAGTAAAGTCGCCGTGGACTGCTCAGAATCCACGCATGGGTAGTGATGTCCACGCGTTCGCTTATCGGGTAATAAAAACCATTATCAGCAAAATTTTAATTAATTAATTTATTTACTTATTGGTGTTTAAGGTCATTTTAATTTTCTACACGGTGCTTCATTAATTAATTTGCTAAGATTATTCCTATAATTAGTGTTTGGAATCTAATATTATTGCGTCCGTGAAAATATTGCCCACCAGTGGAAAGTGGCCAGTCCACGCTGGTTGTACTGCAACAGATCTTTATGGCCTTACCTTTTTGTCTCACAGGTACTAATATAGAAAAAAATATTTATTAGATTACGTGACATCAGGTAGCTAAAAACATTTTAAAAGTTACACCAATATGTGACGTTATTGGGTTCTGAAGGTATAATCTAACAGTATCCCACGTGTAAGAGCTCATAGCAACTGATTCTAAGGTGGATAACTGGGGGTCACAGTATTATACAATATTTACACAGTTGCACTTCCAAAACAATGCATATTAAACCACGTGTTCATACCTTTTGGGGGTTTATTGGTACTAACAGGTGTCCAATGGGTGTTGTATGTCGCGAAATAAGTCTCCAATGACATTGGCATGTTTTTATACCACGGTGGCCATTGAAAGTGTTATACCTTTATCAGGGGTCCATTAATATTAACACTTTACCCAACGAATCGGCCACATCCGCCCGCGTAATATGCAAATTTAGCAGTTGAAAAAATATTATTTTTAAAAAAAATTCAACAAAACCATATCATGTGACCCCTCGTTGGAGCTCGTTCCAACGAGGGGTCACATGATATGGTTTTGTTGAAATTTATTGAAACATTTCAAAAAATGATATTTAAAAATAATAAATTTTGATATCGTCTGCGTTGGGTAAAGGGTTAAACTGGTGGTATAAGAATGTGACCCTATGTCAAGTTAGGGCCAGGCCGACTTATCCGTTATCTGTAGATCGAATACAGTAGTATTTCTTACTTCAAATAATTAAATTTACATTTAGAAAATAAATTTCACAATAAATTTATTATAAAACGAGAGAAAATGAGACATATAGACACGGAGGGACGTTTGATTGTACTGCAATTTCTTCAATATGGATATAAAAGCACCGCGAGGTGAGGAATTTCCACGTCGAAACAAAATGGTGGTACTGACCTAATACGAGTTTCGTATTAGGTCACCTCGGGCTGCAGGTGACCCAATACGGCTCAGTACCGTCCCACTATTTGGGGGCTGTGATTGGCGAATTTCATTAGCTGGCATAATAAGGTTTTATATGGGGTTTGCATGTGACATTTGCAAACCTATGAAATTCCCAGATACTTGTAGAAGGTAAGATATAAATCATTATCAGCAAAATTTTAATTAATGAAGCAGCGGGTAGTACCCGAGGCTTCTTTAATTATATTTTTGATAATTATTCCCGTTATTAGTGTTTGGAATCTAATATCATTGCATCCGTTGATATATTGCCCACCAGTGGAAACTGTCCAGTCCACGGCGGTCGTACTATAATATATACTTAGAAAAAACGAAGCTGTGGCAAAACAGTTGCGTGGCTAATGAGTATTGGGAAGTCGCTATTAGAAATGGCACCATTTATTTTTCAAGAAAAATTTCTGAAATCTCCGTGTGACAATTTGTCGTTCTGTGGAATGTTAACTGGGTTTCACTAGATTCAAATTAACCGTTGCTGGGGTAAAATAGTTACGTTCCTCGCCGCTGAGATGATAGATTTGTTTATCTGGTACAATTTCTATTAATGATAGCAACATCTTTGTGCATGAGTGTGGGAAGTTTTATTCTTCATTTTCATTTTTAGTTCAATGTCCAACGGACCCTCCACCAACTCCGAATAATATTATCTTTTTTAAATAAAGCAAATTTGTATGCAGCGATGAATGCCATGTTTTGTTAGTCACCATGGTGGATCAGTGACAGCACTTTTTTTGTGGCCCCACGCTTTCTACAAAATAGTTGCTTCCGTATACTGTGATTTACACTTTTTCCTTTCGAGTATTAGCGAAGGTGAATTTTACATAAGGTCCTGGAGGTGAGGGGGAATCGGAAGTGATCGCTGAGAAATTAATCTTTTACCCCTGAATTGCTTGCGCGAATGTTTTATTCATGTAAAAAATGAGGGAGAAGTGGAGCTATGTCCCTCCTCTCGAGACTTTTTTCGACATTTTGTGTGTTCAAGCGACTACTTCTTTGTTATAGTTGTTAATTTTGAAAACATCTGGATATAATCATTATTATTGCAATCAGATAAAGCTTCGAAATTTAAGGTTAAAAATGTACAAACATGTTGTGAGAAAGTAAAAATTCTTTTTGTTCACGGCCGAAAACTGGGAAACTAAAACTAATATTTGGAGGTTGTCTACAAAAAACGAAAATGGGTATGCGGGAATATGTCTAACACAAACCTACATTAAAGAAGAATGATGTGTTACAAAATTTAGATGATGTTCCAATGAGAGTAAAATCCTCGCCCTCTGCCTGGACGAGAGCTGGCGTAGTTTCTTTTATGTTTACGGCCCCAGTAGCAATTGTTACTGTCTGATGTCACCACGCGAAATATTTGAAATGAAGACGCCCATTTCGTAATTGCTTCATCAATGGGGTGACTAGCAAGCCGCTTCATTTTTTCTGGATTTTTCACACGTGCAGCAGACGGTGTTCCGGATAAAGTGTTATTTAAATTACAAACCGATTTACGATTTGAACTGAGATGGAATGAGTTTATCTGGTTTATTGATTATTTATCCAGTGCCGTCGTAGGATACACGAGAGGTTTATTTACTAAACCTGTGGTCGTTAAAAGTTGCCTTCAACAAGGCAACTTTTAACGATCACAAGTTTAGTAAATAAGCCTTTCGTGTTTCACGATGTAGGTTTTGGGCTATGGGTAGTGTCTTATTGGAACATATACGTTATTGTGATGAGTTGACGGTAACATGGTCTGAGGTTTGGGGCTCGGAGAGTATGTTCAACCCCGGCACTTCGCGTCTCGGTTGAACATAAGCTCCGAGCCGAAAACATCAGACCGTGTTACCGTCAATTCATCACAATAACTTATGTTTATATTTAAAGTTTTCATGGTAGTAATCAAAGAACTCCTGCTTCTGTATCGATAGAAAATGAAATAGAAGTCTCTCAACATTTCTATTGAAAAAATTCAAACAGGAACAAATATAATTTCTCGCGTTTGAACGGTTAAGGAATTAGAGAGAAATCAATTTCTCCTAATCGCGGGAGCCACCAGAGGGCGGTATGATTGAGTTGTGCATGGGAGTTGTTTTGGTTATTCAGCGGACTGACCACAACGTTAATTTGTTCATAACAAAATGCACATATGATACTATTTTCTGTGAATGTTTCTTTGTTACACAGTAATATATCACAGTAATATATCATTACCAATGTGACCATTCATTGGTTGAGATTGTTTGCAGGTATTTGATGCATGCGTGCTTTTAAGTACCTAGGTACGTTTTGGCGTCTAGTTTTTCCAAAATCCAATGTCTGTTTATTCGTTTGTATCATTCCTTGAAGAGTGTACGATATGTCAGTTCGCCATGAAGTGGTATGTAATGTTTTTTCAAGGTTGTATGTTGCTAGAAAAAAAAGCTCGTGTTGTCGTGTTCTGAATATTCGAACCAGTTTTTTGTTGTTTTCTAGGGGGGGGGGGGGGGGGGCGGGCGGGGGGGGCGTATGCATGTGGAGAAATACGTTTCCAAGTTGTTGATGCATGTATAGTTTCATATCAGCCGAGATGTCAGCCCTGTGTAACTTCACATCAGCCTTCGACACTTGATCTCAAGCCGATATGAAGTTCCCTTGGGCTGATATTAAACTAAACAACCTTTCATTAAAATCACGATGTAACACGGATTACGTGAACATTTTCGTAGTAGTTTTGATCCATATGATGTATTCACCCAAATTCAGTTGTTGAGCCAGTATTGGTGAAATTGAACAAGCTCCTCTTGCATCTTTAAACAATTTTTGCCAATAGAATTGTTAGTCCCAAGAGGTTTGATCTTGTAGTTTGTACACGTTACGTTACATTTAAATCTAGAAAACACGATGGAAGTGTATCTTTGGGATAGATACACACATTACTCCATCGATAGTTATTCCCATAATATGTGCAGCAAAACTGTTGCCACAGAGAATGGAAATCTTTAAACCACAAGTACAAACATGAATCCATATCGAGCACTTTAGGAGAATTTTCGCACCTATTAGTGAGACGTAAATTACTTAAGTGGTTTCAAGAGAAATGTGATATGTACTTCACACAGAGTCAGCTCAAAATTCACAGAACAAAGGATTGAAGGAGACTGTGAAATTAAATACTGGTACAGTTAAAACTAGAAGTCCTGTCACGAACTGTGCGCTTATCTACGCTTAATTGCGCGTAGGAATTCCGCGCAATTGCCATATCGAATGGCATCCAAAGCATGGCAGGTTCTCCTGGTTACTCATATCAAACACAGGCAATGTTTCTGCCACTGGACCTCCGGGTTACCCGGAGGTCCATTGGCTGAAACGTTGCTTGTGCACAGGCCATATGTACAGAATTTGATATCCTTACTATGGTCATTACGCGTAGATTAACGTGCAGATCGACGTGCTATCTGTGCGCATTTCCATGACGGGACTTCTAGTTTTAACTGTAGTAAATCTATGGAGTTCAGAGGAAAACTACATTAAGATGAATTTGTGCAAGACAATATTTACCAAAAGTGGTAATGAAAAAGGAAAATAGAAAATTTACAATTATCAAAATAGCTGCATTGGATTTGAGTCCTAAATTTCCAATGCACAAGGTACAAAATGTCAATTGGTTGAGCCGAAATTGAAGCATTGTCACTTGAAAATGTTATTTGACCAATATTGGAAGACCACCTTGTTCATAAACGGATATGAATTAGTCTTGACTTTGCTTCCAATAAAGATATAAATACCACACTATTCCATTTTCCGATATTTCAGTTTGAACAAGTCGTAGGTTACAGTGATGGGTGTTCTATCAAATGTCGAAACCCTATTAAAACGAATTGTGGAGGCGAACTTTATCTAAACCTCACATCTATATCGACTTGAAGCCAAGACCTCTTCAGAACAAAATCAAACATGTGAGTTATCTGTGCAAGATTATGCAAAAGGATATACACCATAAGAAATTGATCTGGCACCTGATCAGAGTAATTGACGTGCGCTGTACCGCCTTGTTTTCTTCAAACTGAACGTCAATTTGCTCAAGCCTTCGAAGAATTGATGAATGTTGTTGTGTTTATCGAGTCTGATGGCGAGAGAGAGAGCTGAACAAATTCAAAGAATCATATTCAGTTATTAAAAATGAAAACACTCGAAATGGAGGCAATCATTAAATTAAATGAACAAATGGATCCTTATAACGTCTATTACAATGTGACAGAAGAAAAACTGAAAGAGAGATCACTTATTATATTGCTTACAGACTGTATTGTAAATGAACTGATGACATCCACACAATTGAAAGTGATTTTTTATAACGTCTACGTTCACTGGTCGTAATCCACAAGTGAGAAGTGATGCCCAAGCCTGCGTTTACCAGGTAACAAATATCATCATCAGCAAAATTTTACTTAATGAAGCACCGGGTACAATCCGCTGGTTCATTAATTAAAATATTTCTGCTGATGATTTTTGTTACTTGGTAAACGCATGCGTGGACATCACTGCCCTCGCGTGGATTACGACCAATCTATGGCGACTGATCTGTATGGACACTATTAAAATGACTGTGTTGGAATAGTCATCAGGTATCAAAACAATCCTACAGAGAAAATTTATTTTTCAATTATAAGGGTGTTTCTCCTAAGTCTATATGTCTATAGACCGCAAGAATCCGAATACAAAAAACAACAGACGAAGTGATTCTGTAGAACCAAAGGCTTTTCCTGGCGTACAAACACATTTAACCTTTGAAGGAATAATGGGAATAAAAGTATACCACTTTTGAAACTCTCCATCGCGAAATTTGTCTTGTTTGTGTATGAAGGGGTGGTGATAGGTCGCTTTCTATTTTCTTCCTGATACTTTCATAGAAGCGTTTGTGACAATGCTCAGAGTAACTTTGTTAAGTCAGGAAAATCCGTCAGTTATGAGCTGTTATCACACATCAACGCTCCAGCTCTTAGAAACTACCATGGGCGCAATGACAGGGAAGTGTTTGTATGGAAGAATCACTGCGATCTTCTGTGTGCTCTCTTGTACCCCTGATGAGGTTGCCTTGGCAATTGCTATACAGCAACAAAGGGATAGCAGAACAAACTCACAATCTGGGTGTTGTCTATCCGTTAGCTATAGGCAATTGCTATACAGCAACAAAGGGATAGCAGAACAAACTCTCAATCTGGGTGTTGTCTATCCGTTAGCTATAATCCAATTACAGCTGTATTCAAATTAAAGTCGATTTTCTAAAACAATTGGTGTGAAGGTCCCCAAACAATAAGAACAAAATTTATGACAAACTCACAGTTATTTACAGCTACCCGAGGTTCTCGTGCAGTTCACTATTATTTCACTTGCTCTTCGCCCCCCCCCCCCCCCCCTCCCACCCCCAGATTTACTGTGGTTGGAAGTTTTACCATTAAGGTAACATAAACGCAATCGTGTCCCATCTCATGTGCCCTTTTCTGGTAAAAGTACCTCCAGTGACAAATTTCACCCCGATATCTGTAAATGTAGAAGTGTAGTCTGACGTTGTTTGAAAGTTTGATTAATTGTATGGTTAAAATAACTATGTACCTAAAATTACCCCGTCATGTTAGTCAAATTAATAACCACGCCCCCCCCCCCCCAATTTAAGCTCCATATCGCTGAACATAATAGGTGTGCGTAGAGGTGTTGTTTTGGATCAGGTTCACACTTATTTACAACCAGCAAAGGTTACCGTGCTCAGGCCTGAAAATAAGCAGTCTGAAATCTGCAGAATGAGGTCCCCGGAGGGTGAAGTTGATGATGCTATCCCATACAGTTTGCCAATTTATCCTCTGTGTACCCCTTTCTGTTTCGTTTTGAGACCCTGATTCAGATCGAGGTTCACAGAAGTGAATTTGGTGATGCTACCCTGCTTTGCAGGGTAGCATCACTAAATTCACCCTCTGGGTACTTCATTTTGCAGATGACAGTCTGCTTATTTTCTGGCTTGACCGTGCTGCGCACGATTATTCCACAAACTCTCCAGGATCCCAGAGTTGTTGTGGTTGAAGTTTTTAGAAGTGTGGCAACATCATTCGGAATCGAGACTTATCCCATATCCCTTTTCTGGTAAAAGTACCTTGGGTGACACATTTCAGCTCGATATCTGTAAATGTCCCCCCCCCCCCCCACCCACCCACCCACCCAGACACCGTGTAATACCACCCCCCCCCCCCCCCCCACCTTCGAAGGAATTATGGGAATAAAAGTCTACCGCTTTGAAACTCTTCATCGTGAAATTTGCCTTGTTTGCGTATGACAGGTTGTTGAAAGGTTGCTTTTTATTTTCTTCCCAATACTTTCAGTATGGCGTTGGCGTCAATAACTTTGTTAGTCAGGAACATTCTTCAGTATTACTCTCAGTAATGGACTGTACTCGCGTATCGGCGCTCCAGCTGTTGGAAACTTGATGGGCGCAATGGCAGGGGAATGTTTGTATGGCAGAATAGCTGTGAGCTGGTGTGTGCACTCTTGTACCTCTGATGAAGGTCTCCTTGGCAATAGCCATAAAGCAGAAAAAACAAAACAAACTCACAATTTGGAGGTCGTCTATCAGTTAGCGATAATCCAATTACGCCTTTTTTCAAACTGAAGTCGATTGTCCAGAGACATTGTGTGAATGTCCCCAAACAATGCGAACAAAACTTATGACAGATTAACACTTATTTACAACTACCCGAGGTCCCTGTGCTTTTCACGATTATCCCACTAGCTCTTTGGGTCCCAGATTTAATGTGGTTGGAGGTTTTACCAATACGGCAGCATCAAACGCAATCGGGACCCACCACATGTCCCCTTTCTGGTAAAATTACCTCAGTTGACAAATTTCAGCTCG
This sequence comes from Pictodentalium vernedei, assembly GCA_031216915.1. Lineage (NCBI taxonomy): Eukaryota > Metazoa > Mollusca > Scaphopoda > Dentaliida > Dentaliidae > Pictodentalium > Pictodentalium vernedei. Next base: position 188,123,067 of record CM062297.1, on the reverse strand, counting down.
ATATCTTTAACCCTTTACCCAACGCAGACGATATAAAAATTTATTATTTTAAATATCAAAATTTTAAATTTTTCAAACAATTTCAACAAAACCATATCACGTGACCCCTCGTTTGAACGAACTCGTTCCAACGAGTGATCACATGATATGGTTTTGTTGAAATGTTTTGAAAAATAATATGTTTTCAACCGCTGAATTTGCATATTACGCGGGCGGATGCCGCCGATTCGTTGGGTAAAGGGTTAAATGTAGCCTGACGTTGTATGAAAGGTTGATTAATTGTAGGGTTAAAATAACTGTAGGGTTACAATAAATATTTACCTGGTACCTGAACTTCCCCCGCCAAGTTAGTGCTAATAACAAATACCCACCTAGTTACCAAATTTCAGCTATCATCTCTGAACATGTAGGTGTGAATACCGGTGTGACAGGAATGATAGTCCGTAGGAACGTTAGTCCCTCTGGACTATTATTCCGCGGAATTATAGTCCTAGGTCTAACATTTCTAGGAATAGTAGTCCGGCGGACAACTATTCCTAGAAATGTTAGACCTTGGACTATAATTCCGCGGAATAACAGTCCAGAGGGACTAATTTTCCTACGGACTATCATTCCTGTCACACCGGTGTGATTTGGTTCAAGAGTTAGCACACCGTTGAATACGCGCTTTATTGACGCCGGTTGATTCGTAATACATTAAAAGAAATGGTAAATCTTATCGTATGGAGACATGTCCATATAACTATTCCATTAACAGTCTTGAGGCACGTGCAGTGCGATCACAGTCAGTGAGTTCAAAGGAGCCGACGCAACACAGTTAACGTTCACGTCTATTATAACGTTGCCCTACAGACTTTTGGTCGGAATTTTGTTACATTTTGTTTATCACATAATCATAGGGAAATATCATTCAAAACACGTCTGAGACGCGCACGACGTCGGGTGTCAACATTGACATTGTAGCTTTGTGAGTGAGGTGGTTTCGGGAGTTGAGTTGAATCAACCTCCTCTTATATTTAATCAAGTAACGGAAGCATATCTCAGTAATTAAGCAGTGTCGGTAATGATCGCCACACAGAGACGACTATCCTCTGAAAAATATGTCGACAACTATCATCATATAGCAGTCCACCCATAAGTATCCTCATAGAGTAGATCTTTGTTTATCCACTTTTCACGGAGTTTCCATGCAGACTATCACCGATGTTCTTCCTCACAAAATATACCGATTCTTTCGACTTCAGTTAAAGATACTCTAATCAATAAGTATTTAATTCGCATTGAAATCAAGATATTAACATAATTAATAAAAAATAAGAGGTGTATTCACAAAACAACAACTGTGACGCATCCTCGTTCACAATTTTTAGTAAACAAATAATTATGTTTATTATGTGCTAGCCTGTGTATTATCGCTAATTATCTAAAGATGTTTCTCGATATCTATCGACTCAATGGATATCGAGAAATATTGCTCAGTAGCTTCCTAAATGACGTCACGTTTCGGCTCTTGATGTCGCCTTGAAGACACGGCCAGCTGACTTTTTGTTATTGTTTTGAAACGTACGCATTTGGGGTCGAATTGGGATGAATATTGTGCAATAAAATGTCTCGTAGCATATAATAAAAAAAGAAAATCTACTCTATTTTAATCAGAATCTGGAATTATCTCATGAGGGTGGACCTGAAATATTTATTTTTCACGAGCGCATGCGCGAGTGAAAAATAATATTTTCAGGTCCACACGATGAATTTTTTCAGTAGCTTCCTAAAATACGTTGCATTGAATGTCGCCTTTAAGGAACGATCAGCAGATTTTTGTTATTGACTTGAAACTGTTTGCGGTCGAAATGGGCTGAATATTGCGCAGTAAAATTTCACGCAGCTTATAATAAAAAGAAAATCTACGCTGTTTTAGTGAATATCGGGAATTATCTCATTTGTATGGACCTGAATTTATTATTTTTCACTCGCGCAAGCTGTCGTGAAAAATATAACTTTCAGGCCCACGCGAATGAGATAATTCCCGATATTCACTAAAACAGTGTAGATATCCTCTATCTCTATCTATCTAAATATAGGCACATGCTAAATTAATTAATGAGTAATGGTAATTCCAGCATTAAAGATCCGCACAAATTACATGTCGATTGAGAGGTGTCTTCTCACGGAGCCAACATTTTTAATTTTGGGGTAACCAGATAAGCTGAAAAATGTTGGCTGAGTGAGAATTGATGTTAAGGAGAACAATAGGTGTTAATCCCCAATTAAGCTATACTCTGTTTCATATTTGGTGATTATTAATTTTCTCTGACAGCAAAGTGTTTCTGTGTTATTATTTATTGATAAGGTTTATTTATTTTAAATAATTAAATTTGAAATAAATTTTTATTAATAGCTTTAGTAACACAGAAACAGTAAAAGTGAAGAAGAGCTGGGACAGGTTCCCTTAGAATTTTTCAATAGAGAAGAACAGATATGTTAAGGACAAACAATCCTTTATTCACAGTGGTATAAATGCAAAAACAAAAATCAGAAGATACACAACACTGAACATTGAGCACTGCAAGTAAAATCTAGCACCAAATTTATTCTAAATGAACTAAATCTGAAGCCTTATCTGCATATGTCATAATGTCAATTTCTCCCATTTGTAGGCGGGTTTTCAGCAATGAAAGACGAGAATCCAATTGCCTGTATTTTCTTTTTTTGGGGCGTGGTACTCCCCCAGCTTGCAGCTGAATAATTCTGGCCTCATGTGTTGCCTGGATTTGCTTTAATAAAGTCACTAATGAAAATATATTTGGGTGTGAATGCCCACACAATTTGTTTATTTTGCTGTGCCATCCTTCAACGTTGTTTGTGGTACGGGCACCGTCATTATCAAAATGATTCCACATTTCTAAGGGTGAACCTTCAACCCATGTCTCAGTCACATAATCTGTAAATTGAGTCACTTCTGAACTATTGTCTTCACTACTCTCTAAAGCATTAAACCACACATCCTCAACTAGGTGGATGGGAACTAACGGCAGGACTGCTGCTCGACGCACCAGCAGTTTTATGTTCTCGTCATTTCTGTATCTGGCTGCCAGCCCAACAGCTTGTGTTTTTCTCCATATGCACCGTGTAAAATGAAAAAAACATCCTTTTGGTGAAACGGAAGGATAGATAGCGACCACAGCATTTCTTGCAGCTACCTCAAAATCCATTAGAAATATCGCTGGTTCAAGGGTTAAATTTCGCTCAATAACAGCGTCTTTAATTAAAGAGAAAAAACGGCGGTAAGTTTGTTCTGTCTTGTTAGGCAATAAGCCAAATATTAATGGAAATACTGATCCTTCAATTCTACCATGAAGGGTATACAGCTGGTAAAATAAGCCAGGACACGAATAAAATGTTCCATCTCCAAACACGACAGGTGAATCACACAATTGTTTCAGATTTTCATCAGTGCCAAAAATGATAATTCTATGACCCTGTTCACTGGTATTATCACACAATAAAAATCTTTCTCCAGCTGATGTTTCTTTCCAGGAATTATTTAACTCTATCTCTCTTTGTGTTTTTGGTAATTTGGGCAACACTTTTGCACGACTTCTATACAAGGCAGCTTTACAACTGTCAAATGTTGGAATTTTTTTTTATCATATCTGCAGTCACTTCATCAAACTCATTATCTCTGAGACTGCCAAGTTCTTCGTCGTATATTCTTGGAATGGGAGAAACCTCATCACGGCATCTTTTTTTAACTTTATTTAGAAAAGCACTGGCAGCAAGGGCCATATTGTCACTATCATGATTGTGATCTTGTCCTATTGACACCGGAATGTTATCCACGGTAACAATTTTGGCTCTGCAGTCACGAATTACACATCTCCAATAACACCTTTCATTTCTTCTTGTCCGAATTGAAAATTTATAGCCAGCATGAATCAAAAAGTGACCACCTCTACCATTTTCCAAGAAATTAACATCAATCTGTGCAGTGGCCATGATAAATTTATGATCATATTTTGTCTGATTCTTTACTTATATAGGTTTATTGAATAAACAATAAATCTTCTAATCAAAAAAGATAAAAGCAACAGTTTATAATAAAGTATTGAAGTCATCTCAAACCTATCAAAACTATCAAAAACAGATAAAACAATGACTAGGTTCAAAGAACACCTGTGTTTTTACAACTAATTGCCAAGCCAAAAGTCTTTTTTCATTGAAAACAGTTCAACAAAAAAAATATTATGTTTTGCTGAGCTGAAGGTTTTAATTTTAATCAGAAACAGACCATAATCAAATCTCCTAAAGGTGTGAAATGGAAAATGTTGCTAGCTAATTTCAAAATGTTGGCTACGTGAGAATGAATCGATTGAGAAACATTACCTATGTTGATTCAAAGAAAATTAATGGGTTTTTGTATTTTAAATTCAATCAGACAGTATATTTCTGTTGATTGGAAAAGCAAGCCGCTGAGGCTCGCATTTCCGACCAAATGAAATATTCCGTCTAATTGTATCTAAAAATGGTGATTAACCATATAAGGGTTAACTGGTTCGATATAATTACAGCGTCAGATGCCTCAAGAATTTGATTGGTGGTTTGAAACCTTCGGGTAAACGAATTAGTATTTGAGGTTGCACCTTGGAAATATTAACTGATTTTTCTCTGATAATGAATATGTACTCTGCCATACGACGGGATGAGCGGGTTGATCAGATGAAGGGTTGCGTGTGGATAGGAGCTGGGCGAACTGAGGGTCAGAAACGGGGTGGGGGTGTTGGCATCTACGCTAAAGAGGAATTACAGCCCTCATTGATTACAGATCTCACAGAAGCAAGGACTCAGATTCCAGTATCCAACGAAATAGTCTGGGCAAAAATCAAGTTAGGAAGCAGGAGTGTTGCCGTTGGTGTTGTATACTTAGCAGTGGAGGGAAGTAAGCCCGAGTGGAATGATTCAATATATACAACTCTTAGATCGAATATCACAGAGCTTGAAAGCAGAGGGTTCAGTATTGTCCTAATGGGGGACTTCAATGGGCACATCGGGGATAAGGAGGAGGGCATACAGGGAGGTGATAGGAAAATTAACACGAATGGGAGGAAGATGTTGGACCTATCAAAAGTGCTTGGTTTAAAGATCCTGAACAGGGATGCGAAATGTAAGGGTAAATGGACCTGGGAGAGGAACGATAAGAAAACAATAATTGATTATATACTCACTGACGCTAGCGTATGGAGGGAGGTTATAGATGTGGAAATAGATGACGAGGGAGAAAATGACTTGGGTAGTGATCACAACCTGATAACAGTTAAAATTATGGGCAAAAAGACGAATAGAGACAGAAATACCTTTAAGGAAGTTTGGGGACTAAAACAAGGAGCCGACTGGAAGCAGTTTCGGGAAAAACTAAAACCAAGTCTTGAATGTATACCTAGGGATGCAAATGTCCAGAGTATTTCAGATGGCATAGTAAATAGCCTAACAGAGGCAGGGAAGGATTGTATAGGAAGGGTGAGGGTCCCAACGAGAGAGCTCGGATACAGGGTTAACGAGGGACTGAAAAAGGCTATAAAAGAAAGGAAGGTAAAATGCGCTGCTTACAGAAGAAGTAGGAAGCTTAAAGGGGTGGATAACAATGACACGAGACTAATGAAAGGAGAATATGAACTGGCACGGAAAAAGGTGAATGAGATAAAGAATAATAATAGGAAGGAGCGCAATTGCAGTCTTGCCAGAACAATAAAGAAAACGGGGTGTTCGAGCTCAAACGTATTTTGGAACTGGGTAAATAAACGGGGGAAAAGTAGTGTGCAGAGTATCAAAGTGGATGGGAAAAGTACAGAAGATAAAGGCCGTATCGCTTCAGAGTTAGTCAAGCACTGGGAAAAGATAAACGATAGGCGATGGGGCAGTGGGTCCCCACCAAAAAGAAATACACTGGTGGAGGAGAACCTATCTAATCGTGTATGTAGCGAAATAACGGCAGAAGAAGTGCGGAACGTGGTCTCGAAATTAAAAAATGGTAAAGCGGGAGGGACTGATGAAATTCCGAACGAATTCCTCAAAAATGGAGGGGAGGCACTTATTGAAGTCCTGACAAACCTTTTCAACCTGGCTCTGCGAAAGCAAAAGGTCCCCAGAGAGTGGAGGGAAAGTAAGGTGTCGTTCATACACAAAAAGGGGGATAAGGAAGTTCTAGATAACTATAGGGGGATATCAGTTAGTAGTAACATCGGAAAAGTATTCTGTAAGGTCATATACGGTAGACTTGAGGAAGTTATTGAAGAGAAAGGTTTTTTAGGAGAAATTCAAAATGGTTTCAGGAAAGGTCGAAGAGTCACTGATCACCTATTTACACTCACCCAACTGATAGAATCAACAAAGGCTGAAAAGAAAAAGATGTTTCTGGCATTTCTAGATGTGAAAAAAGCGTACGACCGAGTGTGGAGAGAAGGTATGTGGCGAAAGCTCGAGGGCATCGGACTGGGGGGTGACTTTGTGGGAATCATGAAAGCACTGTATACAGATGTGCAAAGCCAACTCAGTCTAGGGAGTATCACTACAAAACGAGTCCCTATGGACATAGGCCTCAAGCAGGGGTGTATCTTTTCACCGATTTTGTTTGCATTGTATGTTAAAGATTTAGGGGACGAACTAATTCAGAGTGCGGAGGGGGTAAATGTTGGAGACATAAAGGTACCAGGCTTATTCTTTGCGGACGACATGGTGTTAATGTCTAGAACTGAACAGGGGCTAGAGAAATTGCTGGAAATTGTTGGTAGATATGGGAACACTTGGCGGCTCGAACTAAATGAAAATAAAAGCAAGGTAATACCCGTTGGACGCAAGGTAGATATGACGAAGAGATGGAGAGTGGGGGAGTTCTCAATCCCCGAAGGGGAAAGCAAACAAATCACTGTAGGAGAAACGGGAGAGTATGAGTATCTAGGGGTAAGCATAAATATAACGGGAAGAGGGGTGTACAGAAATTACTCAGCCAAACTGATTCTGAAGGGGAAAAGAATTCTGAACCAACTAAAACTTTTAGGGAAAAATAGTTTCAACAAGGTCTTTGTGGGGAAAACACTGTGGGAGAGGGTGGGTTTACCAAGTATAACGTATGGCACGGACGTGATTCCATTAAACCAAACCGTTATTAAGAAGTTGGAAAGTACTCAGAATGATGCCGGCAGATGGATAACAGGGTCGAGTAATGCTGCAGCTTTGGAAGCAGTAAGGGGGGAGCTTGGGTGGATGAAAATCAAGGACAGGGTAGATTTGGGAAAACTGTGTTACTTTAACTACTTGAGAAACCTGCCTGACAACCGGTGGTGCAAATTGATGCTCGATACCATTTGGAATTCTAATATAGATACGGGGTGGTCAAAACATGTGAGGGAACTAATGGACAATTACTCTATAGAGGTCACAAACATAGAAGTAGGAATGAAAGAAGGCAAAAGGTTTGTCAAAGAGAGAGTCATGGAAGATTGCAATCGAAACTGGCGAGCAGGGGTTAGCGTGAAAAGATCACTGCAGGGGTTACAATATAAAGAAAAGCCAGCTTTTGAGAAGTACCTAGATGGCACCTTTGGAGGGTCACTGCTGTTCAAACTGAGATCAAGATCACTGGAGCTTCGGGGAAAAATTGGGAGAGATGGAGAAAAGGGATGCCAAATGTGCCACTCTGGAGTAGTGGAGACCCTGGAACATTTTCTCTTGGAATGCCCACAGTATATACCTCATAGAATAAAATTTACTGGAAGAATAATGCAGAAGTGGGGTGAAGAAACAAAGGATAGATGGCTGAAGGGGGACACGAGGGAGAGGGTAGGAATGCTTATTGAAGAAATTGAAAAAGAGGAAGTGAGGACACTATTAAGCAGTTTATATCTGAATGCTGGGAGGAGAGGAGGGGAAGAGGGGGTGGGGTGCAGGGGGAATGATGGCCTTCTCTTATGAGGACCGCGACAAATCAGCGGCTGGCCAAAGAGTTATTATTATTATTAACTGATGTCAATGAACTGACATTGAAGAAACTAGCGTTAACCCTTTACCTAACATGAAAAGCAGACGACACTTGCAAAAATAATTCTTGAATAACTAATTTTTTTCATTTTTTGTCTCAAAAACATAGGTTATGACCCCTAGTTGGAACGAGCTCGACGAGCAACAGGAATATATACCCATAACCCCTTACCTAACGAGGGGTCATAACCTATGTTTTTGAGACAAAAAATGAAAAAAATAGTGAAAATTAATTGGCGATTTTTGAGAATAGCACTGGCCGGTTTTGGCCGTTACGTTAGGTAAGGGGTTATGGGTATATATTCCTGTTGCTAAATATCGAATGATAAGGTGTTTCAATGGTATAAATAAACTCTTATTTTACCTGAAGTGTCGAAAAAATGACATTTTCGGTCAAACAATTTATATTCGCTTCGTTTTAAGTTCCAGGATAACCTTATTTTGACGTCGGTGATTTTTGCCTTGTAATATCGCTCTGTCACTTGGTTATTTTTAATTCAATGTTAACAGATTATCCGACACACAGTTTGCAAAGATATTGCACAACAAATAAGATGTAAGACAATTTGTCACGTGAGGACAGTGTGCAGATGATAAACAAGAGGCCCCAAGGGGCCTTAATAGCTCACCGGGCAAAGCGATTCAAACAAAGTGGTTCAAAGAAGTATTTGGGGTCACATTCAGTTAGACATGGTTCATCAACACTCCAAACGAATGAAGTCATGAGAGACAAATTTTATGGAACTAGGGACATGGCTTGAACAAACTCGAATCCCCCCCCCCCCCCCGCTCCCCCAAGGATGCTGCATACCAAATATCAAAAGCATTCATCTGCTGGATCTGAAGAAGAAGATTTTTAAAGAAAATTCCTTATTTTGAACTAAGTTATCATTCGGGCTCCCACAGTGAGCCCAAATACGAACCCAGGGACTTCGCTTGAACAAACTTGAATCGCACCACCTAAGGATACTGCATGCCAAATATCAAAACATTCCGACTACTGAATCTGAAGAAGAAGATTTTTAAAGAAAAAAATTCCTCATATTGACTAAGTTATAATTCGGGCTCATATGGACCCAGGGACTTGGCTTTAACAAACTTTAATCTCACCCCCTAAGGATGCTACACACCACACATCAAAACATTCCGACTGCTGGATCTGAAGAAGAAGATTTTTAAAAAAATTCCTCATTTCGAGCTAAGTTACAATTCAAGCTCCCACAGTGAGCCCAAATATGGAGCTAGGGATATGGCTTGAACAAACTTGAATCTCACCCCCCCCCCCCCCCCTAAGGATTCTGCATACTAAATATCAAAACATTCCGACTGCTGGATCTGAAGAAGATTTTTAAAGAAAATTCCTCATTTTGAACTAAGTTATCATTTGGGCTCCCACAGTGAGCCCAAATATGGACCTAGGGACATGGTTTGAACAAACTTGAATCTCAACTCCGTAAGGATGCTGCATACCGAATATCAAAACATTCCGACTGCTGGATCTGAAGAAGATTTTTGAAGAAAATTCCTCATTTCGAACTAAGTTATAATTCGGGCTACCACAATGAGCCCAAATATGAACCCAGGGATTTGGCTTGAACACACTTGAATCCCCCCCCCCCCCCCCCCCCCCCCCCCCGTAAGCATGCTGCATACCCAATATCAAAAGATTCTGCCTGCTGGATCTTGAGAAGAAGATTTTTAAAGAAATGTGCCTGAAATGCACTAAGTTCAAATTTGGGCTCTTATACTGAGCCCAAATATGAACCCAGGGGGCCAATTTGAACAAACTTGAATCAGATCCACCCCACAATGTCGCATACCAAATATCAAAAGATTCTGCCTGCTGGATCTGGAGAAGAAGATTTTTTAAGAAATTTGCCTGAAATGCACTAAGTTCGAATTCGGAATTCTATACCGAGCCCAAATGTGAATCCAGGGGGCCGATTTGAACAAACTTGAATCAGATCCACCCCACAATGTTGCATACCAAATATCCAAAGATTCTGCCTGCTGGATCTGGAGAAGAAGATTTTTTAAGAAATTAGCCTGAAATGCACTAAGTTCGAAGTTGGGCTTCAATAGTGAGCCCAAATATGAATCCAGGGGGCCGATTTGAACAAACTTGAATCAGACCCATACCAAGATGCTGCATACCAAGTATCGAAAGATTCTGACCACTGGTTCTGGAGAAGAAGATTTTTAAATATTTTTTCTATAATTCATACGGTGCTATCAGAGTTATGCCCCATACAGAGCCCCCACAATACGTGGCCATTTCATTTGAACAAACATGAATTGCCATATAGGAATGATCATTCACATGAAGTTTCATGAAAATCGGACCAGTGGTTTCGTCGGAGAAGTCGTTTGAAAAATGTTCACGGCGATGACGGACGACGACGGACGACGGACGACAAGTGATAAGTTGAGCTCCCTTCGGCGAGCTAAAAAGAAAAAGTCTTATTTCTTCTCCGACCGAAATGATCACTAGTCTGCGCTGAGTGTTATACAAACATTGAACTCCAATTACTGAACAACTAAATTGAGAACAAAAATATTGAAAAGATATTGTGGATGGCATGCCATACTGGTGACGTTTTAAAAAACAAAACTTATACTGAGGTGTAGTGTGGTCATAGAGCAATACGGAATAGGGAAGATGTTTTTGACCATGTCTCGTGATACCCATGACAGTGTCCGCATCCGCCTTTGTTTCTTACTTACCTTGTTTCTGATGTTGGGTTAACAGCTTAATTGGTCTTGCTTCTGTGCCACCCAGTAAACGTTCTAGCAGTAGAACGGCTTTCGACAATACTGTTTTTGAGTGGGCTGTTAACTATAACTTCGATCTGTCCCCAACCAAGACGACTGGTATGTGTTAAACGCCAATGTAGAATGGTCGGATATGTACTGGTTCCAATGTGAATATTTTATTTTGTTGTCGTGAGAATCGATTGACAATTTTATTATGAAGGTTTCTAGGGAATTCTAATTGATTAAAAATGCGTACATAGTATTCAAAAATATAATTTTAAGATGTGAGAATTGTATCAAGGGCATTTACAAAGAGAAGTGGCATTTCAAGATAAAGGGATAACAGACACATAAAACAAACGCCATCGACTTTTCCATTAATCTGAACAAATAAAACATTCCAGTGGCCCCTTAAACATTTCGTGAAAGTTGTTACACAGAACAAGTGAACAGTTACGCCAAGAGTTGACGCTTTTCGTGACCCGGCTTTCAAAATCTAGATCGCACACTCAGATTAGATGGCGACACCTTAACAGCAGGGGATCGAGCCATCATCGAGGTTACACAAACATAAAGGATCTCTAGGGAGTCAGGAGTTGATTTGAAATATCTGAACCGAGCTCACTATAATCGGCCTGATCCGAGCATTACCGAGGCTCAGATCAATTTTAGTGAACAAGGCTCTGAATTTGCATGTTAAATCGAGAAGAATTTGATATTGTTTTCATTACATGATCTGTAATTTTACTCTTGACCTATCGTAACGGTTAAACCGGTTTACGCTGCTCACAAAAAAAGTCAAACAAATTTTATTATTTTTTTCAATTTTGGCATGGAAAACATGGATTATGCCATCCACAATATCTTTTCAATATTTTTGTTCTCAATTTAGTTGTTCAGTAATTGGAGTTCAATGTTTTTATAACACTCAGCGCAGACTAGTGATCATTTCGGTCGGAGAAGAAATAAGACTTGTTCTTTTTAGCTCACCGAAGGGAGCTCAACTTATCACTTGTCGTCCGTCGTCCGTCGTCGTCCGTCGTCGTCCGTCATCGCCGTGAACATTTTTCAAACGACTTCTCCGACGAAACCACTGGTGCGATTTTCATGAAACTTCATGTGAATGATCATTCCTATATGGCAATTCATGTTTGTTCAAATGAAATTGGAACGAGTTCACCACACTCGTTCCAATGAGTGGCCATAAGCTATGTTTAGAAGCAATAGCTATACATTTTTAATTCTTACGAAAAGTTGTTTGCAAATAGTCGCCTGAGTGCTAGAATGTTCTATGTCCCCTATGGGACATAGAACATTCTAGCACTCAGCCGACGAAATGAGGTAAACAGTTATATGAGAAGACTAATGAATTCAAATCAGCTCAAATCTTCAATTCTACTTCCGAAACCAGCTCACAATGTTACAACGTCAAAGATGACTTCAGACGCCACACGTTTGTTAGGCATGCAGCCTTAATGAGCTATTTGACTTGAAATGAGAACAAAATGAAGAGAAACAACGGAAAAAATATCTGACATGCAATGCGCTTGATTTTTCTTTTTCTGTGTTGGGTATTCTACAGTCTTAAAGGCAGAATAGCGGACAGAGAATTTCGACCAAATCGTAACGCATTCGCGATCCGGTTGGATTCCGTTGTAGCCTTTATAACGAAGTTCTCCACAGACGGTATTTGCAATGGTTTTCTTTTGCAACGACATACATTCATTATTCTGTTGTGAAACACTACCTATCCTATCTTTATCAACTGGAGCGACCTGGTACACAAAAAATATAAAAAAAGTATTGCATTTGAAGAACTAGTTTCTCTGTATCACTCCGGGTGGATTTATTCGCTTCATTAAATTATTTATTTAAAGATAGTACTTGCCGTTATCCAGTCTAATGAAAACCTAACATGTCCCACCAGCAGATTATTTTCTTTGCACAAATAACCGGAGTTGTTTCTTTATATTTATCTGTCCTTTTATCACAATAACTTGCTAAAGTTTGTTATGAATGGAATGAAAACCTGAAGTCTGTAACTTTATTTATATATTAATATTATTTCCTTATTTATGTAATATATCCTGCCCACACTGCAAAAATATAGGTTCTCTTTAGAACCAAAACTGGTTCTAACCTTGTCCCTGAGATGGAACCAGTTCTGTTTAAACAGTATTTATTTCAAATCAAATAAATTTATAAAGATTAACATTAAATATTAACAGAATTAAACATAAATTGAGGAGGTTTCAGCCGTAAGTTTAGAGCTTATACGAGGTTGTCTCAAATCATTATTAAGCCAAAGAGATATGAACAGTTGGCATATCGAACCAGTTTTGGTTCTATACAGAACCAAAACTGGTTCGATATGCCAACTGTTCATATCTCCTTTGTTTCAAAATGTTTGGCGACTGCGTTGAATAAGCTCCAAGTTTACTGCTAAATCTACTTCAGTTCATGTAATATTCTGTTAAAATTGAATGCTAATCTTGGTAAATGTATTTGATTTGAAATAAATACTGTTTAAACAGAACTGGTTCCATCTCAGGGACAAGATTAGAACCAGTTTTGGTTCTAAAGAGAACTTATATTTTTTGCAGTGCAGGTTGATTGAATTGTTACACATAACCAAAAGTTTTCATTAAAATGATTTTTGCTATTTTTAAATAATAGTATTATGCCTCACGTCTGTGACATCAGCTGTGATTGGTTAATTTAACCTCTTCTAAAGGTCATAGTACTGTTGTTTTGGACAAAACACGGGTACTACCGGAACGTTCTTCCATGGAGACACGAGAACAAGGAAAACGTAAGGTCCACTTTCATTGATCAGCGTCGATTTCGCACGCCTTGATTGGAATTTCTCAACACCAAACGATAGCGTCGTGTCTGTTTAACTTTTTTCGTCACCCATAGACACAAACTTACTGACAAATATGTCATCTTCCATGGGTGTGTTTTTAATGTTAACTGCAAACAATAAATTCAAAACAATCAGAAATATTTAGTGAATCGTGAATGTGACTGCAATCAATTATATTTCCAGCAAATTCCACAACCCTGGACCTTCAGGTTGGTTTGAAGTCCAATACCGTAACCTCTGAGCCACCTGACTTCCCTATACAAAGTACAGAAAACTGAAAAAACAGGCTCTTGTTCCCTGTTATCACAAATATTAAAAACATTTATTAGGTTATTAATTAATTAATTAATTTATTTATCTATCTATTTGTTTATTTATTTAATTATTGGGGTATAAGATCACAAATTTTAGCACAATTGCAAACTGAGCCCAGTACATGGAGATAACTTTTCGTCAATAACAACATATATCTTACCTCCTACGAGTATCTGGGAATTTCATTGGTTCAAAGACGTCACACGCAGACTGCATATTAAACCATATACTGCCCGTCAATATCAATATACGCTGACAGCTATGGGTAATTTCCCCTTTGTTTATTAAATATTCAAAATGGCGGCAGCCGATAAACGCTTCAAGTTGAAAGGTTGAGTGTTGGAAGCCCATATCTGGTCTGAAGTGCAGGTTAAGCAACTTAAAAAGCTTCATTTTCTGTGGATGTGTCATCATGTGTGTCATGTTACCTTCGAAATGAAGCTGTTTGGTATGTATGAATTTGTCTTGTTACAATTTATGGGAGAGTGTAACAAGGCAAAGACACGTGAACACATTGTGAGAATTCTCTCATTTAATTTTGATCGCTGTTGTTATTAGTTCTGTGCATCGATGCAGCAGTCGGTAAGATATATTCGTTACACAGTTTGTTGGTGGCCTAATATGGTATAGTTGGTGTTTGCTCTCGTCCAATATGAAATTAACTGATACCATTTATACCATATTAGGCCACCAACAAACTGTGTAACTAATAATATACAATTGACCATACAGTACAGTCACCCTGCAATGGTCGTAATCCACACGTGGGCAGTGATGTGCATGCATGGGATTACCAATTAATAATTTTTGACGATTGTTCCTATAATTATATTTGGAATATAATTATATTATTGCGTCCGGGGAACTATTCCCCACCCGTAGGAAGTGACCATTCCACGGCGGCCGTACTGTATTTCAAGATATCTCTTAGGACCAAGTTATAAATTGCATCAAAATAGTAAGAACATTAAGGAACCATATTAAAACAAAACAAGACGGAATAAACGTCAATAATTTGCTAGAAATTAATTATATTAAATTATAGAAAGAAGGAAACACACAATAAATGAAAAACTCTCTAGTGGCGATATATATTTTCGCATCCTTTATTAAGACGATTATAAATCTCGAGGGCCCTTTCGAAGATTCTGAATCCTCTTTATGTGTTTTGAACAAAACAAAATATGTACAGTTCCCGTGTAAAAAAAAGAAGAAATATGGGAAGCACCTTGAATCACCTAGCGTACTTTCATTACAAAAGCATACAGAGAATTTCGACCGAATTGTCACTGGGTTGCGATCCTGTCGAATGTATCTGCTTGCATTCCTGCTCACAATACGATAAAATGTCCCCTACGGAAAAAAGAATCCCACAAAATATTGCATCTTGAATGGTATTTACGATTGTTTTTCTTGATTCAAGCTTAACTTTGAAATATTTAGTTTATGGTATCTCGGTCCACTGGTGTAAAACCGAAGCCACTAGATCGAGATTTGATTGCAAAAGATATTACCGCCATTGCGATCCAATCACTGATATGTAACAGGGTTAGAAATGAGCGCATCATAACTTCTAATTCTTTAATTGTTTATTTTTCTGATTATTCATTCATGCTCTACAACACTTAAATAACCACATTGCCAGAACACCCTTCAATAAGTTCATGTATATGTATAGATAAAATTAATAAGTCAATAACATACTACAAACACACACACACACACACACATTGTTTCCCTATTCTTAATAACGTGAAAATGAAATGACGCTAACACAGGCCGAAACACACGAGGACGCATACATAGACACGCATACAAAGTCGAGACTACAAACACATTATTAAGCTCCCAACAGACGCCCCGTCAGTGCGGATGTTGCACCACAGCATGTATTTACATTATAACCCCAATCAGAAATTAAAATTATGGAAATAACATTGTCCGTCGAGACTGTGTCGTTAAATATGTATTCGTCAACTATGGAAATTTAGTTTATTATTTATACGCTAAACGATAGATTATCGAAGAAATTGCGGAAAGATAGAAATCGTATCCCATACTGTGAAGATATTGAAATTTTTACTTTCACGGTAGCAATCAAAATGGCGGCTTTCAAAGCATCATTTCAATGTGAATACGAGTCAAATTATCACTGGAAATGATCAATTTGTTCTAAAAACGTGTAATGAAAAGACAATCTCGTGGTTTTGCGTGAATACCGACCATTTCCAGCAATAATTCAACATGTATTCACCTTGCATTGATGCATGAAACCCTCAAGTCCAAACATGGCCTGAAAGTCCGTAATATAAGTTTTTGGTTTGGTACGTCCTGTCAAAGGACGTTCCAAACCCAAAACTTATATTACCGACTATCATGCCATGTTTGGACTTGAAACACGCCAGCTGAATCAGATCGCAATACTCTGTCTGTTCCGATTATCGATCAAATCACTTCTGCGCATCAATGATTCAGTGCGCTGTTTACTTTCAAGCATCAATTCCAGGCTGAAATGAGTGGAATTATCAGATTCTTATAAAAAGCGAAAAATAAAAAGAAAATCTAGTGTTTTTGAGTGGATACCGAAAATTATTCTCACTTGTGTCCGAGACAAATGGTTATTTTCACTCGCGCAAGCGCTCGCGAAAAATAAATGTTTTTCTCGGTTACTCATGAGATAATTTTCGGTATCCACTCAGAAACACTAGATATCCTCTATTTATCTTGTCAACGCGGACGCTCAGATACTCGCGTTGACAAAGACCCAAACGAAATATTCGTTCGTGGACTGAATATATTTGTTCTAAAAACACGAGGAAACAGTTTGCATGAGTCACTGCCAAGCCAAGCTCTAAGGGCATGTCTTGATAGCGTCTCATTCAACGGTTTATCTTGTCGGGTACTCGCGTCAACAAAGCTCTAAACAAAAGATTCGCTTTGGTAGCTGAATTTCATATTTGTTCTCCAGCAACAAAATAATCGGATTGCTCGAGACGCGGAGAAGTCAAGCTGGGACAGCTTGCCATGGCAGCGCCCCATGCAATAGAATCACAACAATAAAATATTAGCGCTATCTTCCAAATGCTATCCCATGACACTGAATCGTCGATTACACCCTTTCAGACTATTCGGTCGCACGTTACGCCATCAAGGCAAACTGGGAGAGTTTGACTTGACAGAACACCGTACAACGGGATTATTCCATAGGAAGTGAAATAATAATTTAAGCTAACATGGGTGAAAAAATTAAACAGACTAATGAATCCATCTAAATTCTAAAGTATAATATAAAAAAATAATTCTAATACAATTACTATAAATCTCGAAATTTGATTGGTTAATCAATAAAATTTGCGACAGTAAAATCGGCGTAACCTGTCGCAAATTTTGTGTATTCAAAATCTATTTCAGGAAAGTCAAGATGTATTAATGGGCGTTCTATTTTCGTTCCATTTAGAGTCAATGACTATCATATCCAAGGTGAACAAAAGCTGTGAAAAGGTTAAATTTCTGTAAAATAAAAATGTTTCTATCTTTCTTGTAATTAACTGTAATTAATATGGATGAAGTTGGAAAGTTTAATATTAATGTGGAAGAGGTTTGGCAGAGACTGCTGAGTAATGAAATGAGAGTTGAAAACACTGGTTCCGACAGACTTAACGCTAACCGTGTGGAACCAGTCAGTGATATTCTGATAAATTATAAATAGCAATTTTTCGTACGATGAAGAATTTATGGACGCAATGTGAGAAATAGAAAACCAAAATTCTGACAACTGGCAATAAAAAGTTTAATTGTTCAAGGCCAAATATTTCTGACCGATCCGCTAGCGATGTTATAACATCGACTTCAAGTGCAAGCGGTCCTTTCATTTTCTAATTTGTCACCTGCGTTCGTGGCACCAACATGCACAACTGTAGAAACGCGTTCACCACTGAGCCTGAGAGAGGTGAACTATTCGTTCTGCAACAATTATGTCATTACCAGTAGCCAAATTCCACCAGACATGATTTCCCAGAAACAGTTTAAAATGAACAACTGTTCTGTAACCATAAGTAATTATTAAGGTTAAACAAGGGCTTCCAATCAAAGATCTCAATATTTTTAACTTTAATGGTAAATCATCGAGTGCTTTCCGACTCAGACTGAAAAATCGCAATGTGAACTCTAAACTTTGAACAGGGAAAGCAGCCGGCATATTTTGTTTTCAGATTGTCACAAACATTTAAACACGATAAATGTCGTCAGTACAAATATAAATATATTTTGTTATTGGTGATAAAATGACTAAACGTTTGGAACTATTTGTATAGTGGCAGCGTAAAATATATTTCGTGATTTTGTTCGGAACTCCCAAATGACGCCACGAAGGCTGCATTTTTAGATTTAAATCGTTGTCTTCAACCAGGCGTTGTTTTATAGTTGGGAGATCAAATACTACCTCAGTTTTCAGCCGATTTATATTAGAATGGGGATAACTATGTTGTATTTGATTGTTTGGGGCCGTAATTGGTGGTTTTACTGCCGCAAATATTCGTTTTACCGGCTCCGCTAACGCGTCGCCAGCAAAACTCAATTTGCGACAGTAAAACCATCGTTTACGGCCCCAATCAATCAAATACAACATAGTTATCCCCTAAATAAGACATTATCTAATCTGTAGGATGAAAGTCTTCACCGAGATATTCCAGTTATTCTTTAAATCTCTTCTATCACTCGATAGAAACTTTAACTTGTCATCTGTAGTCTCACTCTGTCCGTAAGAAATGAATTGAGGTAATGCCCACATCAAAAGGAAAGTCAAAAGTGATTCGTCCCAATTTAGTGAATTACTCTGTGCAGCAAGCTCTTCCCTTGGCAAATGTTACCAAATAAAGCAGTCGATCGGGGCAATCCTCACTGACTGTTGCATTATCTGACGTTACATCTTACAACCGATTAAATTACAAAATGCAGTAGCGAGCTAATCCTGATTGACTGGGTGATGCGTTACTCGACCGACTCTTGCCTCCTCTTGCATAAAACGCCAACGAAGCGACATAGTAGCGAGGCAATCCTCGATGGATGAGAGTGTGTATGACATAATATATAAAGTCGAAATATTCTCCATACCAAATTTAAATATAAAGCCAAAGGGATAAATTATACGGATTGAGGAATTCAGACGTATATTGAAGTATATACACAGAACAACACACGCGTTTGAATGTGTTAATCATAATGGCACGAGCCCCATATCGATTAACCCATTCACACGCACTCGTCGGTCTGTGTTTATTACACGCCATCACGTCTATGAAAACAATTATCAGGTAGACGTCTCAAAATAAGCTATAGCTTCCTGCCGAATCCTAACTATATATTTGGTGTTTCGTTCATTTTATCTTGTTAATAATACATACTTTGCTAATTGCCATAATGTACAGTCATTTTGATTTTGTTTTTGACATTCACTGCTGTGTGTATAATATCAATTTTTTGCTAAATAAATATTGTTTAACCCTTTACCTAACGTGAAAAGCAGACGACACTTGCAAAAATAATTCTTGAATAACTAATTTTTTTCATTTTTTGTCTCAAAAACATAGGTTATGACCCCTCGTTCGAACGAGCTCGACGGGCTCGTTCCAACGAGGGGTCATAACCTATGTTTTTGAGACAAAAAATGAAAACAATAAAGAAAATTAATTGGCGATTTTTGAGAATAGCGCTGGCCGGTTTTGGCCGTTACGTTGGGTAAAGGGTTAAACTAAAACAATTATTACACAAGGATACTCAGCAATTCATTCGACAACTAGTCCCCTCAGTTCCAACATGTTCTATGTGCCAGTAGGCACATAGAACGCATTGGAACTCGGGGGACGAACTATCAACAACAACAAAAAACACATTTTATAGTCAACCAGATTTGCGAGGGGAACCCGTGTTAAAACTGTTAGCTATCGTTAGAGATTCAAATTGTAATTACGGTGCACGATATGTAGAAAATTCCAGTGAAATTTCGCTTGCGTTTAAAAATAGTCCGTCAACGATTTCTATTCCGCACATACGTGCGGAACTAATTTTTATTTTCCGCATAGTTTCGTGTTGCTGTAGATGGGAACAGGCGTGTAAAAAAACATATCAATATATATATAATAAAATGTTTGCGAGAATGCTATCATCACTGACTTTTATTGATATATCTCAAATGAATAAAATTTAACAGGTGATTCGAAAAACATTACATCAAATGAGTACAATAAAATCGTTGATAAAATTGCATTTCATATTTCTTCTGCCGCTGCCATGAAAACTCCGCGTGTTCCTAAAGCTTCCAAGATCAAAGCGTGTTCATGCCAAGATGGCCTGTTGTCTATTTGTGATATTATATATTCACCAGATCGGACCCAAGCTGGAGGTTGTCTGTCTCGATTACTCCGTCTTGGACCTTTGTCTGACGTTGATTGTGGAGGCAACAATTGATTACCAACTCCACTCGCATCGTTCATCGGCGAATCAGTATTCTACAACCCTTTATCTAACAATCATATAGATTTTGGACTGAAAACCTCGAGAAACGCTACGTATCACATAATGTGTTCCGATTCCGTACCATATGAACGACTAGGTTCCTCGTTTCTGGGAACGCTACCGGCTATCAAAACAGGCGGGAGAATACATTTTATTTGCGTTTCAGTGAGCGACTCAGCTGATCGCTTACAAAACAAAACAAAATTCCTTACAGTTAGAGACAGGACTATTAATAGCCACCCCCCCCCCCCCCCCCCCCACACACACACATAAATACAATAACCAGAAACTGCACAATTCAACATTACACATTGTCAAAGTGATAGCTAAAAGTTGCGACTTTCTTGTTTAAAAGTGTAAATATTTTCGATAATATTTCGGAATGGGTTAAACATAAAACGTAAAGATAGGTATATGACGGACCCTGAAAACCGATTTGACGTTTAAAACAGGCCAGCAATAACTCAAACTCTGGTAATTGAGCTTGAAATTTAATGTCTATTATGGCGCATTTGTTGAACGCCACATGGACTATCTGATAACTGATCAAAGGGATATTCCCCTGTAATCATTATCTGGGTAATTATGGCCAGTTAATAGGTGTTTGTTGTAGAAAACAGTGCATCACACATGTTCTGGTCACACACCCATATTACGCATCTATCCTGTCACCGAATGTCACGGAGATACCAAAATTAGAGTCTTTCAAAGGAACTTTAAAGCAAGTATTAAATTAAGATAGATTTGAGCGGCCAAGTTCAAGAGAAGCGATTAAACTAAGAATTAACGTTCTGTCTATCTAAATAAAAATCGGAGGATTTCTCGAAATATTCATTCCAGCCAATTCCAGTCGAAAGGTGTGTAAGGCTGTGGGTCGTTGCGAGTAGATGGGGAGATCCCATGCTAATGGTTAGAGGAGGTGCCGCCTCGGTGCGAAAGCACAGGCACGTTATTATGTAGGGGCGCCACAGAGCTTATATTTAGAATAGGAGCATTCGCGGGCCAAGTTGGAGGTCACATATGAGAATAGGATCAGAAACACGAAGTACGAGCTCGGGGAGCTATATGCATTTAGGTAAACGGCATTACATGTTTTGGAAGACAAGCCATACGTAGGCAGAGTAGGCTTTGCCTGTATGAACATTGTTCTGTGACAAACGTAAGGGAGAATTTAACTCCATTGGTGGCGACTGCTTGTGTGAAAAGCGTCAAGTAAAGTGACAATAAGCTAGTGGCCGACGGCAGAAGGAGAGAGACATTCCGTCACCTATTAGAGCAAAGGCGACTGATAAAGTGACAATACATTAGAGGCCGTGCGACGGCAGTGATAGGGTGAAGTGAAGAGGCGACCGAGGAACCAATACCAGCGAAGAGGAGGAAAAACCAGCGACAACAGAGAATGGGGGCCCGCAAGTGACTCAAAAACTGTGTGGGTAGGGGGTGATTGACGTTTTGTATTCTCATTCTTTTGGATTCCATGTAAGTCACAAATGATTATATTTATTTTTATACATATGTATTAAAATTGTTATTTTCGGTGAACCCCTGTTGTTTTATGCTTTTCGAGGAAAAGTTATTAACCTCTTCAGTATACGAACCACCCCAACAGAAGTGAAACGGGTGGGTTCGTCACGGTGAGACATACGCTCACGTACGGATTCAGACAACACTCCTTGAGTTTTGGCTGAATACGCGGTGTGAATCAATTTCTTCCAGCAGCAACAAAGCCCCAGTTTCCGACACATATTCGTAAATTCAAGCATATCATCATAGGATGTGAACTGAGAGTGAATAATTTGACAACACAACTTTGACAATTACGGTTACAGCGTTACTCATTGTTTGTTAGAGTGCACAACAATATAGTTCCATAAAATATGCTGTTTTTTTTACTTTTTCTTGTCCCACATTATGTCCCGAAACTGTGTTAATAATTTAAGATTTAATCTGTTTATGTGAAATTTTGTTAGATAATAGCCGGCTCGATGAAATCCCATTCTCGACACCACTTTGAATCTGATACAAGTCATAGGACACACACGTTATCATGATAATCTATTTATCTATTTAATATATTTTTTTTTCTATGAAATCCCCATCTACAGCACACTAAACCATGCGGAAAATGAAAATCTGTTCTGCACATATGTGCGGAACGGAAATTGTCAACGGATTATTTTTAAATAAAAGCGAAATGTCACTGGAATTTTCTACAACTCGTGTAACGCAATTACAATCTGAATCGCTAGTGACAGCTGAACATGGCTCCCCGAGGTCCAATGTGTTCTATGTGCCAGTAGGCACATAGAATACATCTGCACTCAGGGGACGAAATACTAACAGTGGAAATTCATCTTTCTGATGTTAAACCATTCGGAAGGAAGTGATTTCAAAGTAAAGATCGTTTTTATCGCTTATTGTTATCATTCTCAAGTTCAGTCCCCCACTTACGTAGGCCGTTGCAGACAAACTGAAAAGAGGCCCTCCAAGAATCACCTGGCGGCACAACATCGAAGCCGACATCACCAGGATGGACTGTACCTAGAACAAGTTACAGAAAATGGCACAGGACAGAGGACTCTAGAGTTTTAAATTGTAATTCTTGTTCTGTGGAGCCCGTGCTTCTTTTGCAGCCTATGACGCTGCTTCGTACCACTTCTGTAGGCGCTTTATTATTTCCTAAGAATACGTAGAAATAGACGTTTTGCGTTCTGGGAGGCTCAATTCCAAATGGCAAGTCTTCGGGAAATCTTATCCAGTATATCTTCCTCTCAATATCGAGTGTACCTAACATATTTAATAGCGTTCTGTTAAATCTGCCACATATGCCATTACTCATTGGATGATACTCAGTAGTTCTAGATTTGTCGATTCCAGTGAGATCGCATAGTTCTTTTTAATAATTTTACTTTCGAAATTTGCTCCTTGATCCGAATGAAGCTCTTTAGGAAATCCGCAATGGATACAGAAGTTCTGAAATAAAGCTTCGGCTGTTGTTTTTGCAGTCATATTCTTAGTTAGAACAGCGAGGGCATATCCAGTAAAATGGCCTATGATAACCAGTACGTACCGATAACTAAACTTAAAAGTTTCCAAAGTTAGGTAATCAGTACTGACTAACTCTAAAGGATAGGATGTTGAAATGCGTTCGATCGGAGCCCGTGTTTTGTTGGAGATTTTCTTTCGACACATCTGTCACATTCCTGGATCCAATTTTCTAACCGTGAATCGATGAAAGGCCAATAAAATCTTTCCTGTAACAAGGATATGGTGCGATCTCGGCCGGGATGACGTATATCATCAAGCAGAATCTTGATATGTAACAGTTACTATCTGAGGTGGAGGTATTCATGAATTTGGACAACCTGCCAACGTGCAGTAAGCACGTTGGGAGGTTGTTCAAATTCATTAATACCGACAGCGAGGTTAGTAACTTACTTACACGCCAATTCAGAGAACGCACAGACCCAAGTATGGTAAATGAGTACAGGTATTCAAGTGATGTCACTTGAACATCTAGTCTATTGTTCTATCAGGTATTTCACGTCTCTTACCAACCCGGAGAAGACAAAGGAATTGGGGTGTAAGCTATATTAAACCAAGGATTAGAGAACAATGGGTTACTTAAAGACAACCACCATCAGTTGTGTTTTGTTTATTTGTCATATAGTTAGGACGTCACCTCCTTGTTCAAAGAGTTGATAAGAGTATATGCTGTATTCAATAAATATCACCTCAAACTCTGCAACATCTGGGCGATGAATGTTAGCTTTCGTGAAAAAGGCAATGAATTAGGACAGTGTCAGCTCAGATATAAACAAAATCCCGTGAAAACATGTCAATGATCTGTATTAAAGTATGTAAACCCATTCACGAACTATATGCACAGGTAATGGTGACATTATACAACGTTTCACACATAAAATAAAACCAAAAGGTACGATAACAACTTTGTGACATGTAGTTTACACCTTATCAGTTCGTTATACTGAACATACAATCACTCCGACATGTTCACTCGGGCAAAGCTCTGGTGAACACCCTCGTGATTGAATATTATTACCGCTTTCGCGGGCGTTCCTAGCACATTAACGATGTTTTGTCGGGCATTGAAACCTCGTAATGCTCAACAAGTGCAAGTCATGTAACGTGTTGGGCCGTTATTGACTATAACAGCCCAACATGTCAATAACAGCCCGACACGTCTAAATATAGACGATGACGTCACATCTCTGAGCCGATCAACAATATTTTTCCCAGATTTCCATTTGGATCGAAATTCAATTCGGATTTTTTAAATTTGTAAACCCAATTAACACATTTGTTTCAAGAGTTTCCCTTTGTGTCACGGATAGATAATATTTCAACACGTACATGCAAAGTAATTGATGACATCTTTGATGAATAAACTCCTTGCCTAAAGTTCGCATTTCGAAGATATATTTCATCATCTAACTTCCCAAAATTCGCCGTAGATTGATTAGACGATAGTCATGTTACCCGGTTTGTTTGTCAACAAATCAACGATAATGTCGCAGTTTTTTTAATTTTAAAATGTCAAACTTCATTTATTTATCTTATTTCCCATATAATTTAATTGTAATGTCCCCGATGTACGAAAGTGGCAATAATGGAAATAACATGACTTTGTCGGGCTTTACAGTGTATCAACGGCTCAACAGAAATGGTTAACAGCCCTTGAGCTTATTAGCGGCCCTCGACTTCGTCGCGGGCCGCTAATAAACTCTCGAGCTGTTAACCATTTCTGTTGAGCCGTTAATACACTGTAAAGCCCTTCAACATCATGTTATTGTTATATTCAATATCACTTGCTGTCTATGGCGTAACCTCTACATAACACACAGAGCTATAAGGTTAAAGAATAACATGAACGATAAAATGTAGCCTGCCTCATATCAGTATGTAATCTGTGGTACTTTGGTTTACTTTTATTTCTCACTGCAATCATCCAAAATGATAATACAGGATGTGTAGCTTGAAGCCGTTTCCATCTTATATCTGTCACTGTAATGATGCACGTCTTGATGTCCTCCTGCCCATCATCATCACAAACTATGGAAGCTGACAGAATAGTCTGTTAACATAAGACTGTGCTTAAATAGTACTGCATATTGCTTTTATTGGATCCGCATTTACTGTTTTAGAAATGATTGTTTCTACTGTATCAAGTGCGGTCTGTCTTGATAAGGCATCATCGTCAGAATTACGTTTTCCTGAACAACAAGTAATGCCAAAGTCATAATCAGTTAAATTAAACAAAAAAAATCATACATAATAACACGTACAAAAGTATCAAAGGGTTAAATTAAACAAAATATTTCGTAAGACGTACAAAAGTATCAAAGGGTTAAAGCCGACAACCAATAATGATCAGTTGCTTCTCGTTTGACTGAACGTACGTCAACGTTTTCAGTGAATACTTTAAACTTGTGCCTATACAAATAGTAATGGAGCTTTTCAGTGACGGCCCATTTGAGAGCTAAAAACTCGAGTTTATGACACTGCTGGCATAATTTATGACTCGTTTTAATCCGTCTTGCTCTTGGTAAAGTATTGCTCGCAGTCCCCTTTGACATACATAGCAGGGACCGACCTGGGCATGCGCCAGTGCGTATTTGGTTCTGAAACATCAGGACCTGGCTCTTAAATCTCAGAAATAGGCTTCTCAGTTGGCGCGTAACTTCTCAGATCATATTTTGATATTCTTTCGATGGATAATCGAGAGAGACACTCTTACATGTATTATATATATGATTATCATTTATCATTGTTGTAGAGTGCTTAAGTTAATACTTCAAGTCTTAATTACCGAGCATTAATCTTCACTGTGGTTTCTGATCGTCTTAATTACCGAGCATTAATCTTCACTGTGGTTTCTGATCAAGTCTTGGCTGCCTAAATAGGCAGCCAAGACTTGATCAGAAACCACAGTGAAGATTAATGTTTGCTATAGTGTACTAAATGAAAATGATGAGAGCTATTACATACTTGCAGTGTGTGTTACAAACAGCAGTGTGACTCCGTAAATTGAAATCTGGCGCATGAATTGAAAAAATAGGCTCCGAGGCTAGAGCGAATTTTAAATGGTCCTGATCGGTCCCTGCATCGGTATGCAACTCAAAGGGAATGGAATAGTCTGCATAATCAAAAACGTGGAGTTTTGAAAGAATACTCTTTAGTGTGATGAATGCACTGTCTTGTGCTGGACCCCATGCCTAAGAAATAGACATTTTAGTTTAGTTTAAACAATATTTATTTCCAGTTGTAATACAAAGCTATTAACACATAACTCCTATTTGTGGATCCGACTGTAAGCTTTAAGCTTAATTGATGTCGTTTCCACATACAAAATGCAGTGAAGATATACAAACGGAAGAGGCAGGTGTTGAAAAAATAATAAATTTGACGTTTTGGAATAAATTTTGGTCCGGTGTGTGTTCCAGTCATTCTTGTTATGAGAAATAGGTATAAAAGGTGAGTAATTTTAAATGTGCAAATAGGAGAAAGAAAAAAGAAATCTATTGTACAATGGAAAATAGGAAGGAATGAAAGTGTAAGGCAAGAGTACATTTGAAAGAGAATCGGATAGAATATCTGAGATATGGACGTCCGCATATCGGTTGTGATTATAGTCATATACTAATGAATGTACAAAGAACTGACAATCTGTAAGGCTGTATCGTGAATATATCAGTAAATAATAAAAGCGACCAAAAGGCACTGGGTAGATACAAGACCCGCCTGTTATAGAGATACCAATACCATAGCTCGGAGATGAGCAGGCCGTTGTCCACAGAATGAGGTCCCAAGAGGGCGAACTTGGTGATGGTACGACGAACACAGGGCACCACCACCAAACTCACCTCGAGATCTCAGGCCTAAACAGAACGAGGCTCATAGAGGATAAAAGTAAACCACCATATGTTATAGCACCAATACATTTACCCCCGACACCCCCGCGTTTCTGTTTCCTTTTCCTGTCTTGTCGCTCGTGCTTATGCCCTTGTCCATTTGCCATGAGCATGAACAGTGGTTTTGCTATTTTTGGAAAGTTTTAGCATTCGTTTAGCACTCAATTCCCAGAAGATTACCACATAATATTAACCTGATAATTCGATCATAACTGTGTTGGCATTTCAGTTACTAGAATCACTTTTATGCATCCCTTTCGTGGCTTCATTTTCAAAATCTTTCTCGTTTGTGAATTTCCAACTAGGGGACGGAGCGGAAAGGGGGGGGGGGGGGTCCTCTCCAGGTCCCACCCTAGTTGAAAATTCACTACCCTAAACAACCCAATCGGAAACCTCTAGCCACGTCCCTGTCGACAAACCCAGTTCGATATACTTGCGTTGCCTTTTCTAGCACTGTACAATTGAGCCATGTTGGCTTCTTTAACATATATAGTGCCATAAACTCTATGTAATTTGGTTAAGATTTCATGAGGTGATACTGATGAACCAAGGCGGTTCGCAATACGCCTCAATTCGTATTTTAAAAATCGTCTTATGGCTTCTGTCATTTTATCTGTTGAATATTGTTCTGACAACAGGCAGTTTACTTCGTTCTGCCATAAATCAAAGGAGTCTTTTTTGGGACGCACAGCCAATCGGAGCCAAACACTGACTACTAAAAATGCGGATGACCCAATTGCTGCTCGAGATGGGCGCTGCACAGGATGGGGGGCTTGCATATGTTTGGCGAGAGGATGTTATACCAAATATATTCTTGCCAGGTATGTATGGGCTCTTCGTCTTGGGTGGTGCTTTGTCTCGAGTAATACTGTGGCGCTCATAGTACTATAGCATCCAGGAGACGTTATTGCGCTTGCACAAATCACCTGCCACATGGGATCTTACTGAGATACTCACAAAGTTATAAGAGTTTGAACAGTCGGTTTTAATCTAATCCTCCTCTCCCGTGCTGCAGAGGCCGATGCTATTATTACTTACTAATAATGGCACACTCGGTGCTCCCTATTTCTCTATATATGTTTTATTATGTTCTTCTATTCATGTTGTTTCATTACATGTCTTTACAAAAGCTCAGACCATTCTCAACTCCAATTAAAACTACGTCTTATCATTTCTCTGCCAAGTATGTTTGTATTAAAACAACTCCAGGAATTGAAATCGGCTGCTCACTACTGGTGCACACCGGCCCTGTCTACATCCAACAGTCCCCCTTCAACTAAAATCCCAAGTGGTAAAACTAACAAATGATTGATATACAATTATACAGAATACGGGTGGGACTCTTTCACCCCAGGGCTTGTAGGCGTGTACCCGAAAATATACGACTTGATCTCAAGTGTTTTCTGATAGTGAATTTATTATTGACATTTGGAACGGCAGGTTTTACTATCATTGTTACTATTACATCATGTAGTACTTGTGTACCCTGAAGACCAACGCAGTTTTTATATGTTTAGGTTTCTTGATCCCATCTTTAAGATCACCAAATTCCAAGTGGTATATCTGGTTATCGAGTGTCTGGTCTTCCTTTTAGTGCTTTGGATTCCTTTCCGTCTTTACATGTGTGGTGATATTGAATTAAACCCCGGTACACCCCCCCCTCCCTGGATTCTCGTCATCATAATAATGCTAATTTTACGAGTCTAAGTATCTACCACATGAACATACAAAGTCTTAAACCTAAACTCGAAATCCTTCAATGTGAAATGCCTGAAATTGAGGTCTGTGCGTTCACTGAAACATGGCTAACCTCCTTGGACAATAATATTGAAATCCAGCTAAGTGGATATCAGGAACCAATTAGAAAAGACCGCTCCACTAGAGGTGGCAGTTTTTATTAAATCAGATTTAATGTTCAAACACAGGAATGACCTGGACACCCCACTACTAGAGTGCCTGTGGGTTGAAATAGAAACACTTGGCGGTCCAATTCTTTTAGGTGTCTTCTATAGACCATCAGATGCAGACATTGCTATCTGGGATTGGATATATGATTCAACTGACAAGGTTAAAGACACAGGCATTCCTAATATAGTTGTTACTGGGGATTTTAATGACAACCAGAATATTAACTCCAATAAATTCAAAGATTTAATTCAGGCTTTCAATTTGAGACAATTGATTACAGAGCCAACGTTTATACTGAAGATAGTTCTACTATTTTGAACTTAATTGCGGTAACAGAATCCCCCCAGGTCATATCCAGTGGTGTCCTTGATCCCTTTATTCCTGACCTGACCCGATATCATTGCCCAGTGTATACTAACGTAAACTTGAAACATAAGTTTGTAAACATACAAAGCGACTTATCTGGTTGTATAATGAGGGGAACTCTGTCGAAATAAATAATGCTGTTCCAGAAGAATCACAGTATCTCGTAA
Organism: Pictodentalium vernedei; assembly: GCA_031216915.1. Lineage (NCBI taxonomy): Eukaryota > Metazoa > Mollusca > Scaphopoda > Dentaliida > Dentaliidae > Pictodentalium > Pictodentalium vernedei. The sequence goes on along the minus strand of CM062297.1, from coordinate 188,093,215 downwards.
CTCCTAACGACTGTATCGATGCTGTTATTGAAACTTTTACATCCAAATTGCTTGGTTTGGACGCAAAATATATTCCTAACAAAACTGTAACTGTGAGAAAAGACGAAACCAAATGGATGCATAACAAAATAAGACTACTAATTAGGCAACGTAAAAGATTATATCGCTCTGCAAAGCGCTCAGACCACCCCAACGCAAAATACCGCGCTAAACGCAACGAGGTCGTGACTAATATCAGAAAGTCTAAAACGGATTATCTTTTGAGAATTCAGTATATTCTAGATAATCCAAAACCCAGTCAACTGAATGGTGGAAGACATTAAAAACATTTATGGGTGGCAAGCCGCCTGAAATTTCAAGTTTACTGCACAATGACACCCAACTCTCACTCGACCTAGACAAGGCTGAGGCAATTAACCCTTTACCCAACGTAACGGCCAAAACCGGCCAGCGTTATTCTCAAAAATCGCCAATAAATTTTCATTATTTTTTTCAATTTTTGTCTCAAAAACATAGGTTATGACCCCTCGTTGGAACGAGCTCGTCGTGCTCGTTCCAACGAGGGGTCATAACCTATGTTTTTGAGACAAAAATTGAAAAAAATTAGTTATTCAAGAATTAATTTTGCAAGTGTCGTCTGCTTTGCAGGTTAGGTAAAGAGTTAATTACTATTTCAGTGCTATATCATCTATTGATGATTCCCAGGCTACCATGCCCACTAGGTGCTTCGAACCCCGTCGAACTCTTAATAAAATTATCTTAAACGCCAGGGATGTCTTTGATTCTCTAAAGTCAATGAAGTCCAACAAAGCTTGTGGCCCGGATGCTATAAATCCCCGATTGCTTAAGGAACGTTCGTCGTCGTTGTGTGATCCCCAGTCTGATCTCTTCAACTATTTACTGGAACAATCTTATTTCCCGAGCGAGTGGAAAAGAGCCAATGTGTTTCCAGTTTTGAAGTAAGATCCCCCAAACTTAATGTCTAATTATCGCCCCATTTCTCTACAAAACTGCCTTGGGAAAGTCTTTGAAAAATGTATATTCAAGAAGATTTGGGATTTCTTTGACGCAAACAACTTACTAAGCCACTACCAGTCTGGATTCACGCCACATGACTCAACTGTTCTACATCTTACTGATATTTATGATACTTTTAGTCAGCTCTAGACGAAGGCAATGAAATCCGCGTTGTATTTTGTGATATTAGCAAGGCTTTTGACAAAGATTGACACAAAGGCTTCTTGAATAAAATCGAAAAAACTGGAATTACTGGAAAACTTTTAACATTTCTTGAATCCTACCAAACCAAAAAGAGTTATAATCAACTCCGTATCGTCAACTTGGAAAAGAATCAATTCAGGTGTCACACGGGGTTCTGTTCTTGGTTCTCTCTTGTTTTATTATACATTAACGACATCACGGTAAATGTGACCAGTAGTATTAGGTTATTTGCTGATGAAACTACACTCTACTTGATTGTAGAGGACCCCCACCAAACTTCAGTTATATTGAATAGGGATATTACAAATATCGCAGAATGGGCTCGAATTTGGCTTGTTGATTTCAATCCTTCGAAAACAGAAACTTTGTTAATTTCGCGTAAAACAAGCCGTGTTCCTCATCCGCCATTAATAATGTCCAATGAACAAATAAAAGAAGTCCCCAACCATAAACATTTAGGAATTGTTTTTAACCAAGAAGGTACCTGGACAAATCATATAGACCATATTAGTGTTAAAGCTTGGAGATCTCGTCCGTAAAAAATAAACTCAATCTTGATCGAAGTACATTAAAAAAAATTGTATTTTGCATTTATCTGGCCCCTTTTAGAATATGCCGACACCATTTGAGATAATTGTACAAATAAGGAAATAGATGAACTTGAGAAAATACAAATTTCTGCTGCACAAATTGTTACTGGTGCAACAAAAAGTGCCAGCAAAGCATCCTTGTATATTGAAGCAGGTTGGGAAAAATTGGAATCTCGACGAAAAAAACCCATAAACTAGTCCAGTTCTTTAAAATGTACCATAACTTAACTCCACAATTTATTTCCAGCCGAATTCCTCTGTCCATTTTAGAAGTGCAATCATATAGCCTTCGATCTAATCAAAATAGTCGAGTGCCTTTTCGTCGTACGGCATCCCATCAAATGTCATTTTTTTCAGCGACATCAAAACTCTGGAATGATATTCTACAACCAATAAGGGAAAATCACTCAATTATGAACTTCAAAAGATATCTCAATCCAAATAATCGACGTCCTCCCAACTTTTATAAAAAATCTAAATCTCGAAAGCTCAAATCTTTCATTGTAGACTTCAGCTTCATTGTAGTAATCCGAACGACAATCTCTGTATGAACAACTTGGTTATTTTGCCTTTATGTGTATGTGGAGAGCGTGAAACTACAGACCAGTTCTTGTTAGAATGTCCAATAGATAACATAATAAGGACTGAAACTATTGGATCCCTAGCGTGCTTCATAAATAGTGATATTCTTCTGTATGGATCGGACTTTTATAATGACTTCACTAACAGGAGTATATTTAAAACTGTTCAGTCATACATTCTGAAAACAGAGCGTTTCAAATAAGATTAGGGAATTCTGAATAGCACACAATACTTTATCACTTTCAGGCCTTAACCCCTAGACAGGTTGGCGTGGATACCAAGTGTGAACAGCCCGAATCAATCAAACAGACATATTTAATCTGAAGAGAATTACTCACTGAATTAACAAAGTTCTGATGCTTCTTTTTTTTGTTTCTCGTTTCTAATCTTTCTTTCTCTCTCTCTCTCTCCCCAGTTTCTCCTTTACTCTCCATACCAACAGCTATATTTTGTTCTATTTCTATAACTGTATATCTCTCTCCCTGTACTCCTACTCAGAGACGTGGCTAGAGGTTTCCGATTGAGGGGAGGGAATTTCAGACTGGGGGAGGGATCGGGAGGGGGAACCCCCCCCCCCCCGGTCCCTCCCCATGGTTGGAAATTCACATCCGAGAAACTGTTTGAAAATGAAGCCATGAAAAGGGGCATAAAATGGATTTTAGTAACTGAAATGCCAACATATTTATGATAGCATTATCATGTTATTATTATTTGGTATTATTCTGGGAATTGAATATGTGCTAAACAAATGGTCAAGCCTAGAACTCTGAGCAATTCACACTGCCCTAACGTTAAATCAAATCTGATGCAGGAATGAAGAATTTTCGATGTTTCATCACTTTGTAACTGTGAATGATGGAATTAACTCAGGATAACGATTTTTACATGAAGTGATTTTCTTGTAGTGCATTTCGAGGATTTTTTTTTTATTACGATAAGTAAACGTACTATAGAATCCTCGTACCGTTTGTGAATGATGGAATTAACTCAGGATTTTACACGATGTAATTTTTCTGAAGTGCATTTCGAGGATTTCTTTAGGATAAGTAAAACATACTGTAGAAATCTCATACCGATTGACATCATACACACTTATGAAGCTCGATATTGCGTACACTGTAGTTGTAAATAGTAAGAGTTGGAATTTTTGCCGATTTGAATCCGGGTTGGAATTTTGGGAAGTAAAGGAGACATCAGCATCAGGAAAGAAGCTCTAAAATCCAGATAGATGGAATTTCCAACCACTCATGTCTTACCCTTCGAATTTCCAACTATAGGAAAGTTTTACCAGGATTGGGGGAGTAGTACCCCCCCCCCCCCCCCTGTCGACACATCCCTGCTTCTACTTCATTCATGCCCTTTTTCATTTTCTTGTTTTTTGAGTACCTCTAATTCTGTTTGTGTGGGGTATTTTTGTTTCCGAGTTGACTGTAAATCGCCGTCACATTTGCCAATAATGTGAAATATGTTAACAGTGTGGAAACAGCTTTACATAAGCTTTTAGCTTTCTGTTGAATCCACAAATATGTATTCTATGTTCTATTGTATAATAATGCAACTTGGAAATAAATAATGTTTAAACTAAAGGAGACTTCTCCCTTTTAGTTGGAAGTCGCGGCGGTTGTAAAATGTAAATCTTCTTTGGGGAAACATCCTCGGATTTCATTTCTGGAGATTTTTCTAGGCGTGTTAACAAAACACGTGTCCTAGTGTTGTTTTTTTTAATTTTAGATTATATATACTGTTTTGTTATTCCCTTTAAGAATGTTTTGGATGTCTAAATTGAATCGTGGAGAATAAAATCCCTTTTCATTATTAAAAGAGTTCACACAGTTATTTAAACCAGTCACACCTCTTTGGACTTCAAGGTCAGCTTGAGTAAATTGTTGGGGCGAAGTATGACCCCTCGATTTATTCCGCTGAACTATAGAAATTGGTGGAACCTCAAGAAAAACTTAGCCAACGTTGGTAAACTGCTTGATCAATGTTGTCGTACCTGAAGTGAATACATTTTCCCTTCTTACCTGTTAAGGCGCACGTGCCCAACTATACATACAATCTACCTCTCAGAACAGACGTATCCATTCTTCTTTTTGGTTCTGAATATTTCAAGAGCGATGAAAATCATCTTATTTTCAAGGTCGTACAGCATTTCATTGTACTGAGTAGGAGATGTCGGTGATTGCAACACTCCTGTCATTTACCAAAATATACAGGTAAGAATCACATTTACCCAGTTTGCAATAGATTCTTGCATTACCATATCATGTTTCTGCCAGAAGTCACGTTCAACTAAGGCCCCACATGCCATCCCTCTCAGCAGGTGTACACCACACAAGCAGTGAACAGCCAGTGTTTTTGTATTGATTTCTAGGATATTGCATTTTGTGTTCAAGCTGACTTTATTTCTTTTCTATATCTTTTATCGTTCTCTTTATTTCTTCTCTCTTCTTCCACATGGCAAATTTAAACAATGTCACGCATCGTGCTATGGGGGTTCGACTCTCACTGAACTTCTTTCATATTCGGATAGAGCCAACCTTTGTCCCCTACCTACCCCACCATTTGCCCCTTCTCCAAGTCAATGTGGATTGTGCGCTTCTGTGTTAGTGATTACTTGTGTATGTATTAAAACGTATTGTCTCAAATCTGTTGGGGAAATGGCATCGACCCGTCTGACCATGAGTCATCATGCCCTCGTGTCTGGTGGCAGCTTGCGTGGTGGACGCGGTGCCTTGGTTCAGTGAGGGACAGTGGGTAATCGATCTAGTTAGGCGGGCTGCTTACTAAATTTCTTCTGCCTCCAAGATAACGATGCGTGAATCTAGCTAATGATCCTAGCCATCTCCTTGTATCAGTTTAACCAATAGTTAGGGAGACGACCCAAATAAACTCTAAGCTTTCTGTCGAACCCCTCCTTTAAAACGTATCTTCTCTATTTTTATGCTGTGTAGTATTGTATAATACTAAGTTTTGTACAAGTATTCCATTCTGTATACAGCGAATGTAATATGCTCCAATAAATATTGTTTAAACTAATCTACCTCTTTGTACCATATCAGCCGAACGTTTTCTTCTAGCAAAACCTAATTAATCTGCGGTAGATGCGCCGCTTCTGCACAACCATAATATAGGTATATCTTTATTATCAATGACGCGTTGTAAATTCTTTCCTTTAGTTGTGAACACTGAGACATGAGAAGCGTGTTTGCTAAACAATTTTTCACAAGGTCTTTCAAAGATGTTTGATTAATTTTCTTTCACTCTTCTAGGTCTTATGTTTTATAAACAGATACAGGTGTAGACTTCAAATTCTACTATTCATATCCCCGCACTGACCGACGGAGCATGTATTTGGTAAGACTAGCAATATTTTAAATAAGACGCATGAAATGTACATTATGGTTTGTATGAACATCAAATGTATTGTACAATTGTAAATTGAGGTCATTTTGGATTTTTCAACAAAGTCGAAAGTTCCAGAGCAGTATCATCAATTCTTCCAGACAACATTAAAAACAGAATATTGGTTGTCCAATACTACAGATACGACAAGAGCCACAAAGATGTAGTGACGTAGAATGATGCCTTATAAGCAGTACTATAGTCACGAAGGCTGCTGCCTTAAAAATACTATAGTCACATGGATGGGACGATGCCTTAAAAACAATATCAAAGACGGACAAGTTTTTTCATTGACTTAACCCTTTACCTAACATGAAAAGCAGACGACACTTGCAAAACAAATTCTTGAGTAACTATTAGTATCATTTTTTTGTCTCAACAACATAGGTTATGACCCCTCATTGGAACGATCTCGTTCCAATGAGGGGTCATAACCTATGTTGTTTTTTTAATCATATTTTATTTCTTTCATGAGAAAAAGGTTTGGCGAACAGGCTAAGCCTATCCTAACGCCTTACCCATACATGGCAGTGTTTTACAATTGTTTCGTGCTGGTGAAGCTATGCAAAATTGACAGTAACACAATCTTCCATATAAAGAAATCACCTTAACTAAAAAAATAAGTGAATCAATTAATTAACTTTTGTTGTAGAGACACAAAATGAAAAGATAATGAAAATTAATTGGCGATTTTTGAGAATAACGTTGGCCGGGTTTTGCGGTTACGTTAGCTAAAGGGTTAACACAGTAAACGAAAGTCATAGTAGCGATAATTGTTCTCTTTAAAGTAATCTTATGATTTCTCAAGGCATGTCCTGAATAACCATATTACCTGTTCTACACTAAGTTGTTAGTGTAAACAACAACAACAACAACAACAATACAGATCAGTAAACGTTTCTGCCACTTCTATCGATTTCAACAATTGTGGGTAGCCTTGTCATTGTAACAGGGTTACAAATGAGAAATGAGAACGTCGATCTGCGCGTTAATCTACGCGTTATGAGTATAGTAAGGCTGTCAAATTCTGTACATATGACCTGTGCACAAGCAATGTTTCAGCCAATAGACCTCTGGGTAACCGGGAGGTCCATTGGCAGAAACATTGCCTGTGTTTGTTATTAGTAACCAGGAGAACCTGCCGTGCTTTGGATGTCATTCGATATGACAGCTGCGCTCAATTCCTACGCGCAATTAAGCCTAGATAAGCGCACAGTTCGTGACAGGACTTCTAGTTTTAACTGTAGTGCTACAGCCTGCAAGCCGAGTGGTTCTCGGTTCGAATCCCACCTGCGGCAACCGCGTTGTGTCCTTGTGCAAGACACTTCATCCACATTGCCCACGTAAAGTCAAGGTTACGTTGTGTACTAAGGCATACTGCACGTCGATGGTGTACCTGTCTTCAACCAATGCTAAGCCTGCTTGTGTGGAGTTAGTATGTTGGGGAGCTGAGAGTTGCACACCGTTGCTCGGCGGTTCTCTCTGGGTTCCCCGGCTTCCTCCACCCAGTAAAACAGTCGAGGTCATGGTTAGCCATTGTGCAGAAATATGTGACCTTAAACACCACTAATATATATATATAATAACGTGAAAATGAAATGACGCAAACACACGCCGAAGCACACACGGGCGCATTCACAGACACGTGCGCAGTCGCATACAAAGTCAAGACTACAAATACATTATTAACCCGAAGGATATAAGATTATCTGCTTATTAGAAAACACGTGTCCTCGAGCTATATGCAGCTGGTAGATACGTTGGTATGAAGAACGTTGGAGAGGTGGCTAGACATTTTTGTGTAACATGGAAATGGGCACCTCCCAGGGTAAAAACATTATCAAAAGAAAGAGTCATGGGGATTGTAACATGCACTAGCGAGAGGGGGTAAAACAAAGAGGACTTTGATTGGCCTGCGTCATAAAGAGAAGCCTGATTTTGAAGAGTACCTTGATGGCACCTTTGGGAGGTCACTGTTGTTCAAGATGAGGTTGCAGTCGCTAAAGCTTAGGACAAAAACTGGGAAAGACAATGAAATAGAAGGTCAAATGTTAATCTAGGCGTGGTGGAGGCCCTGAAATATTTTCTATTAGAATGTCCAAGATACCAGCCCAACAGAATAAGATTCACCGGGAGTAAGATGGGTACGTGGGGTGGGAAGAGGAAGGACATGTTGTTGGTAGGTGACACAAAGGACAGGGTTTGAATGGTTATCGTGGAGATTGGGAAGACTGGGATACGGGATGTCATCAAGCAGTTCGTCTCATTATGTTGGGAGGAGCGGCCTGGGGATAAAGAGGCATTTGGGAACATTGCTAATCAAGGCATCTGACCTGAGAACCACAACAAATCAGCGGGCGGTCAAAGTATTATTATTATTATTATTATTATTATTATTATTACTATTATTATTATTATTGTTATAATTATTATTATTATTATTATTATTATAGGACCAAACTGGTCAGGGTCATTTACAATATGGGGTAGATGTGTACATCGTCTTTACAAGACGGGGTGGACAAACCCGTTACTGACCGGAACAGTGTGCTTTTTGGAGACTGACCACTTGAAAAGTGATGTGTGATACAACGGACATTTTTCAACGTAATGTCATAAATAAACATTTTTTTTCAATAAATGAACTTTGCTTTCACGTGATATATTGCTTGTTTGGGCCTGTCTGCAAAGATTTATACCAGAGTAAACCTTTCAATAGGCTAAATAGAATTTACTTTTACTTTTGTTTGTTTCAGACTGGATTTATCACTGCAGAAAGTCTGCCGTAAATAGTATGGCCATTCTTCAAACTCCCTTAATTCCTTGCATGCTTCTGGCGGATATTCCTGCCCTGGGACAGGGAATCTTTTTTTGCCACAAAAATAAGTCCAATTTCCATGAATCTTTCATCATAATGTAGTCGTGGCTGCTTCTCAGCAGCCATGCTAGATTTAATGAAACATATTTTAAAAATAATCAGCGTGTTAACCCTTTACCTAATATAGCAGCCAAAATAAGCCTACCACAGCCTAAAATATCTTACAAATTTATCGATAAAACCATACAAAAATGGATATCATTAGAACCGGTGTGACACGAATGATAGTCCGTAGGAAAATTAGTCCCTCTGGACTATTATTCCGCGGAATTATAGTCCTAGGTCTAACATTTCTAGGAATAGTAGTCCGCCGGACTACTATTCCTAGAAATGTTAGACCTAGGACTATAATTCCGCGGAATAATAGTCCAGAGGGACTAACGTTCCTACGGACTATAATTCCTGTCACACCGGCTCGTCGAGTCGGTTCTATTCGGAAAATATAAAAGTTAAATTACTTTTTAAAAAAGCTGTTGGGTAAAGGGTTAAGAGCTAAAGATCATATCATATCCGGCCAGCATTATTTACAAATATCTTGTTTCATTTTTTATAAAGGACGAAGGCGCCGGAGGCGCCCGAGTTGAGACGGAGGCGAAGCCGACGTCGAAACTCGTGAGTCCTTTATACTAATTTCACACTTTTTTTTAACGTAGAAAGTAGTTAACGAGATGAGACTTCACGAGAATGACTCTGGCTGATTAAACTTTTAGAGATTTTTCCCAAAGGAACCGGGGACAAATCAGGTTACATTTTATCAAGGATACTCGGACGCTAGAACAAGTGATGGATCTCCGCCATTGCTTTCACCCTCGTTAGGTCAAGGGACCCTTAATATATTGGGTGTGGGGGGGGGGGGGGGTGAGGTTAATGGGTCACTGATTATGTCACGTGACGTCCATAGCAATTAAAGCACGCCCCCAGCAACGGGCAAACTACTGGGCCAATTTTGACCAATTTTGATCCATGACACAACATGCATTGCAAACGAAAACAGACTGGTCAATGGTGTCTCCAAGTGACTTCCCTAGCAACCAGAGCGTCCCCTTAGCAACGGGCTAACGACTGGGCCGATTAAGACCAAATTCGGTATACGGACCCAAAATGCATTGCAAATGAAAACAGACAGATCAATCATGACTTCACGTGACTTCCCTAGCAACCAGAACGCCCCCTTAGCAACGTGCTAACTACTGGGCCGATTTTGTCCAAATTCGGTATACGGAACCAAAATGCTTTGCATATGAGAACAAACAGATCAAAGTTTACGTCTCGTGACTTCCCTGGCAACCAGAGCGCCCCCTTAGCAACGGGCTAACTACTGGGCCGATTTTGTCCAAATTCGGTATACGGAACCAAAATGCTTTGCATATGAGAACAAACAGATCAAAGTTTACGTCTCGCGACTTCCCTGGCAACCAGAGCGCCCCCTTAGCAACGGGCTAACTACTGGGCCGATTTGAACAAAATTCGGTATACGGACCCAAAATGGATTGCAAATGAAAACAGAGAGGTCAATGTTGACGTCACGTGACTTCCCTAGTAACCAGAGCGCCACATTAGCAACGGGCTAACTACTGGGCCGATTTTGACCAAATTCTGTATACGGACCCAAAATGCATTGCAAATAAAAACATACAGGTCAGTATTGACACCACGTGACTTCCCTAGCAACCAGAGCTCTCCCTCAGCAACGGGCTAACTACTGGGCCGATTTTGACCAAATTCGTTATACGGACCCAAAATGCATTGCAAATGAAAACAGACAGTCAATGTTGATGTCACGTGACTTCCCGGCAACGAGAGCACCCCTTAGCAACGGGCCAACTACTAGGCCGATTTTGACCAAATTCGGTATACAGACCCAAAATGCATTGCAAATAAAAACAGGCAGGTCAAGGTTGACGTCACGTCTTTTTTCCTCTTCCCTGACATGACCCAGAAGCACAGGATTAGTTGTTTCATAATTACTCGTAGAATTATCTGTTGTGATAACTACAAACAATAACGGTACATCGGTTTTTTTTCAGTGAAATTAATGAAAATGGCTCACTCAAACTGGCACATAAAGCTCTAGGCCTATTTAATTCAAAAGACAAGTCTGTGCTGTCTTGTGAAGTGTGTATGTCTGTGCTGGCTTGTGTAGTTTGCATGTCTGTTGGGCAAATCGCCCACAAACCTGGTCCGAATCGTCCACAAACATGGTCCGAATCGTCAATAGGGCCGAAATGTCTTTTATAAAAATCTGGTCCGAATCGTACATGGTCTGAATCGTCCAGACACCATGTTGCGAGTTAATTTTCTTTCGTTCGTTGTGTACTCTGAGGTTATTGATAGAAAACCCAGATAGAACTGATCGTATTCACGGAAAATGCCACTCGTATTCAGAACATTCAGTGCTGTTGGAAAAGCGAATGAAAGAAAAATATGGTGTGTGCTTAAAGAAATCATCAAGACTACGTTATTTGCATACAAGATACTCTTTATATTTGCTCTTCATGTCATGTTTTTTTCTATAATTTCAGATGCATTCTTTGAAAAAGGTTTATTCCCTTTCATTTTTGGCTTAACAATTGTCAGCAAAACTTTTGTTTCCAGAGCACTTGAATGTTCTATGTTCCTCATGCACAAGTTTCTGAAAACAGCATATTTACTGAAGAAAGATACTAAAAAAAAATTTAAAAAATAAATACATACCCCCTCCCGCCCCCCCCCCCCCCCCCCATTTTCATTATTTTCTACAATATATTGATCGAGAATCAGATATATTTTGATTTGTTTTCAAATTGATATGTTTATGTTTAAATTAATTATTCCTCAGATTTGTCCTCAACATAATGTTTTATGTGAAACTACATTTGTGATACTCAGTCTTATTATTTTAAAGATGGTCTTGTCAGTAAAACTGCATTGGCATATTATCATCGTCCTTTTTTGTACAGCACTGCTGTATTTTCTTGTTTAATGTTCCAATTTTGGCATCCCAAATAAAGCTTTACAAATATCTTGTTTCATTTTTTTAATGTTCCAATTTTGGCATCCCAAATAAAGCTTGTAACCCATCATGGAAACGAGCTCGTTCCGGTGAGGAATCACAGGCTATGTTTTAGAAGTTTTTTTGTTATTCACAATTAACATGTAACTTGCACCTCCACAAGTGTGTTGCTAGCTATCGCTGACCCTGTTTGCACATCTATATCACCGACGCATGTTCAGAGCATAAATGAATGATACAAAAGACTAATTCACTGTTGTTATATTGCATTGACAATCTAAACTGTTTGAGTCCAATTTAGTTTCAATTGTTTCAAACATGGCATATTTTGTCATTCGTTGTGTCACAGCAAGCCTCTCTCGTAGCAGTAACTGTTGTTAACAAGTTGCCTTTATTCATTGTTTCCCTCCACTGTTTATAGGGCTCTGTTCAGTAAGTTAATCAGGCATCTGGTTAAGACGCGGCGAAAGCTTATTTAATCTTAAAATCCAGTAAACCTGTTGTGACATGACTCATTTATTGTATTGTATATATAGCGTCGATCATAAGTAAGAATTCAGTTATAGTTTGGATTTCCAAACGTTATTCTGCTTCATTTTTCTGGGAAATCCCACGAGCTATTATTACGGTGATATTGTTCGGATATCCAACAAGCCCAGCTGTTAAATGTTTGTCGCTGTTAGACATATGGAATACCAGATTCAATATTAAATTGTTATCATCTTCAATTTGTCTCCGAGTCATCAGTTGCACAGCAGATATCGACGGTCGTTCTTTACGGTTATATTTAATTAGTCTTCTGTATCAGTCATTTATGCTCTGAACATGCTTCGGTGAAATCTACTTTAGGACCTTTCTTAGCAGACTCATCGATACTCCTCCCTTCACCCATCTACCTGTGATGTGCCTTGCCCAAGTGGATCTGAGACATCTCTGAGACGTTCATGTCTGGTAGTATACAACAAAGCAGCACAAGTGCACATGCTGGATGTATCGAGATGCTCATAGAATACGTTGCAGGGCGTTTAGTTGGCAGATTCAGTGTCATATGCGGCGAAGAGAAAACAATATTAGGTGAGGCGAAGCCGAACCTAATATTGTTTTCTCTTCGCCGTATATGACACTGTATCTGCCAACTAAACGCCCTGTAACGTATTTATTATGCACGGTATGCAAATTCACGTTGACGAAACACACAGTTGCTCCACATCGCAAGACAGTATTCAGTGAAGTGAATACCAGTGACGTAGTTTTCTCTGAAGTGTAACGTCATCACTGACCTCAATATGGAGATCAATGAACGCTATTCTATTTTTCAATTTGCGTCTTTCCATCGATAAGGCAAATGAAAAGGTTCCTCTTAAAATAGTTTTATAACACATTTTGTGGTCAATATTGTGAGATAAATTTATCAAACCACAGTGTGTGTCTCCGGAAATTCTGATCAAGTCTCGTTGTAGGCATATAATCGCATTTCGACTCGCCCTAACGGGCTCGTCGAAATACTGTTCTGTACCAACAACTCGACTTAATCAGAATTTCCAGAGCACACACTGTGGTGATGATATTTTATATGATGCGTCTTCTATACGACTGCGCTACAGTATGTACGTACGCGTAAATTAAAAGCTGAGGCGTGTGGATATAATGATAAAACAAAATGGCTGACGGGCACCTAATTTTAAATTAATATTGGGTGCTTTTCAGCCATGATGATCCTTACATTGCGGAGTCTATGTCTCTTAGTAATTTCATTTGATTGGATAAACAAATTTACTAGCATAATAATGAGATATCCAGTGTGTGCCCATGTGCTGTGGGAATTGCCCATGTGCAATTCCCACAGCACATGGGCACACACTGGATATCTCAATATGAGCCTGTGTGCTAGTGCCCAATTTGCCCACAGCACATTGGCGCATGTCCTAGTTCTCATGCAGCTCCTACCACCCATATGGATCCTATATAGTTCATGTCTCCTGCATGGTTTCTATACGGCTCACAGAACACGACCTCCATGGTTGCTGCATATCTTGCCAAAGTTCAAAGTGACTAGAGTAGAATTTCTCAGCCAAAACAAAATGCAAGCACTTTGTCATTCAATTTTTTTTTATTGCAAGTGTCGTCTTCTAGTTGTTTTAGGTACAGGTTAATAGTGGAATTCAGTTCAACAGAAATGTTTGAACCTCACTTCACGATTGGTTAACCCTTTACCCAACGTAACGGTCAAAACCGGACAACGCTATTTTCAAAATTCGCAATTAATTTTCATTATTTTTTCATTTTTTGTCTCAAAAACATAGGTTATGACCTCTTGTTGGAACGAGCTCGTCGCGCTCGTTCCAACGAGGGGTTATAACCTATGTTTTTGATACAAAAAATGAAAACAATTAGTTATTCAAGATTCTTTTTGCAAGTGTTGTCTGCTTTTCATGTTAGGTAAAGGGTTAAAAGGGATCTTTTAAGTTCGTTTTTCGCCTTACAAAATCTAGTACTAAAATGATTAAGTGTTGGGAATCTTTTGTTTATATCTCAAATCAAGAGGTGGACTTTTTTCGCTATTCTATCCCTTGTGTATCATTGTGTTGTTTAGTTAAATACCGTTAACGTTTTTTAGTCAGTCATTTCGTGTAATGATGAAAACTGTCAGACATTTCGTGTAATGACTGAGAAGGCCAGTCCTTTCATGAAATGACTAAACTTTCAACCATTTCCCGAAACGACTCTGGAATTCGAAGCCGTGTATTTCACGCAATAACTAAAATTACTAAATGCGTATGAATTTGTAGTTTTTGGCTAGTGCACATGGTATACTTTGTTATCAATAGACGTGTCATATACAAAATACTAGCATGCTCCCAACAGGAGCCAACACTATAAAACGTTTACAATTGTATTTTCTAGAATTGTATTTTCTACCTATTAGTATAACTGACAAAAAAATGAATCATTAGCATTTTAAAAGATACGGCAATTTGCCAGTTGGCAAATTGCCAGATCTTTGAAAATGCTAATGGTTCATTTCAGCTAATTTGAAGCCATAACTAGAAAATACAATTCTAGAAAATACAGCTGTAAAAGTATAGTATTGTGTCCAGGTCGATGTTACTTATTGGAACAATTCTAACTGCTATGACAACGGCTATTACATAACTGCTTCGCTCTGAAACCTTTGCACGTAATTGTTTTTTTCTTTTCACTTCTTTGAACTGCTGCATTTATTTATTTATTTATTTATTTATTTATTTATTTATTTATTTATTTATTTATTTATTTATTGGGTTTAAGGACACTTTCGACAGCTAGAGTCACCTCGTGTCGGACGAAACCGGAGTACCCGAAGAGAAACAACAAGAAACGGCGAACAACTGCTAGACTCCCCAACTTTCCCATACTTTCTAACTCCACACAAGCAGGGTTAGCATAGGTTGAAGACAAGTGCAACATTGACGTAATGAAGTGCCCTGTCCAAGGACACAACGCAGTTACCCCTGATGGGAATCTAACCAAGAACGTTTCGGTTTGAAGTGCAATGCCATAACAGCTGAAGCACTGCGCTCCCGACTGCTGCGAAAACAATTGATAAAACCTTGTCACCAGCAAATCGATGCATTAACAACATGGAGAGAAACCTGATTGTCTCAGTTGATGTCGCTCTCACACAGAGATCGTTTAGGAATAATGTCTAACTGGTTTCTTGAGTGAATCCCTTTCGAAGTACCACTATTCATATCGATTTTACTTGGTGATTGCCACCCAGCTGACAGTGCGAGAGAGGAATCGTGAGATAAGGTATGAGGGGAAGGCTCAATATTGTTGTTATGGAGATTGGAAAAGCTCGACTGGCCATGGGGGATGTTATAAAACATTTTGTGTCTGAACAATAATAATAATGATAGTAATAAATATAATAATAATATTTTACAGCATTAAATCCACGCATTCTGCACTATGGCTATATGCAATTGAAAAATGCCCTATGGAAAGAGCAGATTTTAACCCTTTACCCAACGAATCTGGAACATGCGCCCGTGTATTATGCAAATTCAGCAGCTGAACAAATACTATTTTTCAAAAAATTTCAAAGAAACCACATCATGTGACCCCTCTTTGGAACGAGCTCGTTCCAATGGGTGGTCACATAATATGGTTTGGTTGACATTTTTGAAAAGGTTAAAACATGCTATTTAAAATAATACATTTTGATGTCGTCTGCGTTGTGTAAAGGGTTAAACCCGATTTGGGTGATTCTAAAGAATGCATTTCTGTAGACGGATTGGAAGAGAATTCCATAGCTTATGCGCGCTAATGGCAAATGCCCTGCCAGCAGTAGAACTTAATTTAGGTAAGATCTGAATCAGATTAAATATACAGTACGTGGAGAGTGGATTCTAACTAAATCACCCTCGGAGTGGAGTTATCACCCAAGCTATAACTTTCAAATTTTGTATATATCGACAAAAAACACAAGCAATGTTTCAGCCAATGGACCTCCGGGTTTAACCCGGAGGTCCAATGGCTGAAACTTTGCTGGTGCTGGTTATGCTTTGCAACAAATTTGCAATTATTGCTCGGGTATAATCTCCACTCTGCGGGTGATTTAGTGATAATACACTCTCCATGTACTGTATATGATGACCGAACCGACCGCCGTGGTTTTTGATCGATAAGCGAGCTGGACAAGTAGAATTGTGCAGATCTTTTGAAGCATTTAAAGATAAGAACAAAATTAATTAAATTATCTGCTGAATCGGAAGCCAGTGGAGATCTACAGTAGGGTCACTTTCCATGGATGGGCGATATATCCAGGAACGTAATAATATTAGATTCCAAACACTAATTACAGGATTTAGCAGAAAAAAATAATTAATGAAGCGTAAGGGTACAACCCGGTACTTCATTAATCAACATTTTGCTACTGATGATTTTCATTACCTGGTAAGGCATACGTGGACATCACTACCCACGCGTGGATTGCGACAAGTCCACGGCGACTGTGTTGTAAAAGGACTGGTGAAATGTGGCAGTACTTTCTAGACCATGCCACACGATTATGGATATGCTGTAGCTTTTCAAGAGAGGGATTTTTAGGACCTATCAAAAGAGAGTAACAATAGTCAAGGTAACTACTAATAAAGGCGTGTACAAACGATTGCGATGTTTTTGTGTCATATTCACACTGTCATTGAAATGTAAAATTTTACTGACATTAATCACGTAGATGAAAAAGATGAACTCCGACAAATATGCTTAACCCTTTACCCAACGTAACGTTCAAAACCGGCCAGCGCTATTCTCAAAAATCGCCAATTAATTTTCATTATTGTTTTCATTTTTTGTCTCAAAAACATAGGATATGACCCCTCATTGGAACGAGCTCACCGAGCTCGTTCCAATGAAGGGTCATGACCTATGTTTTTGAAACAAAAAAATAAATAAAATTAGCTATTCAAGAATTTGTTTTGAAAGTGTAGTCTGCTTTTCATGTTAGGTAAAGGGTTAACATGTTCATCAGCGTTCACATTTTCATGCATGACATAAACAAGATTAAGGACACAAATGATGCAGGCAATCGGTTAATCTTGAATATTCAGGAACAATTTGTATATTTTCGTTAGTTGATGTGGTTAGACCTGTGCACATCACTGTCGCTTTATCTTGGCACTATTTGAGACGTTTTTACGTCGTTCCTGTCTTGATGATTGGCATGCAACGTTAAAGTTTATCGTGTGCGTCATATTCTATTTCGGAAGAGAAATTAATATACAGATGAGTGATACCAGCGTAAAACTGGAAATCAAGTCAATAGCTCTGGATAATTTTACCAACTGAGAGAACATAAATAATGCAGAGTAATGTGCCTAACACTGGCTCTTGGGGGTGACGAACCGAAGTGTCACTTGCTATGATGATTTGCCGTCAATGACTACGCTTTGTGTGCGGCCTGAAAGATACGATACAAACCAGTCAAGCGCGTTGTCTTTGAGACATATTCCTCGTTCCAGTATTCTAATTAGAATGTTTTTGTCTATGGTGTCGAAGGCGGCGCTTAAGTCTAACAGAACAAGATAGGACAATTTACGGTTACCTATTAATAAGAGAATATCATTTTGCAGCCCTTAGAAGCGCCGTTTCGATGTTACAATTCGCCAGTACGCAGACTGGAAGACTTCGGAAAAGCCATTGATGGTCATATAGGAAGTTAGCAGAGAAATAACTACCCGCACAACAATCTTTGATAGGAATGCATGTTATGGATTGGCACGTGTAAATTAAATAGAGCATAAATAACTCATTAATGTTGGTCAGGCGAGCGAAAGCTCGTTAGGCACGAGACGGGATGCTTTCTCTGGCCTATCCAACATCAACGAGCTATTTATCCTACTTAACCCTTGCCTAACATGAAAAGTAGACGACACTTGCAAACAAAATTCTTGAATTACTAATTTTTTCATTTTGTGTCTCAAAAACATAGGTTATGACCCCTCATTGGAACGAGCTCGACGAGCTCGTTCCAAAGAGAGGTCATACCTTATGTTTTTGAGACACAAAATAAAAAAATGATGAAAATTAATTGGCGATTTTTGTGAATAGAGCTGGCTGGTTTTGGCCGTTGCGTTGGGTAAAGGGTTAAAAACTTTTTGTTGTTGGATAGTTCAATAGATGGCAAATATCCAACAGTTAGCTGCGGGATATTTATTTATTTGTTGGTGTTTAAGATCACATACTTATGCACAATGGATAATCATGGCCGTGACAGTTGTATGGGTGGATGAAGCCGAAGTACCCGGGGAGAATCACCGAGCAACGACGAGCAGCTGCCAGCTCCCCAGCATCGTAACTTCGCTCTGCAGCACAGGCCGTGTTAGACTGGTTGAAGACATGCGCACCATCGACGTTCAGTACGCCTTTGTACACGGCGTCATCGTGCCGTCATATGGACAATCGGGGTTAATTGCCTTGCCCAAGGACACAACGCAGTAGTCCGAATCGACCTCTCAGACTGTCACGCATCCGAGGATTAACCGGGCTCGACGTTGCTTAACTTCGACGATCTGACGAGACCCGGTTACCAGCTGTAGGATATACAACTATCCAACTATTAAGCATTGGTGTAGTCATGCTATATACCAATGAATAACCATGGCTGACGTCAGTAAAAGTTTTTTAAATAAGGTGTTGCGTCACGGCTACTGCATGTGTATTTTATTTATCCACAAATAAATTTCAAAGAAGTCTTAACTTTTGTTATGTATAATCCCGGCCGACTAATATTTCAACTTTATTATGTCAGCTCTTGGGATCAACCAATCAGCGTGGATAAATGGCGGCGGCCTATGAAGCTATATGAGGTCGATAACGACGTCATCGAGGACCCCATATTATAAGTTACGGGACGCTCAGGTGGCGGATACGGTATCATATGAGGCGAGGTGAAAACAATATTGGACGAGGCGGTACGCCGAGTCCAATATTGTTTTTGCCGAGCCTCATATGACACCGTACCCGCCACCTGATCGTCCTGTAACGTATTTATTATGCCAGCGAAAACAAAATAACAATCAAATTTGAACGCCGACACATTTTCAAAACTGGTGCAAAACGCTATGTAAGTTGTAACATACGTGCACAGTTGTCTCCCTGTTTGTGTATAATTTCCTTGACAACACAGACAACAGCGATAGACGCTTTTCTTCGTACTGTCACTTTGTCTTGAGTGTGCAGAAAATGTCCGAAACGTCCGATTTTATAAAATTCGAACAAAATAAATGTATCTCGCATCTTTTCCTTCATAGCTGTGATTCATTTCTTACAATTTCATTATATTGCAGTCGCTAGTTTTAAAAAAATAGCGTTTGGCACTCGACGTGATGGTATTTATCCATTTACCACAACAGAGACTACAGAATGAGCTCAACGAGAAAAAATGAAATTAATCTATTTCCGGGATAAGACAATTAAAGGGGCATACTGAATTTTTTCTGCTGGCATAATAAATACGTTACGGGATTTTAGTGGTCGGATATGGTGTCATGTGAGGCTCAGTAAGATCAATGTTAAGCTAGGCTGACGCCTCGCCTTATACTGATTTCACTTCGCCTCACATGACACCATATCCAACCACTGAACATCCCGTAACTTATAATATCATCAAGACATGACTTCTAAGATGCAGTTATATGATATAGTTGAAATATTTCATCAGTATTGACTTGAAGCATTACGTTCAGAACAAATCAAGTTAATCAACCATCCCTTGCCTCCAATCGGTCATCTTCACGACGATCACGCCAATGCTATTCACAAAAAAATCGTCTCTCTAATGTTGAAATTTCTTCACTGTTTGCCTCAGAAACATAGGTTATGACAGCTCATGGTAACGGGGTCTGCGAGCTTGTTACACTGAGAAGCAAACAGACAAGTTTTTGAAACACAAATTGTCATTTCCAGTCACAGAGAAAAAAGTGTTATCAGCTATTCTTGTTAATTAGGAAGCATTATACAAACGTTTACCTGCTCGGGAGATAGCGTTTTAAACGGGATGTACACCTCGAGGCAGGTCGTCATTATATTTATTCTGTTTATAATGGTAACACAAATTTAATTTTTCCAAATGGATATAAGAACAAATTCAATATTCACTTGGCTTTTGAAACAATGTTAATCAGAAGCCCACTCCTTCATTGTCCTCCTGGCGTTAACACTGACATACTCGCAGTTTGCATCCATAGTCATAAGTTATTTACAGTTCCAGAAAATGTATTTTGTTTGAAGTTCACCGTTTTCTGAAATTCACCACACGTCGTGTCTTCAGAACTCTCCGTCCGAGTGGTAAACATGTCAAGAGATGTTGACTGGTGAGATTTCACGAGCGCGACGTTCCGAAATAACTAACAACAACCTAGGGGGAAATAAGAATAGCGTTTTAGAACAATATTTTGTGAAAGAAAATGACCTTTTGACTGTTCTAGGCGCTAATTAAAATTTCATTACACGGTCAACTGAAAAATATTTACGTTGGAAAACTCGATATTTTCCAAGTGGGGAAATCTCGGACGATTTTTTAACCCTTGGCTGCCCCTACGTCTAGGTCCGTGATTTCCAGTGAGTAGTTCTCTATTAACTCCCTCACTTGGACCATCCACCCTGTCTTGGTGTTTGAGCTGAAAATAGTCTGGAACATTACTTTACACCATCGGTTGTCGGGGTGATTTACCAAATGATTAAGATAAAGGAGTTTCAATAAGTCTATCCTATCAATATTGATCACAGTTTCGCGGAGTCGTGGTTAAAATTGAAGACATGTCAGTATTATTGTAACAGCAAGATGGGTGCTTTGTGTGTTAGTCTCGAAGAGCAGGTAACCTATAAATAGTTAGTCGTGAGTTTGGATTGTGTTTTAATACCGGTCTAGATAGTATTGGTTTGTAAATATAAAATAAATATTTCTAATTTCTTATTTGATTATCTTGAAACACTTATTAAAGCTGACAGCAGACTCATTAACATCACACTTCAGCCTCTTGAAACAAGAAGCCCGAATAAAACGCACATAAACACCAGCGCTTAAACAAGACCACAAGGTAGAACAAATAGAACCAGGGAGGATTCAACACTAACCCGAATTGAAAACCAAAAAGAAAACATTTTTTTACTATCAACGGTATAAGAGACAATTCAGTGGAACTGGAAGCCACCATAAATTATACCAAACCAGACGTATGCATCGGAACGGAATCAGGGCTAAAAGGAGCGAGACCAGGCAAAAATCCACAAATAGAGTCAACCAAATAAGCCGAAGTTTGTTCCTGAAAATTACACATCATCTGGAAATTATATAGGAACCCAAGAAGACGGAGTCTTTATCCTAGTGCAAAACAACCAAAATACGTCACTAAATGTTAACTCGACTGGGTAAAAATCAAATTCAAAGACACCAAAGACTTACTAATTGGAACATTCTTCACGGTAAATAGAAATCTAAACGACATGGAAGAACTACAAAAGTCACGGAATATCATCACCGAAGAAAATAACAACAACATAATATTAAGTGTACACTTAATTGTCCCGATATCAAAGAGAAAACACTCTCACATAAAAAACGACTCATCAGGCAATGAGGTGCAAAGGTAACTGATAGACATCATATCACAGACAAGACTTCCACAGTTCCATGAAGAACTAACGAGAGAACAATTTCCTTCACACTATCTTCATCACAAACCCATCGCTAGCCAAAACATCCACAAACATACTAGGTCTCTCGGACCACGCAGTTATAATTACAGATTTTGACACAAATCCTCACAGACCACCCCACGAAAATCTTACTTCGGGTCAAAAGCAGACTGGGGCCAAGTGAACCACGCCCTAGACCTGCTCACCCCAGAAATACAAGAAATGGATAGGAACGGATCCAACATAAACAGGTTCAAACAACCCCTGACCAAAAGCCTTGACAAACACATCCCATCAAAATCCATCAAGTCAAAAATAACAGACTGCCATGGTTCAGCCACATAATAAAAAAAATGTTGAGGAAGAAGCAAAACCTGTGCAACCAGGCAAAGAGAACAAAAGAGTGGTCAAACTACAAACAATGCCCAAAGGAATGTAAGAGAGAAATGCGTGAAGTGGAATGGAACTACATAACCTCGGCCATAATAAAAGGGATGGGACTAGACAACACAAAACCATTCTGGAAATATGTAAATCAAGAAAACAGGATTACAAAGGAGCAGCGGGTTACTCCTGCTAAACACACAGCATGCAGTCACACCCCACGGCGTATTATTATCATTCGGCCAAGGCAAACAATTCGGCATAGCCATACTGGACTTCTCCAAAGCATCCGACACAGTCCCACACGACACCTACTCCATAATTAATACAATGTGGAGCCAGAGGGCCACTACACGCAAGCCTCACAACGTTCCTCATAGGAAAATGCGAGTTGCTCTAGAAAGCGAATTCTTTGATGAAGCAACCGTTGACTCGAGTGTACCCCAAAGAACTGTCTTAGGTCCCATAACTTCCCTGTACCACATCAACGATCTCCCAAGCTCAGTAAAATCGTCAGTGGTGTTATCTGCGGACCACTGCCTATTGAACCGGAAAATAAACAGCAAGAGTGATCACTCTACACTACAAAATGACTTAACTTGCCTAGAAAAATAGACATCAGTCTGGGGAATGCTCTTTAACGCAAAAAATACTATATCCTCAGTATGAGAGGAGGAAGTAATCGATTCCGCCCCCTAAACGGCCATATACTAGAACATCTTCCATCTAACCCTTACCTTGACCTACAGATACAGGAAGATTTTAAATGGAAAGAACACATCAACAATGTAAGCAAAAAGGCAAACTTCACTCGCGGATTCCTCCGCAGAACATGGAGCTATCATCAGGGACCCATGCAAAAACCAAGAGATCACAACACTAGAAAGCATACAAAGAAGTGGTTCAAGTGTCATCACGAAAAAACGACAATCAAGAGAAGATGGGTGTATGGCAAAGATACTGCAAGAACTAAATCTACCTTCACGTCAACCCAGAAGACAGAAACACCGCCTTACTTTCTTTTATAAAATGAGAGAGGGACAAATACCAGCAAAGGTCCCAGATAAATTCATCAAGTTCGAGACACAAAGTCGACAGATAGGGGCCACGGAATTGGCAATTGTATAGTCCCCCACATCGTATCATCTTCAGTAATACACAATAGTATATCCGTAATACACAATGCGCCAGCTTGTAAAACAGACCAACACAAACTTTCGGTCTTTGTACGCTCAGTAATCGAGTTGAACCACCTGGACGAAAAAGCTGTAGCAGTTAGCACAACAGAAGCTTCAAAATCTGCCATCAAGATAGACCCGCCCTCTCGTCCATCGTGTTTACCCAGCGTGGACTCTGTAATGTATCCATACTGATACAGCTAAAATAAGAAATTAGTAAGTAATTAAAATTATTCAGTCAAATGAACTGAGAGCTTTTTATGTTGTCAAAACTCTTGTAAACTTAGAGCAAAATAAAGTTAGTACAATTTTTATTTTGTCAAATACATTATCGTACATTATCACTGAAAACGATTGTGAATATATTGTTTCTTTCATATGTGTACTAAGATAATAATAGTAAGAAATGTACAGCGATAGACGGTATAATTTCCTCCAACAAGTCCAAAAAAAATGAGATAAGACTGTGAGTTGTAATCCTTTGATCATCCGGATTATTCGCACTTGTTGACTGTACCATTGGCAACATTTGCCGCCGGCATATCAAGACGACCCCAGAAAATGATCTCAGATGATGAACAGTGATCTCCGTCTTGTCAGTCTTATCAGACTACTGTACACTGCAAAAAATATAGGTTCTCTTTAGAACAAAAACTGGTTCTAATCTTGTCCCTGAGATGGAACCAGTTCTGTTCAAACAGTGAACAGTTGGCATATCGAACCAGTTTTGGTTCTGTATAGAACCAAAACTGGTTCGATATGCCAACTGTTCATACCTCTTTTGCTTAATAATGATTTGAGACAACCTCGTATAAGTTCTAAACTTACGACTGAAACCCCCTCAATTTATGTTTAATTCTGTTAATATTTAATGTTAATCTTTATAAATTTATTTGATTTGAAATAAATACTGTTTAAACAGAACTGATTCCATCTCAGGGACAAGATTAGAACCAGTTTGGGTTCTAAAGAGAACCTATATTTTTTGCAGTGGACCGCGCGCAATCCTGCCCAGACGACTCCAAAAATTACTAAAAACCATACCATCAAATTGAGATATGTAACCCGCAAACATACTGATTATTTCAACTCCTTTGTGTGTGTGTGTGTGGGGGGGGGGGGGGGGGGGCTCCAAGCACCTCCATGAAGGATTGGTGGAAGAACCCCCCCCCCCCCCCCCCCCCACCCGACCTTCACAATACTACAAGAGTTTTCTCCAATCCTATTTTTTTAACCGTCAAGGAATATCATGCTGGGGCCTCTCCCTGTATGGCGTTGCTTTTGGGGTTTCTTCTCTCCAGTTGGACGGGGCTCGCTCATTTGACTTATCCAGTCTGGCAGAGTGAAATGTACTCCCCAAAGCTCGACCTAAACCAACAGAGGTTCCAACGCACCTTGGAACATCAATCTGTTAAGAGACCGTCAGCCTTTATCTCGGATGACCGTCTCGTGTGTGCTGGATGTGTGCTTCTGGGGCAGCTGGTCCGATCAAGCCGGAGACGGAGTACACTCGTTTAAGAAGACTTGATCAGGGACACAACACAATTACATTTTGCAGACTTAACTATACCTGCCCGAAAAACAAAAAATACTCCGAGAGTCATCACCATCTTTAAAGTTCGGAGACAGCCTAAACTTGTTAATTTGGGAAGTGGAACTGGACCTTTTCACGGAGCTATATCACGTCAGTGGCAGGTTTTATATGCCTGAAGAACAGACTAAGAATCGCCTATCTTTAACGTCCGGAGACATCCTAATCTTGTTAACCCTTTACCCAACGTAACGGCCAAAACCGGCCAGCGCTATTCTCAAAAATCGCCAATTAATTTTCATTATTTTTTTCATTTTTTGTCTCAAAAACATAGGTTATGACCCCTCGTTGGAACGAGCTCGTAGAGCTCGTTCCAACGAGGGGTCATAACCTATGTTTTTGAGACAAAAAATGAAAAAAATTAGTTATTCAAGAATTATTTTTGCAAGTGTCGTCTGCTTTCCACGTTAGGTAAAGGGTTAATTTGAGAAGTGGAACTGGACCCTTTCAACGAGCTATATCACGTAAGTGGCATGTTTTATGTGCCCGAAGAACAGAACAAGAATCACCTATCACACACTATCCGTGGGGTGGCGGACTGGGTCCTGGTGGCTTTCCGGAATCATTTGCTTCTCCTCCCGTGCGACAGCTGCGCAAGGAAAGTGCCATTGTGTTGCTAACGGGGTCATAATGTTTACCCCCACACCGTCCCTCGGAGCGCAAACACCTTCGGTTTGCTTTGAAAGCCTTCAAAGTGTAAATGTTAAGGATTACTATTTTAACATTGTTAAGCTGGGTGTTGTGGGTAGAAGTACACTTTCAACCCGTGTGGTTTTAACCGCCCCTCGTAGAACAGAGAATGCACTTATGAACAGTTTCGGAAATTAAATGATTTTGTCTACTGGTATAAAATTCGGACCCATACACCAGTGTGGTGGGCAGGTGAGTTTGAATTACTGTTGCAAATTCCAGTTTGCACTTATATACTACTCAAAGTTTGCTAAGCACCAAGTATATTCAACTACCTGTTTTACGTTTTAGTTGAAATATTGTAATGAAAAATGTATATCTTTTTTATTTAATTATATCTTAAATGATTTGAGTACAGAAATTAAGATTTTATTTGGGTTTGACATTATTTTTTAGCTTTTGAATACGATAACCATAGAAAATGGATATTATTGGTAAAAGAGGAAATTTTTCAATATGCCAAAAAGTTGACTGAGCGAACTGGTATGGGTTCAATATTAAATATGGGACCCATTACTGTTACAGCTTGACAACGCCCTCTCATGCTCCCAATCAGGTTCCTGGCGGTCCCTTGTGGGATGTTGTTCAATTCTTGGACCAGCATGGCACCAAGCTCCTGGACACTTCATGGCTGGACTGGGTGGGCTGAAATTGAAAGCTGCATCTCATTCCAGACATGTTCGATTGGATTGAGGTCAGGGGATCTTGCTGGCCAGTCCATACGCTCAATCCCCTCCCTATGTCGGTAATTCCCGACAGCACAGCATGGGCAACATGACGACGGATATTATCGTCCATCAGAATGAATCTATCACCCACTGCACCTGCATACAATCCGACGTGGACATCCAGGATTTCAATATACCGTTGTGCAGTCAATGTACCACGTTTAAGGACTCAGAGCACTGTACGTCCATCCCAGCTGATGTCGGCCAAGACCATGTTTGACCATCCACCATAACGGTCATGCTCAGCAATGTTGGCTGCATGGACTCGCTCTCCTGGTTTTCTCCATACCCTTGAACGCCTATCTGTGTGGTCTGGGCAGTACCTTGACTCATCTGTAAAAAGGACAGGTCGCCAATCTTCTCTGGTCCATCCAACGTGGTCCATGGCCCATTCACATCGTGCCTGGCGGTGATTCTGGGACAGTGGAATGCGAATACATGGTCTTCTCGATCGGAGACCACCTTCTGCAACCTTACCCGGATAGTCTGCGTCGAAACATTTACCTCAGATGCATTCTGAATGTCACAGCGAAGCTGGGTTGCTGTGGTAAAGCGGTTCCTATGGGTCTGAATGATCAAAAACCGGTTTTCAGCTGCAGATGTAGCCCGGTCTAAGCCAACACCATGTTGTCTGGCTGGTGTGCCGTACTGCTGAAATCTTACCCTGGCTCTGGTGATCACCGTATGGTGCACACTGAGGGCTTCACCAACCTGACGATGTGTAGCCCCTTGTTCCACCATCCCTATAGCCCATCCCATTTCTGTGCTTCAGACAAATGTCTTCTTACATTTGCATTCGCCATATTCAATCATTAAATCACAAGAGTTTGTGTTGAAATGAAGACTGAATACCCTACACATCTCATGTACATGTAGAAAGTTCACGAAAACGTCATGGAAATCAAGGGGTACATGCTTTCCATGACCGTCACGAAAAGTCTGCCCGTCAAGAGAGCTAATGTAAACACCGGGGACCATCTCAATACATTCCTCAGTCATATCCCCTAAACATACCGCAAATTTGTCACAAGAAAATTTCACAATGATGTGTCAAATATGTGGTGCTTAGCAATGTTTTGAGTAGTATACAGATTCTTGAAAACATATTTTCTAATCATAATTTTCCAATCCTTTTGCTTTTATTTGAACTTCTAATTAGTAACTTTCATTAACTACGTTTATGCCTTCATGAGGTTGTTTTTAATGTTATTGTTATAGACCTATTGCAGATAATGATTTACCGGTACCATTTAAAAAGTTCACATACCTTTTAATCACATTCTTGGTATGAATAGCTTATATTTTAAGTGGAAGACAGTTTGAACATGCCCAATCCTCCAGACTTCGACAGCATTGGTAATTATCATTAATTGAGCAAATTAGTTGAAGCTTAAGACGTTTAACCCTTTGATACTTTTGTACGTGTTATTACGTACGATTCCAAACAGCACGTTGATACTTTGTGGTCATTTGTTTTGTTATTATTTTTCGATTTTTTAAAGTTTCAACCTCAAATTCCTATTTTCTCCCGAATTGTGTTCAGTGATAACCGTTGACCCAAATGTTATCGCTGCTTAAAATATTAATATAATCCTGCTGTCAAGACTTCTTAACTAGTTGAGTCAAACACAAATAACAAATTTGTTTATATAAATTTGTTTTATTACAAATTATTGGAGAGTGCCTGTGGGCACTCTCCAATAATTTGTAATAAAACAAGTTTTCAATAACAAATTCAGACCACCAAAAATAATCTAGCCCTCAACCAGATAATCACTGATTTGAAAAATATCTTTCCGAGTTTGACGTCGCATTTTGAAAAACGTTGAAGAAACTGAATTCCCAGTGACGTTTGAACGTCAGAATGATTAAAGTCTCAAAGGGTGAGTAACATCGATCTTGTTTACTTTGGTAGCACATGGTTGCTCTGTGACCCAAAACCCAAAATAGGACAGGAGTATGTTTGGATGGTGTGTACGATTGAATAGAACTAAATGTAAGACAGTCCGACAATCTCTCCAAACCACCCAAACTGCCGAAATCGATATTATTTTTTTTTCGGATGTCCCCATTTTATACTTATAATGGTGGCATGTTGTGCTAAATGATCGAAAGATCTCCTGGAGGTAAGTTCGATTTAAATGGAGTAGTTTGGTTGTTCGGATACGTCTTATTTATCTAGTTAGGATTCCTTTGGAATCCTCTGTTTCTAAATATTTTGTCTATAACTGACCCTATTCTGAATACATTTACTGCCCACCTAGTCTCAGCTGTCTCTATCCCAGCCTCTGACCTCAACCAAGTCTTATAATCACCAGTCAGTTTGCTTCATTTCCCATAATCTATGCAAATCCATACAAAATTATTTCCGATGTGCATAAGGAAGTCCTTTGATTCCTAAGGCCACGAGACAATTGAGCAAGAACAGATATTGCTAGAATGGATCGAATCTTATCCAGAGAATAAGCTATCGAGTGGTGCCTGGAACCGACATTGCTCGAATGGCTCGAAACTAAACGAGCAAGTAAGCCATAGAGAAATTACTCGAATGAGTGACTCCCCTTGCGACTCTTACTCCTAGATTTCCGGAGAAGATTATTCACAGATCATTGCCAAATATCCTAGAAGAAAATAACCTACAGTACGATCAAGGTGAGTTGTAACAAAAACACCCGTCACTGTGGAGGTGACATAAAGTGTAGAAGATTAAAACCCACAGTGGATCCACTGGACTTAATTACTGACCACTGCGACTACAAGTGTTGGGGATTAACGAGAATTAATTAGAAGTGCAACCGGTATGCAATCCCAAGTACTGTGACGAGTGACTCCACCGCAATGGCCAGTGATTGAGATTTCAGAACACAGAAAATATCAATACATTAGTCCCTTGAGACCAGAATTTGCGACACTTTCATGGGTGAAACGTAAAAATAAAAACCATTCGTTTTCAGTGTTTATCTGACTGCAAACAAAACGTAATTCTATCGCGGAGAACGGAGATTTTTTTGTCTTTTGTGGTGAATGGACTAATAATATTATCCGTTCAAACTTCGCAACTGGGTCAAATGAAACAGACATCATAATCGCCCCATAAAAAAGAGAAATTCCTGAAAAATTCGTTATTTTTTAAATGCAAGAGAAACATGTTTTCCTTTCAAACAAATTAAGTTTGTTGATCGAATAATAGTTGGCACGTTGTGACGAAGCAAAACTCCGACAACCCGACTATGGTTCCCGCTCAAAGATGATCAGGTGCGACCGGCCTAGACGCCCGACACAATTCACCGTTTTATCACTGGCAACTTTTAGTGAATATTATCGGGGGCACGGTGACGCTGTGCACTAAGGCGTACTGCACGTCGATGGGGCACCTGTCTTCAACCAATGCTAACCCTGCTTGTGTGGAGTTGGTATGTTGGGGAGCTGACAGTTGCTCGCCGTTGCTCGGTGGTTCTCTCCGGGTACTCCGGCTTCCTCCACCTGTAAAACTGTCACGGTCATGGTTAGCCATTGTGCAGAAATATGTGACCTTAAACACCAATAAATAAATAAATAAATAAATAAATAAATAAATAAATAAATAAATAAATAAATAAATAAATAATGAGTATTATCCCATTGTGTGAATGCATATGGAACAAAACCATCGGCCTCAACGCTGAAAATGTATGTATACTGTTGTGGGGTTGTCTGCTGAGGAAGTACAATTTTCGAAAATTCCATATTTGTGTGTTGGAAGTCGACGTGATTCGTCCCATGCAGCTAAAGTCAGGTGAAATTCCTTTCATCAAACCTGCCCTCCCCCCCCCCCCCCCTTTTCCCCTCGATTGCTTTGTCCATCATTCTAGTGGTGTAACTGTATTAAATGAATGTCCACACCCCATAACTGTCCACGTCCTATGAATGAACGAAAGAACGAACGAACGAGAACGAACGAACGAACGAATGAATGAAACCAAACAATTCAGGACCCGGGTCTTTTCTATGTCGGCTTATGAGGTGAAAATTCATTTTTTTTTTGGCCATCAAAATGTCATTTTGTAGCATTTTTAGCATCATGCTTCAAATTGGCAAGTTCATCAATAAGTATCCAGTGACCTACTGTTTCAGCTTTGGGCTACACAATTCAGGAAGTGATAACTTTATTACGTCAGGTTGCTTTTAACCCTTTACCCAACGCAGACGATTTCAAAATTTATTATTTTAAATATCATTTTTTAATTTTTTTTAAAAAACTTCAACAAAACCATATCATGTGACCCCTCTTGGGAACGAGCTCGACGAGCTCGTTCCAAAGAGGGGTCACATGATATGGTTTTGTTGAAATTTTTCTAAAAATAATAATTTTTCAGCTGCTAAATTTGCATATCACGCGGGCGGATGCGGGCGATTCGTTGGGTAAAGTTATCACTTCATGGACTCCAAAATTACAACCATTG
The DNA here is from genome assembly GCA_031216915.1 of Pictodentalium vernedei. Taxonomy (NCBI): domain Eukaryota; kingdom Metazoa; phylum Mollusca; class Scaphopoda; order Dentaliida; family Dentaliidae; genus Pictodentalium; species Pictodentalium vernedei. Next base: position 188,062,352 of record CM062297.1, on the reverse strand, counting down.
ATCATTTGCGACCCCTTCTAAAAATGGTTACAAAAGTTATTAAAGTTGGAAACGGGCTCATGAGTTGCAGCTAGTATTCAAATACGACAAGGGGGGGGGGGGGGGGGGGGGTTACCTAATGCATAAAGTTTCTTGTTAGTTTTTTTTACCCAATTTGACTCCAACCATAAACGTTTCAAGCAGTGCACAGCCAAGTTGGTGAGGTTTTGCCTTTGTAGCCAAGTTGATGAGGTTTTGCTTTCGTAGTCTTCCAGAATGGGGAGAGGTATCAGGGGAAAAAGTGGCCTGAAAGACCTATTTTAATTTTGGGGGTTTCAAGACACGTGTGGTTGGACAAAACCAAAAAATTAAAATACGAAATTTCGAGGGCATATTTGATCTAGGGTTATGATGTGTGGTGGTCTGGCTAGTCGATCGGCATGTCATTGAAAAATAAAAAAAATATTATGTTCTGTTGATTTTATTTACATATGGTTATAATTATGATTGCTGAATTAATAAAAAGTAATTGAAAATGTTGATTTGTCTCTTATTTTTTCTCAAGCTTGACACGTGCCGAGGTGTTAAAACAGATGTTGGTTTGAAGAACAACTTCTGTGCTTTGTCGCGTCACTGAAATGTTATTTCACACCTTCTGCACGTGGTAGTTTAATCTGCTGTATTTAATTAATCACTTCAATCCCGACTACTTTCATGTAGTAGTGGTAGTAGAATATTTTATTTAAGTGTCACATTTCAATACACATACATAATATACATAGAGTATTTACAAAATATTTATGTGAAATCCAGCTTTGGAAGGCTTCCGAGACACATTTTCATCAGAGATAAGTCATTTTTACACCCAAAAAACAAAAGAAACAAAAAAAAAAAAAAACAAACCCGAAAAACTAAAACACATGCACGCACACCAATATACCCTCACAGACAAACACTTGAGCACACTGGTCTAGTGGTTTAGGCGCTGGACTCCTGATTGCCAGGCGGTGTTGCAGAGTGTTCGAATCCCGGCGGGGGATCAGAAACCAACATTGAAAATTCCTCTAAACCATGATTGTGTCATTTGAAACACACACACACAAACACACCCTCACACACAGAGTAATATGTAGACATACGCCCACATGCACTTGCGTATACTTCCGTGTACTAATTTTCTTTCACTTTTTCTTACTTTACCCCCCCCCCCCCCCCCATCACGTATATCTGTCTCTCTCTACCTCTTTCCCACTGGAGAGTACTCTCTCTTAGAATGGCACATTTGCAGATATTTTAATTCGGTATCCCCCTTACATTCACCCACGTATTTTTTCATACACACAGGCTTAGCTATTTCAATTGATAACTCAAATAACAACAATGTAGAGGAACGTTGAAACATCTGCAAATGCAAAGAGCATAAAAGTATGTACAAGCCCCTACAGAACTGGATGAAGGATATTTGTTTCGGTATGCAAATATCTCCCCCCCCCCCCCCCCCCTGTGAAATAATCATTAGTTTCAGTCGCGAGTGAGATACTTTTTGGTATACATTCAAAAACACTATATTTTCTTTTTACTATATCCCCTTTATAAGAATCTTTAACACTTTACCTAACATGAAAAGCAGACGACACTTGCAAAAAAAATTCTTGAATAACTAATTTTTTTCATTTTTTGTCTCAAAAACATAGGTTATGACCCCTCGTTGGAACGAGCTCGACGAGCTCGTTCCAACGAGGGGTCATAACCTATGTTTTTGAGACAAAAATGAAAATATTTTGAAAATTAATTGGCGATTTTTGAGAATAGCGCTGGCCGGTTTTGGCCGTTACGTTGGGTAAAGGGTTAATTGCGTAGCCCGACAAGAGTAAGACGGGAAAGGGGATGGGCTGGTCGACCTGACTCAATGTCGTAAACTGGTATCACTTCGATCATTAGCCGTGCGCCGTGGGCACTTTCGTGACGCAGGGGGCTTTTTCGCCCCAACTTCCGGCCCAAGAAAGCATGGTTCATCACGTGTTGGCCTACTTCGTCAACGTTGCTAGGAGGGCTTAATGTTCTCTCCATCAACTCAATGGGTCGTCTATAATTGACGGACATCTAAATTATTCGTGTTCTTCGATTTCGTCAAATGGCGCAAAATTCGACGTCATCGGCACGCGCAATCTGGCTTGGGTAAACACAAGATAACGACGCAACGCTACATATCATACAATTATAATCTTCAAAGTTAAACGTTATTAACTTGGTTAAATGTATTTTGCTCATTTTGCACGGTTGTAAATATTATCCAAGATATATGCTATGTTAGTTGTGCAACATATTGTGAATGTTATATTGCGTCAAAACAAAATATCTGTTGCACAAAATTTGTGTTAACACAGCTGTAAACAAAATGTGAAATTGGGAACTTCGCGAATATTAGTTGTTTTTCTCAAGTCTGCTTTGTTTATTTCCTCGATCAAATCGATCGCGCAAACACAACAGTTTAGATTCGAAAGTAACGAGGACTTTGTACATAACCAAATGGAACTGACTGTTCTATTCCCAATTTACAGTTTCAAACCACAGCAATAGTCGCCGTCTACCTCCCCCAAGTTCCAATTTAAATTTAAAGTAAATTATCTACTACCAATAACAAACGCAATTGTCTTGCCAGTTGAGGTCACAAGACAGTATTTATTAATCAGCAGAGAAACTGACATGCAAAAGCAATTAAGGTAATCCTTAACGCTCGTGACCACGGTGGGTCACAGTGTTTTGAAAACTGTCTTCCACTGATCAAACACTGTGGTCCACTGGAACTCCACGGTGGAGAACACACTGCGGCGGCGTTTTTGTTACAATCCACGTTGAACGTACTGTAGTATACCGACACCAATTTAGATTTCGTACGTGGCACTCTACGATTCATACTTTACTCTTTCTCATAAATAATTTTACACGGATGAATGACGAAGCAATCAATGAGTGGACACTGTCAATTCTCCACAATTTCTCTGAACCAGTCGACTAGGTGGACCATAAAACAATTTTTGGACATTAAATTGTCCGCTTATCGATAACCATGTTTTGTTTTACGCATACCGTGCGGAAAGAAGAAGCTCCGCATAAGTCTTAGCTTCAAAGTCTATAGGGGGAGTTGTAGCCTCCCAGGTGACCAGTCTACTTCCGTAAGGAATTCGACGCTATTGTGGTCTGGAGCCAATGCAAGAAAACGTTTACAATTGTATTTTCTAGAATTGTCTTTTTTACCTATTAATATAAATAACTAAAATGAATCATTAGCATTTCAAATGATATGGCAATTTGCCAAACGGCAAATTGCAACATCTTTAAAAATGCTAAAGGTTCATTTTAACCCATTTTAAAGCTATAATTAAAAACAACAATTCTAGAAAATATAACTGTAAAAGTTTTATAGTATCAGTCTTTGGAAGCAGTCTAGCCCTATGTTTAGATTCGTTCGTCTGTAATAATTCAGTTAGTTGGAAAAGAGCACCATGCATAAATATATCTCAGACGACTGGATGCAAAAATACCATACCTTTCATTTTTATTTGAATCAATGCTAAACATGTTGCTCAATCGAGGTTTGATTTGATCGAACGTTTCATGGCATTATCATCATGAATGAAGACTCACCGCAGCCGCAGTTTTGTGAATACGCCGCTCCACTAACAGTGTTAATATCTTGGTGGTTTATAAGTGAATTAAATACTTATTACATTTAACATCTGCATATATCTGTGGGTGAAGAAACGTCATATTACATAAACGGTAGTCTGTGCGCAACCCTCGCGGAAATTGGGCAAACAAACTTGCTATAACTGCGTCTAAAATCCTAAAATAATTAATTGGCGATCTGAGTCCGTAGTGAAGGTGATGAGCATACTTCCGACCAAACAGCTGCCTTTTATATTACTAAAACCATAGCCTAAATTTCCTTCTGTCTCTTCAGCGCTTCCGGCGAGAAGTAGGATTTCAACCTGACTATTGAGAAAAGTAGTCATTCTCAATCTTATATCCCAGCAGAAACTAAAGTAGACCTACTTTTAAAATTTGTATAAGTGTCATCGAAATAGAACTGAGATGCTCATGGACATACACTGTTCACCCTACAACATAAAAACGCAGCTGCTCACCATTATCGATAGATTTCATCAAAGCAAGTGGACGCCAATAGTTCGAATTGAAAAAAAATTCCAATACTCTCCCATTTGTAATATGATGCGGCTGTTCTTCGGGGAAATAGAAGCATTACTTGCCAGAAAACATAAGATAAGTAAACATGCTTCGACAAAATTTGGAAACCAACTCCAGGGCTGGGAGGAGTTACAAATTTTCCTTAACACGTTAACGTGTTAAATAATTCTGCGTTAACGAGTTAAATGATGTTAAATGTTAAAATGAACAAAATTCTAATAACTTCGGCCATTTTTATTGATTTTAATTTGATTATGATTGAACTTACGTACTGTAGTTTATAGGAACCCCAAGCGGGCCGTAGGCCCGCAAAGGGTTCCACATACCCAGTCAGATAAATGTGTTCCAGAACAGAATTCTCTATAGCCGTCAATGTGATTTTTGAAGTGGACAGTAAATTTCAGTGAAAAAACCACGTAACTTCCGGTGTCGAATTGCCCATGCAATTGCAATTGGCCTGTCCCCCTCTGGGAATCAAATGTTTTTTGTTTCGCCTCAGAGCTTTGCGTGATACATTTGCCTACATATCTACACTTCAGGGATAACCAGGCCTTCTCAACCGAGAACCGCGACAAATCAGCGGCCGGCCAAAGTGTTACTATTATTACTCGAGTTCTGTCCTTCTGGAGGTTTGTCAATATGCTCAGCTGATGATCTCGTCATTTCAGATCGAACTCTCAGTCCTGATTTCGTTGCAGCTTGTCTGCCAGTGATAACCTCAATCGAAAAAAACGTACATATAACCGATAATATAACTGATAATTGTTGTTATATTGGTGCGATTGTATACAGATATGCATTGACACGTACCTGGTGAAATATCAAGATGAACAGAAACTCAGTTGTTGAATTATCCGAATGTTATTGTTAAGGGGACGTCCAAGCTAACTTTGGTCAAATTTCATGTAATTTTCTTTCAAGTCTAAAAAAGGCCCAAAATGAATAACCCCAATAAATTATATACCAAAATGCTTGGAATGAAACATAGAACATGTGGAAACTAAAATTTGCCATGGAACTGCTGCCATGTGTAAATAGCACCACCTGAAAGTCTGCTATGGCATAAGTAAGAGAACAAAATTTTTACAATAAAATACCTCAAAATAAAATAACAGCTGTATTCTATAAACATTTAAGTACATACTCGAAGAAATCTTTTCCTAATTCATGAAAGTAATGAAGATTGAGACCAAATGTTATAAGTGGAGTGCTCACTGATTGAAGGCAGACATTTTCTTTTGTTTATGTTTTGATTTGGGGAGTTCAACAAAGGTCAACTTGAAGGAGTCCAGCAGAAGAAGTATGGAAGGACAAAAGAGTGTCTCCCAATATCAAGATGTATGTGTTACTGTAATGGTTTGGAAAGAAAATATGATATTCTCCTATGTAGAATGCACTGCAAAGTCATACATTGTAGTTGAATAAATATATTTACAAACCCCTTGCACTGTAACCCCTTTTATCCCATGCATCAATTTGATAGTGATTAAATTGTTAAATTTGTCTGGTTTATCAATAAGTACATTAGCTTTGTTTAAATCTTGGACACCAATACACTCATGATATCTGTTGGAGAAGAAATAAGGGTAACTGTAACCTGTCACTGCAATAAACCATCTAATGTACTTAAAAGTACATTGTTATTCAAAACACATCAAATCAACCTTACATAACCATTATTGCATGTACTTTCCCCAAGGAGGCTTACTGACATATTGAGATCAGAAGGGCACATCCAGAGGGTCTCACATATTTTTTTCAAGAACGCAGTACACAAAGCAATCCCCAAAAGATGACAAGTGAGCTCCATTTGACACAGAAACTTTTTTTTTTGGGGGGGGGGGGGGGTGGGGCTCTCTTCCTTGTATGACTCTACCTCCGGCACTCAAGGCATATGCCTTTTTTCTCAAAGTTTAACTCTTTTTTCTTTTTGAAGATCCTGGCCACACATGTTCCAAACACTATCAGACAGGTAAACCTCCAAATAAGTGTATCTGCAAAAATCATGTTACATTGCAAAACGTTCTTTTTAGAGTTTTAGTTCTGGACCTTTCATGCTTCTTACTTCCAACTATAACACCTAATTTATTGATTCATGGGTGAATAGAAAAGTCCTGCCATAATCAACATTTTGAGTTCCATAAGCCTTCAAAACAGCTCCAATAAAAGTGTCAAACATCAGATTGGTGGCTTTATACAGAATATTCATTAGGTTGTTGCTTGATAAGTAATAGGAACAAAATCTTCACAAGAAAATTCTGCAGCAATACAATTGAGGGTATTAGCAGGCACTCTGCAACAAATTGTAACAAATCAACTAGTTATAAACAAAATTTTCTAACTCAAAAGAATGAAAAAGTACCACAACTCTGAAAAAATGTGGGAAGAAACACATGCTACAGCAGCTACACAGGCATTGTTTCTCCATGATGCTCGATCACAAAACCAAATATCCTTCAAATTGGAGTAGCAATGGTTGAGATACAAGGGGGAATGTTGGTACATGCAATGATGAATGGGTAAGACTAAGATTAAGAGGACAGGGGGTCCCCACTGCACGACCCAAGATGCACCTTTGATTTTCCAACTTCCACTAACTTCCAGATCTGGGGCATAATAATCGCAACACACCCAACTTATCAGTTCATAATTTCAGTTAAATAAAAGAAATTATCAATTTGAATTAAATAATAGATGATGTAAAAATATTTGGCTTCCTTCGCCTTCTCGTACTATTTAATTACCACAAACAATATCAGTTTGATGCCGACAAACGAAACTGAACGCATGTGGTTTGATTAAAAAGTAACTCGGCATGAATAATGAAGAAATTGCGAATATTTCGTGTATTTCATTTATTTAAAAGCCAATTGCAGCTAATATTGACCGTGCATTCGATAATTCGTTTCGGTTTTGACCACACGGCCACGCTGACACTCCGTGACAGCGGTTATGTTTATTGTGATATGCAAATTTGGGGGATGGTTTCCGGTGAAGGAGATTTGTCACATTTGTCAGTGTAAAACGATAAAAAAAAACCACTGATCGACGCTTGTATTACTATGGTTGGTTGGAAGAAAAAACTAAATTCTCAGCATCGTCCAAGCGCACCTTATTTAAAAGCACGAATGCATCATTTTCAACCCACCTTCAATCGGTCCTTTGCAGACATCAAACATACCCGTCTTCAAATTCCATGGTTACTAGGACGTAAATAACTTCGCAGCGACAGGGGGAAATTAACACACTCAATATAGTTCCAGGTCACTTGGAATATACTTCGTGAAAAAGTGATTTCTGAAGCATTCTGCTTACTTTGTTATAAATATTGCCTTATTTTATGTGTATCGTCCCGATTTTATACACTCGGTTATTTTTTTTGCAAGTGGTTCATGTTGTCTTTCTAGTGCGCAATAATTCAGATTTTTTGTCAACAAAAAAGTTCAGACGGCCTGTAAACACGAGAGGGAATTTCGAACCATATTTTGCAGTTATGACATTAACAGCTCAAGTACTTGCTGTCACCTGTTTGCAAATACGCTCATACATTGTCTCGAACAAATAAAGGGCGTGATCACGTCCTTGCATTCTTACGATTGCCCAAATTGAGTATTTCTGCAAGAACCACATCGTAATCACATGACCGGAAAAAACATCGTTGAAACATGGCCACATCCGGAACATAAAAAATTTGTGTTGATGTTATTACATTCAAACGTCAAAACCCACCAGAGTGTGTGTCAAAAAAATGCTTTCTCCGAGTCTGTAGTATGTTATCATTATATTGAGGACAAGGCTTTCGAATTACCGATTATTTTGTGGTTTTACCGGTTCGTTACTTATGCCATTTGCAAATTAATCTTCTTCAAAATCATAAAATTCACTTTCTTTCCTGAACAAAATTATATGTACCTTTTCTATGCACTTTACTCATTATTTTGATATATAATTTGCCTTCCCTTGCTTCTCTTATCTGTTTCTGAGGCATTGGGAAAAATGTCAAAAAATTGACCAAAGTTAGGTTGGACGACCCCTTAAGGTGTTGTAAAAGTAAGGAAAAGTTTGCTTGAAAAAAAGGTATACGGACGTTTCGTCCGCAAGCCGAGTCGTCCGCTTGTCAAGGAAAATATTGTCTGCACATTTTCTACATTTCAAACAAGACACCCACCCCCTACTAACGTGTGACATTTCCCCAGATTAAGCCCAATATTCTCACATATAAAGCCTCCCGATGTTGTATTTATGTTAAGAGTGTGATGTACAACATCATCTTTCAGGTTTGAAACACAAATGATGTCATATATTGGCTGATATATTGATATGTTTTTAAAAAATTGAACAAGTTGGAAATGCATTTTTGGTACACTCAAGAGACTCACCCACCCCCACATCATGTCTTGCAAATTTTTGTTCTCCCCCCCCCCCCCAGGACCCCCCTCCCCCTGGCATAATTGCAAAATTATAAGATTATGTTACGGAACTTAACATAACAAGTTTTGATGCATTTCTTAATATAATTATAACACGTTTTGATGCGTTTCTTAATATTATTAATTCCTATAATACATTTGCTAATAATTTTGTGATTATTCATTGTAAAGCGCCGGTGATGCTCGTCCAAGAATAATTGCAAAATTATAAGATTATGTTGCAGAATTTAATAAACCATAAATTTTGATGAGTTTCTTAATATAATTAATTCTTATAATACATTTGCTAATAATTTTGCTATTATTCATTGTAAAGCGACGGTGCGCCTCGATGAATACTTGCAAAATTATAAGATTATGTTGCAGAACTTAATATAACAAATTTTGTTGCATTTCTTAATATAATTAATTCTTATAATACTTATGCTAATAATTTTACAATTATTCACTGTGAGGTGCTGGTGGAGCTCTTCAATGAAAAATTGCAAAATTATAAGATTATGTTGTGGAACTTAATATAACGTACATATACTTTAAGAACTTTTACTGTAATAATATAATTTTTATTGGTAATCCATTGAATAAACAGTAATTAAAATTTATTAGATGGCTGGATAGTTTATTTTGTTCTGACATTTCTGTTTTCAGAATTTCATACACATATATGAAATTTAATGCAAGGAGGTACATTAAGATATATTGCAATGGAGGTACATTAAGATATATTACAATAGGTAATATACAATAAATTATACAATAAAATTATTATATAAATAAAAAATGATTCAAAATGCAATACTTGAATACTTTCCCCCAGCGAACGAGTTTCGGACGTGTTGGGTATAATTGTAGAGGACGACTTGGGTAAAATTGCAGCGGACGATTTGGTTAGCAGACGAAATGGGTGTAATTTGAAAAAGTGATACTGATAGCTTACTTTCAGTCCCGTTAGAAACCAAAACAAAGTAATAATGTGTTACTTTTTGGTGCATCTGTATTTCTGAATAGTGCTTCGTAGGTTCAAAAACTAAAAAATGGAAAATAATAACCCTTTTGGATATTTACCACCATTGAAAATGGCATGTCATCTTTTTCGGGAACTGGGGGAATCTTCAGCCTGGGGAGAACTAGGCCCAGGGAAGAATCATCCAAAAGAAAAGCAGTACAATCTGTTAGGATATTTTAGATACGCTACGATATTCGTTTTAACTCCTGAAAATAATTCTTAAAAAAAATATTAATAGATTGTTCGATATTTATTGAAAAAATATTAATATAATATATCGTCGAGCAATTATCTCTGCAGTAAATTCACATTCAATGTGTTCTGTATTAGGGCCTAATTAACGTCTCTCATCTGTTAGAATGATATCTAATCACTTCGGCTCCAAGTCATTTCGTCCTCTGGTCAATTCGACCTCAAAGTCATCTCTGTCCTAGTCACTTTGGTCCCTTGGTCATTTCGGCACCATTTTAAGTGTAGAGATCTATAAAGATCAGTGCATAGTTCATGTTTAGAAATAATGGGTAATTACCTTTATTAAGTAATGTTCAGTTATTTGTATTTACACAGTGTACAGAACAGTTATACATGACATTAAAAATTATCCATGTGTTCAATTTTATATACATTTAAGATGCTATCTGTATAAGTAAGAGAAATTATTTTACTTTGAAATTTTGCAAAGTACCGGAATATGCAGTCATTTTCTCATATTGTTATGCACAATTCCTAGTCACCTTCCAGTTTGAGGTTCACAGGGTTTCTTTTTCTTCTTTTTTTTCAGAAACAACCACCAAACTGCGATTTTGATACTACCATAAATATGTCCACATTTTCTAAAATACAGAGCAGAATCCTTGTAGTTATGCGCAATTCCTAGTCCCCTTCCAGTTCGATGTCCACGGGGGGGGGGGGGGGGGGGGGGGGGGGTCTGATCCCAGTGCCCCACTTCCAAGGCGTACACTCAAACCAAATCACATTACTTACCCTCGCTTCCGGCTCTCATAGATTCATAAGCAAATAAAATTATTCAGGTCACAAGTGATTTCAAATCCCACATAGTCCATGTGCATCTTCGACATGCTGAAACTTTTCTTTTATTTATTCATCATGAAAGAAAATCTACTAGACATATATCATGTATACCTGAATATCTAATTGAGAGATATATATGTTGAAAAAAAATTAAATAGAAAATGTTAAAATTCAAACAATATTTGAAAATATTTAAAGAGGCCGAAATGACCTGGTATATTGGGGCTGAATTGAACTGAGGCTGTAATGACTGGGGCCAAAATGACTTGGGGCCAAAGTGACTGGAATTCGTGAGAATTGCATCCAAACTGTCCTCCAACAGTTTGACCCAAACTGGATACTAATCTAACCCAAACCATCCTTTGGCAATTTGCCCCAAACTGTTCTCCAGAATAGGGACACATGATTCTTATTGATTTATTTATTGGGGTCTAATGACACTTCGATAGCCAGGGTCACTTCATGTCGGACCGTTTTACAGGTGGGGAAAGCCAGAGAGAACCACAGAGCAATTACAAACATCTAACGTACAAACAGCACACACGCTGGGTTAGCATTGGTTGAAGACAAGTGTACGATTGACATGCAGTATGCCTTGGTACGCAATGGCACTGCGTGGGCAGTGGGAATGAAGTGTATTGCCCAAGGAAACAAAGTGGTTGCCACAGGTGGTATTTGATAGAGGACCCTTTGACTTGCAGCCTTCACCTCTAAGTACTGAGCCCTTTAACCTTCAAAACTGTATAGTACCAGCTAAAACATTTTGTAGAATGACCACATGAAAATTTCACAAGTACATAGTTTCATTATTAGTTTGTGATATTTGTTTTTGCTGTACAATGGAACCCTGTTAATTGAAGAGCCACTTTGCCAATAACATTATTCAACAAGGGCAACGCCCCCGGTCCCCCGACCAAGATGGCAAATTCAAGGGAGCTGTTAGGATGCAATTTGTTCGCAGAGCATTGCCATTTTTTAACTTGGCCTGTATTTCCAACCAATTAAACCACATACTTAGTTTCGTTTCAATCAAATGATCCAAAGTAAAATTATCACCCGGACAACACAAAAACCGTATTTTCTAAGTCGAAAAAGGGGAATAAATCCAGTAAAAATCAGTGGAGCATGCCCATTTTCGAACTTGACCTGCATTTCCACCCAAATAAGCGGCATACTAAATTTCGTTTCAATCAAATGATCCTAACTAAAGTTATCATCCGGACAACACAAAAACTGTATTTTTTAAGTCGAAAAAGGGGAATAAATCCAGTAGAAATCAGTGGAGCGTGCCCATTTTCGAACTGTATTTCCAACCAATTAAACCACATACTTAGTTTCGTTTCAATCAAATGATCCAAAGTAAAGTTATCATCCGGACAACACAAAAAACGTATTTTCTAAGTCGAAAAAGGGGAATAAATCCAGTAAAAATCAGTGGAGCGTGCCCATTTTGGAACTTGACCTGTATTTCCACCCAAATAAGCGGCATACTAAATTTTGTTTCAATCAAATGATCCTAACTAAAGTTATCATCCGGACAACACAAAAACTGTATTTTTTAAGTCGAAAAAGGGGAATAAATCCAGTAGAAATCAGTGGAGCGTGCCCATTTTCGAACTTGGCCTGCATTTCCACCCAAGTAAGACACATACCAAATTTAGTTTCAGTAAAATCATCCAAACTAAAGTTATCATCCGGACAAGGGTGTGACGGATGCAGGCACGCACGGACAGACGGATGGACGGACACTGCTGATTACAATAGTCCCCCGAAGGGTCGCGGGACAATTAGCAGTAGTATTCAATTGACAGGGATTGTGTCACTTTCCTGTATTCCAGAGATAAACTTAGCATTTATTCTATTATATTTTGTTTGACAGAGCTCCATGAGCTCTGTCAAACAAGATATAATAGATTAAATGCCTGTATGGAATGTACTGAGGCCAAATTGGTCTATAACCAAAGGAAAACTGGGAAGAGTCAGGGCAATTTCTCAACATGTTACAAGATTTTTTATTCAATTAACAGGAGATTACTCTATAACCTATATTCAATTACCAGGTCAAATTTGTACTGGATGTAAATGGTTTTGTGTTGGGAAATTATATTCTATTAACAGGGATACAGTTAAAACTGGAAGTCCTAACATGAACTGCGCACAATTAGCACGTCGATTTGCGCGTTAATCTACGCGTTATGACCATAGTAAGGCTATCATATTCTGTACATATGGCCTGCGCACAAGCAATGTTTCAGCCAATGGACCTCTGGGTAACCCGGAGGTCCATTGGCAGAAACATTGCCTGTGTTTACTATGAGTAATCAGGAGAACCTGCCATGCTTTGGATGCCATTCGATATGGCAATTGCGCACAATTCCTACTCGCAATTAAGCCTAGATAAGCGCACAATTCGGGACAGGACTTCTAGTTTCAACTGTATACAATTAAGATATATCCAATTAAGTGGGCACAACTGTATAACCCCCCCCCCCCCCCCCCCCCCACACACACACACCCCAGTCAAAACCATCATTCAAAGGTCTTGGATTCAGCAAATTTGATTTCTTTATTTATTGGGTTTAACAACAATTTTTACAGCCAGGGCCACCCAACAGTTTTAATGGGGGAGGAACCCAGCCAGAGCACCCAGAGAGAACTACCGAGCAACAATGACAAGCAACTGTCACTGTTAGCTTCTCAACATTGTAACTCCAAGCAAGCAGGGTTAGCATTGGTTGAAGACAAGTGCACCATCGATGTGCAGTACGCCTTATTTCAGTTGCCGCAATTGGGATTCGAGCTGAGAACCTCTCACAGCTTGTTTTGGGAAGGTTTTTTTTGTTCCAGCTTCATTAAGGTTTGTTTCATATCGCACTTGTAATTTTGTCATAATTAGTAATCATAAATCCTTAACATAAAACAATAGAAAAAATGCATAGAATATTTAAAAAAAAAAAATTCTGTGAGGATTTGACCTCAAGAGGTGATGACATTCGACCACGACTGAGACCGAATATTCTAAGAAAAATTATGAGGGCTGAATCTTCCTGCGACTGAATCTTCATGAACCCCTTTTTTCAAACTAAATTGCCCATTACTTATAAAGCACCATAACTAAGGCAAAAACAATACTATGAAATTTCCAAGTCTGAAATTCTATAAATTCCAAATAAATTTACACAAATTATAGAGCAAAATGAAGGATGTGGTGTATAGTATGTGTGCATCTCACACACTGACACACAGTCACCATCAGACATCAAATCCTGAAAGTGTGCTATCGGTACCATATTTGTACCATAATTGATAATAATAAAATAATACTTCATAAGAACAACAAACACAGGAATTCAAAATGCAGCCTCAAGGCAGCATGGTGGTGAATGCCTATGCTGTCCCATTGTCCTTGAAAGGGGGAGTCCTTTACAAAATAGGTTTTTGTTTTGTGATACTCTGGATACTCCCCATTTTTAGCTCAGCTTTGACAAAGTCATATTTAAGGTTGTGTCATAGCCCGTTGTCCGTCTGTTTGGGAACAACAATTCAATACGACTCTGCCTTCCGTCTGTTTGGGAACAACAATTCAATACGACTCGGGCTAGAGGTTGTATTTATGAACCAATCTTTACGAAACTTCTTGGGTACCTTTGTTATCACCGTGGGACGAGAACGAGTGTTTTTGGGTGCGGTCCAAAATGCAAGATGGCCTCCAGCAGCCATTTTGTACAGAAATTAGTGCAATCAGTTTTTTGTACAGAACTTCTGTATGAAAGTTCTGATTTGAACAAATTTTTGTATGAATGTTTAGTAACATGGAGTACATCACATATAATACAGGTTTTTTTCTCGTGCTGAAATTATGCAAATTAGATGAACTTTAATTTATTCAGTGCTACTTACATGTATACCCAGTAAGTGCACATGCCAATACGGCTCGGGCTAGACTGTATTTATGAACTGATCTTCATGAAACTTCTTGGGTACCTTTGCTATCACCTTGGGATGAGAATGAGTGTTTTTGGGTGCGGTCCAAACTTCAATATGGCTACCAGTGGCCATTTTGTACCGAAATTAGGTACAATCAGTTTTTTGTACAGAACTTCTATACAACTTGGGCCGGAGGCCGTAATTATGAATCGATCTTTACAAAATTTCTTGGGTACCTTTGTTATCACCATGGGCTTAGAATGAGTGTTTTTGGGGGGAGTCCAAAATTCTAGATGGCCGCCGGCAGCTATTTTGTACTGAAAATGAAATTACTGCAATCAGTTTTTTGTACAGAACTTCTGTATGAAAGTTCTGATTTGAATAAATTTGTGTATGATTGTTTAGTAACATGGAATACATCACATAAAATACAGTTTTTTTTCTTGTACAGAAATTATGCAAATTAGACAAACTTTGATTTATTCAGTACTGCTTATACACAGTTAGTTCACATGTCAATACGGCTCGGGCTAGGGGCTGTATTTATGAACCGATCTTCACCAAGCTTCATGGGTACCTTTGTTATCACCTAGGGACGAGAATGAGTGTTTTGGGGTGCGATCCAAAATTCAAGATGGCTGCCAGAGGCCATTTTGTACCAAAATTAGATTATAATCAGTTTTTTGTACACAACTTCTATACGGCTCAGGCTAGAGCCCGTATTTATGAACCAATCTTTACGAAATGTCTTGGGTACCTTTGTTATCACCGTGGGATGAGAGCGAGTGTTTTTGGGTGCAGTTCGAAATTCAAGATGGCCACTAGCAGCCATTTTGTACCAAAATTAGTGCAATCAGTTTTTTGTACAGAACTTCTGTATGAAAGTTCTGATTTGAATAAATTTTTGTATGAATGTTTAGTAACATGGAATACATCACAAAAAATACTGTATAATACAGGTTTTTTTTCTCTTGCAGTAATTATGCAAATTAGATGACCTTTGATTTATTCAGTGCTTCTTATACACTGTAAGTGCACATGTCAATACGCTAAGGCTGGAGGCTGTATTTATGAACCGATCTTCATGAAACTTCTTGGGTACCTTTGTTATCACCTTGGGATGAGAACAAGTGTTTTTGGGTGCGGCCCGAAATTAAAGATGGCTGCCGGCTTTCACACTGTTGCTTACTGAGGTGAAGTCACTTTACCATTACCAAGGTACCAACTAAATACCAAAGGGAAGATTTTTTAGTGCACTCTTATTACTTCAGTGCCCATAATTCTCAAATATGGCATTAAAACTAATCACATACTTATACTGCTTAAATCTATTCACATAATCAGAATACACCATCAGGGGTGCATTAGCTCAGTAGGTAGAGGTGCAGACTGCAAGCCGAGAGATCCTCGGTTCGAATCCCACCTGCAGCAACAGCTTTGTGTCCTTGGGCAAGACACTTCACCCCCACTACCCATGTGGGGGCAAGGTATGCTGTGTACTAAGGCATACTGCATGTTCTTGGTGCACCTGTCTTCGAACAAGGCTAACCGTGCTTGTGTAGTATGTTGGGGAGCTCATAGTTGCTTGCCATTGCTCAGTGGTTCTCCTGGGGTACTCTAGTTTCCTCCATCCATAAAACTGCCATGGTCAAAGTAAGCTGTTTTGCAGATAAATGTGACCTTAAACACCAATAAATAAATAATAAAAAGAACACACCACCTCATACCCGTTTAGACTCTCCAGTTTTCATTCACCTTGGTATCCCTCGGTTTGCCTTGGTGTTTAGTATGCCCGCCAGAAAAGGAGTGATTTCTTTTTCTAAAAGAGCAAAACAAGAAACAGTAATTTTTAACAGGTAGTAACGAAATAATTTTCATGAAGCGCACAATTTTATCTTAGTTAATAGCTGAAAAAACGCAGGGTGATATTTGCAAATCTTATTTTATTACTGGCACCAGGTACTGGTAATGAAAATTGCTGTTTGTCATCAATACTTGATCAAGTTTCTGACAAAGCATATTATACTATTCTAGTATGTTAGCGACTGGACATAAGCGCACAATTTGATGTTGGTTTACCACTATATACTGGTGCTTAGCCAGGAAATCTAAGTTACATGTAGGGGCAAGAGTAATATCTAGTGGGAGTGGGGCCGGGTAATAAAGAATATGATGCACAGAATCACCTGAGCCACATAGCAGTGAGATAGGGGCGAGGACAAGAGGGTGTGTGACCCTCTCATCAGTGGAGTGGTCGGGTGCACCTCCCCCCACCCCCACCCCCTCACCCCCCCCCCCCCCCAAAAAAAAAAAAAATTGAAATTCAAGACAGTAAAAACACAATTACCTTGACTCTGTGTCCATTTGTGTCCATAATAAGTTGCGAACAAGCATAAATATCTAGATATTAAAATGTCTTTTGGGATGTTCATTATATGGGTTAACAGGAGAGAGGGGTGGGGGCATGAGTGAAATTGGGGACCGAATATTCTCAGAAAAAGTATGAGGGCTGAATCTTCCTGTGACTGAATATTCATGAACCCCTTTTTTTCAAACTAAATTGCCCATTACTTATAAAGCACCATAACTAAGGCAAAAACAATACTATGAAATTTACAAGTCTGAAATTCTATAAATTCCAAATAAATTTACACAAATTATATAGCAAAATGAAGGATGTGGTGTATAGAACCCCAAGAGTATGTGTGCACCTCACGCACTGACACACAGTCAACATCAGACATCAGCGGTTCCTGAAAGTGTGCTATCGGTACCATATTTGTACCATAACTGATAATAATAAAATAATGTTTCATTAGAACAACAAACACAGGAATTCAAAATGCAGCCTCAAGGCAGCATGGTGGTGAATGCCAACACTGCCCCATTGTCCTTGAAAGGAGGAGTCCTTTACAAATAGGTTTTTGTTTTGTGATACTCTGGATACTCTCCATTTTTAGCTCAACTTTGACAAAGTCAAATTTAAGGTTATGTCATGGCCCATTGTCCATCTGTTCGGTAACAGCAATTCAATACGGCTCGGGCTAGAGGCTGTATTTATGAACCGATCTTTACGAAACTTCTTGAGTACCTTTGTTATCACGTGGGACGAGAACGAGTGTTTTTGAGTGCGGTCCAAAATTCAAGATGGCCTCCAGCAGCCATTTTGTACAGAAATTAGTGCAATCAGCGTTTTTGTACAGAACTTCTGTATGAAAGGTCTGATTTGAATAAATTTTTGTATGAATGTTTAGTAACATGGAGTACATCACATATAATACAGGTTTTTTTCTCGTTGTGAAATTATGCAAATTAGATGAACTTTAATTTATTCACTGCTACTTACATGTATACCCAGTAAGTGCACATGTCAATACGGCTCGGGCTAGGCTGTACAGTATTTATGGACTGATCTTCATGAAACTTCTTGGGTACCTTTGTTATCACCTTGGGATGAGAATGAGTGTTTTTGGGTGCAGTCCAAAATTCAAGATGGCTACCAGTGGCCATTTTGTACTGAAATTAGGTACAATCAGTTTTTTGTACAGAACTTCTATACAACTTGGACTAGAGGCCGTATTTATGAACCGATCTTTACGAAATTTCTTGGGTACCTTTGTTAGCAACATGATGTTAGAATGAGTGTTTTTGGGGGGAGTCCAAAATTCTAGATGGCCACCGGCAGCTATTTTGTACTGAAATTACTGCAATCAGTTTTTTGTACGGAACTTCTGTATGAAAGTTCTGATTTGAATAAATGTTTGTACATGTATGATTGTTTAGTAACATGGAATACATCACATAAAATACAGGTTTTTTTCTTGTACAGAAATTATGCAAATTAGATGAACTTTGATTTATTCAGTGCTACTTATACACAGTAAGTACACATGTCAATACGGATTGGGCTAGGGGCTGTATTTATGAACGGATCTTCACCAAGCTTCTTGCATACCTTTGTTATCACCTAGGGACGAGAACGAGTGTTTTGGGGTGCGATCCAAAATTCAAGATGGCTGCCAGTGGCCATTTTGTACCAAAATTAGGTCCAATCAGTTTTTTGTACACAACTTCTGTACGGCTCGGGCTAGTGGCCATATTTATGAACCGATCTTTACGAAACGTCTTGGGTACTTTTGTTATCACCGTGGGATGAGAGCGAGTGTTTTTGGGTGCAGTTCGAAATTCAAGATGGCCACTAGCAGCCAATTTGTACTAAAATTATTGCGATCAGTTTTTTGTACAGAACTTCTGTATGAAAGTTCTGATTTGAATAAATTTTTGTATGAATGTTTAGTAACATGGAATACATGTACATCACAAAAAATACTGTATAATACAGGTTTTTTTCTCTTGCAGAAATTATGCAAATTAGATGACCTTTAATTTATCAGTGCTACTTATACACTGTAAGTGCACATGTCAATACGCTAAGTCTGGAGGCTGTATTTATGAACCGATCTTCATAAAACTTCTTGGATACCTTTGTTATCACCATGGGATGAGAACGAATGTTTTTTGGGTGTGGTGGCCCGATATTAAAGATGGCTGCCAGCTTTCACACTGTTGCTTACTGAGGTGAAGTCACTTTACCATTACCAAGCTACCTACTAAATACCAAAGGGAAGATTTTTCAGTGCACTCTTATTACTTCAGCACCCATAATTCTCAAATATGGCATTAAAACTAATCACATACTAGTACTGCTTAAATCTATTTACATAATCAGAATACACCATCAGGGGTGCATTAGCTCAGTAGGTAGAGGTGCAGACTGCAAGCCGAGAGATCCTCGGTTCGAATCCCACCTGCAGCTTTGTGTCCTTGGGCAAGACACTTCACCCCCACTACCCATGTGGGGGGCAAGGTATGCTGTGTACTAAGGCATACTGCATGTTCTTGGTGCACCTGTCTTCGAACAAGGCTAACCGTGCTTGTGTAGTAGGTTGGGGAGCTTACAGTTGCTTGCCATTGCTCAGTGGTTCTCCTGGGTACTCTAGTTTCCTCCATCCATAAAACTGCCATGGTCACAATAAGCTGTTGTGCAGATAAATGTGACCTTAAACACCAATAAATAAATAATAAAAAGAACACACCACCTCATAATTTTCATGAAGCGCACAATTTTATGTTAGTTAATAGCTGAAAAAAATGCAGGGTGATATTTGCAAATCTTATTTTATTACTGGCACCAGGTACTGGTAATGAAAATTGTTGTTTGTCATCAATACTTGATCAAGTTTCTGACAAAGCTCATTATACTATTCCAATATGTTAGCTACTGTACATAAGCACACAATTTGATGTTAGTTTACCATTATACTGGTGCTAAGCCAGGATATCTAAGTTACATGTAGGGGCAAGAGTAATACATGTATCTAGTGGGAGTCATAAAGAATATGATGCACAGAATCACCTGAGCCACATAGCAGTGAGATAGGGGTGAGGACAAGAGGGTGTGTGACCCTCTCATCAGTAGAGGGGTCTGGTGCACCCCCCCCCCCCAAAAAAAAAACAAAAAAACAACAAAATTTGAAATTCAAGACAATAAAACACAATTACCTTGACTCTGTGCTGCTGTGTACTGGTCACTTTCTGTGGGTGGGCAATATTTCTGTGGATGCAGTGATATTAGTTTTCAAACATTGTTTACAGCAATAATCATCAAAATTTAATTAATGAACCACAGGATACAATTCGGTGCTTCATTAATTAAAATTTTATTGATGATGATTTTCTGTTACCTGGAAAAAACATGCATGGAGTGAGCCATGGACATCATGCACTGCCCATGCAAGGATTATGACCAGCAACTGTAC
The DNA here is from genome assembly GCA_031216915.1 of Pictodentalium vernedei. Taxonomy (NCBI): domain Eukaryota; kingdom Metazoa; phylum Mollusca; class Scaphopoda; order Dentaliida; family Dentaliidae; genus Pictodentalium; species Pictodentalium vernedei. Next base: position 188,041,950 of record CM062297.1, on the reverse strand, counting down.
TGTATGTCTGTGTCACTGCTATGAGCAGGGACTAATCTAAATGGGTGGGTGTGTTTACAAATATTCATATTTTTTAACACCTGATAACAAAGTAATATAAGTTTATAAACAACTACACAATTGACTTTTAATTACAATACTCCTAATTCCTATTAAACATATATGAATGTTTATTAATTTTGTGGAATTTTTACACTGTGTATGAAGCTTATTTGGGCCTGTATGTTTGTTAAAATTGCCCTTCCACTACGGAGGACTTTTTGAAATCAGTCTACACTGGATTGTGTGGTATTCCTTTGTGTAAGACAGTGTATTCATTGTAATAATATTCATGCATAAGTTCATGTTCTTGGTTTGTTTTAGGCCTCATAATCTACAGAATAGCTGGGATGGAGGTGTATTCCATCACTTGAGTGCAAGAAGGCTTTGCAATGCTACATGTATAGCATAAACCTTGTTGCACTCCAGGGACAAATTTATCAGTTTTAATAACATGGGTAAAATATCGGACATGAACCGTTTAATTTTTTTTTTTTTTTAGCTCACTTCGACAAAGTCAAGCAGGGCTTATCTAATCACTCTCCATCCATTGTCCATCCATCTGTCATCCATCAACACCATGTTTTGGTCAATTCAAGTTAAAGTTTGTGTGAGTAATGGTACCAAATGGGCATTACATTTTTGTTTAACTCAACATGCCCAGCCTCATAGGGAGGGGGTGAGGTAAAATGCTCCCAAAATATTTTAAAAATCTTATGAACCAGTGGGTACAGTGACTTTATATTCGTTATGGAACTACCTTTTGAGGTGTAGAATCACGCTTGTTCAAATGTACTTTGTGAAGCAATATTTGGCTTTGTAATGGCAGTGGTTAGATTTTTGGTACCACCCAAAATTTCTATTTTCCGAACCGATGGTCCGATTTGAATGAAATTCAGTATTGTGGTAATATTGGGTCATAAGTACTTACCTCATGCAAAAAAAACCCTGCATCCCCATGGGAACCTCAGGAGCAAAAAATAGAAATGTTTTCAAACTCCCATGTTTCCCAAACCACTTGGAACAGAGAACTGTTATGTGGTGTGAAGCATCCTTAGAACCAGTAGAATTGAATGGTAAAAAAAATGCCCTCTGTTGTTGTTAGAGAGTTCTGCAGAGGGCATCAGAATAATGTTGGTGCAGCATTTTTGCAAACATTTTAGAAAATCTTTTCTCAAGAACCAATGTTCAGAATCTTTTGATATTTGGTATACAGCATCCATAGAGGGGTCAGATACAAGTTTGTTAAAATGAAGCCCATTCTTTCATATTTGGACTCAATGCAGGAGCCCAAATTTTACGGGGAATTTTCTTTAAAAATCTTCTTCAGAACCACGAGTCAGAATTTTTTAATGTTTGGAACCCTCATTGTTATGATGGTCAGATTCAAGATTGTTCAAACCAAGTCCCTATGTTAATATTTGGGCTTCCTTTGGTAGCCCAAATTTAACTTAGGGCTGTATGGGGAAGTTTTTTTTAAAAATCTTTTTCTTCAGATCCACCAGTCAGAATGCTTTCGTATTTGGTATACAACATCTCTAAGGGGGGAGGGGTGGGGTGAGATTCAAGTTTGTTCAAATCGGGACTGTAGGTTAAAGTTTGGGCTCACTATGGTAGCCCAAATTTTAACTTTGTGCAATATGAGGAAATTTCTTCAAAATTTTGTTCTTCAGATCCACCAGTCAGAATGCTTTCATATTTGGTATACAGCATCTCAAAGGAGATCAGATTCAACTTTGTTCAAATCGAGTGCCTGGGTTGATATTTGAGCTCCCTATGGGAGCCGGAATTGGCCAAGTAGCTGAAGAATTAGACATTTTTTATTCAGTACCCTCAAGAGGTGAAGAGTAATCTATATAGGTTGTATCAAGGTGCTTGAGAGGGGAGCTCCACATTTTACATTACAATCAACTAAAGAAAAGGCATGATGCTTGGACTGTTTTTGTCACTTCTGAGGGGCTCAAAGATTTGCAGTGTATCCTATGGAGATGGATTGCTTAATGTAGATTCATTCTTGGACTCTTATATCGTGTTCTGTTCTCTGTTTATATCGTGTTCTGTTCAACGTGAGCGCTTCAGGCCCTGTGGGGCCTCTTGTTTATTTATTTATTTATTGGGTTTTAACAACACTTTCGAAAGCCAGCAGCTACAAGTTTCTTCTCTCCTTGAATCAAGCTTCTCACCCAACTGCAGCACTCATGGTCCACTGAGTTTTTAGCTCACCTGACTTTCAGTCAGGGTGAGGTGTAGTGATCACTTGCCGTCTGTCGTCCGTCGTCCGTGAACATGGTGTTTGCGTCTTCTCCTCCAAAACTGCTGAACTGATTAATCATTTAAGTGAAATGTGAGATGCTTGTTTGTTATGACATTGCATTTTGATTTTGCTTAAATCAAGTTGCCCTGCCCCCAGTAGGGCCATGCCCCAAAATTTTGCCTAAATCTTAAAAAAATCTTCTCGTGAACCAGGAGTAGCAGAGATTCGATATGTGGTGTGCTGCTTCCTTTTGAGGTGTAGACTTAGTTTTGTTCAAGAGAAGTTTGTGGGTCTTTATTTGCCTTCATTATTGGAGGGCATGTATTTTTGCCCCGCCCAAAATTTCTGTTTTTCGAACCAAGAGGCTGATTTGAACCAAAATTTAATTTTTGGTTTTATTTGATCATAAGTAATTAATTTATGCCCCAAAATATTTTCCCATCCCCCATGGGAACCCCAGGAGCTAAAAATAGAACAAAATTCAAAACGCACATATCTCCAAAACTACATGGCACTGAGAATTCTTATTTGGTGTGAAGCTTCCTTGGGACCATCAGAATGGAATGGTCTAAGCAAATTTCTGTCAGGTCAATTATGGGGTACTTTTTCGTGACTTTGAAAAATGCTTAGTCAGCATTCTGTTACACTGCGGGTAATGAAAAAAGCATTTAAGACTCTTCTTCACCCAATTCACTCCTCCAAAACCTTTCAGATTTCACATATACCATCTTTGCAAGATTTTTTTACACGTTTATTGAAATCAAATCCCTGGGTCCATATTTGGCCTCTATGGGAGTCCAAATGTTGAAATTAGTGCAGTATGAGGAATATTCTTTAAAAATCTTTTTCTTCAGACCCACCAATCAGAATCTTTTGATATTTGCTATGCACCATCATTAGGCGGGTGAGATTTAAGTTTCTTCAAGCCAAGCCTATATTTTGGCTCACCAGGGTTTTGCAAATTGCGAGAACGGTGATTTCATTCATCTGATGTTCTTGCAAATGCTTGTTAAGAAGATCCATATTTACCATTCCCCCAAAATTATAAACATTTTTTCATCAGATAAAATTTAATAAAATTAAATTAATTTTAGAGCTGAAACAATTAAAGGGTTTTCGTGATTGATTAATCGCATGGGTTAACCTTGGTTAACTGATTAATTACTTGCCTCAATAGGTAGCTGAATAATTGCTGTACCGTTGACCATTTATATAATTAAAACTTTACTCAGCATAATGGACAAAACCAGGCAGCGCCATATACAAACATGTCCATTCAAATTTTATTATATTTTCAATTTTTGTCTCAAAACATAGCTTATGACCCCTCATTGGAACAAGCTCACTGAGCTTGTTCCAATGGGGGGGGGGGGGAGCATAAGCTATGTTTTGAGACAAACATTGAAAATCTTTAGAATTTCTTGTGCAAGTATCGTCTGCTACCTGCATTTGGTGAAGGGTTGAGAATGACCGTTTTCAGCTACTGATACAGTATAATGATCATGCAAGTGAACAAGTATTTTGGCACGTAACTGGCATGCATTTCTCTGTCTCATGCAATTGATGTGAGTCAGTGTGACAATGTTTGCCTGTTTTGGAGCAAGTTTGTTCCATAGTGTTAACCCATACAGTGTATTTTTTGTTTTTAAAAATTTGATTAACAGTTTCCATCTTGGTTTCAAAAAGTGATGATAAATAGTGAATATAAGCTTACCCAATATAAAAGAAAAATGGTTAGCAATTGGACATTTTTGTATAGTATTTTGCGATGTGAATCCAGCCATCAAATACCCTGCCATGTAGTACCGTACTTCAAAAGTAATGGTTAACCGATCAATTACTTTTTTTTATCAATCAAGATATTGATCATTGGTTAGTCGATTAATCGGTGTGAGCCAATGTGAGATTCAAGTTTGTTTACGCCAAGTCCCTGGGTTCATATTTGGGCTCACTGTGGGAGATTCAAGTTTGTTTACGCCAAGTCCCTGGGTTCATATTTGGGCTCACTGTGGGAGCCTGAATTATAACTTAGTTCAAAATGAGGAATATTCTTCAAAAGTATTCTTCACATTCAGCAGTCAGAATGTTTTGATATATACAGTATCCTTAGGGAGGTGAGATATAAGTTTGTTAAAGCCAAGTCCCTGGGTTCATATTTGGTCTTCCTGTAGGGGCCCGAATTGTACCAAAATTTCTATTTTTCAAATTGAGAGGCTGATTTGAAGCAAATTTGATATGATGGGCTTATTGGGTCGTAAGTACCTAATTTATGCCAAAACATTTTCCTGTGGCCCTGTGGGAACTGCAGGATCTAAATATAGAAAAAATTTAAAATGCCCATATCTTCAAAACTACATGGCACTGAAAATTTCTATTTTTTGTGACGCTTCCTTATGAACTGCCGATAAGAATGGTAAAAAAAAAATTGCCATCAGTTTTATCATAGGGAAGTTTTCCAGGACTTATGCGGAGTCATCATTTTAGTAATGGGAAAAACATTAAAGAATCTTCTTCTCCCATACCACTGCTCCAAAGGCTTTCATATTTTGCATATAACATCTTTGGAAGATTTATTCACATATTTGTTGAAATCAAATCCCTGGGTCCATATTTGGACTCTCTATGATTAGATTAGTGCAATATGAGGAATATTTTTTAAAAATCTTCTTCTGATCCACTCTTCAGAATATTTTGATATTTGGGATGCTGCATCCTTAGAGGGGTGAGATTCAAGTTTGTTTGAGCCAAGTCCCCGGGTTCATATTTGGGCTCCCTGTGGGAGTCCAAATTACAACTTAGTTCAATAAGAGGAATATTCTTTAAAATCCAGTTGTCAGAATCTTTTGATATTAGTATATAGAAGCATCCTTAGGGATGTGAGAATCAAATTTGTTCAAGCCAAGTCCTTGGGTTCATATTTGGGCTCTGTGTGGGAGCCTGAATTATAACTTGTTCAATATGAGGAATATTCTTTAAAAATCCTTTTTTTTGAGATCCACCGGTCAGAATCTTTGGATATTTTGTATAAGCTTTTCTTATGAGGGGCAGATGCAACTAAATGTTCAAATAAATTCCCTGGGTTGATATTTAGGCTACCATGTCAGGTGAATGCCATCAGGCCCTCTGGGGGCTCTTGTTTGTTTTCTGTTTGACAACATTGCCCTGGCTCTTCTATCTATATTTTTCATTTTAAGTTAGTCACTACTTTTATTTAGGCTTCCCAAATTTGTTACTGCATGTCTCTGTCTGTCCTTCGGATGAAATGTTTCTTTACTTTTCATTTGCCTGGGTCAACATTTTAAATAATTTGCAGCTACCTTTCACCCTCCAACCTCCCCCCCCCCCCACACACACACACAAACACACACACAAAAATCTGGGCTGGCAAGTATTGAGTATTTTATCAAAAAAGTGGTACTCGAGTACTACGAGTACTGAGTACTTTGGACCCAGCCTATCACAAGTATATTAAACATCAAAGAGTATATTATATACTTGAAACAAATACAGTACAGTGGCTGTGTACTGCTCACTTTCCATGGATGGGCAATATTTCCACGGATACAAATTCATACAATAATATTTGATGCCAAACACTAACTATAGGTATAATCATCAAAAATTTAAATAATGAAGCACCAGGTACAAACCGATGCTTCATCAATTAAAATTTTGTAGATGATGATTTTTATTGACTGGTAAATGCATGAGTGGACATCACTGCCCACGCGTGTATTACAACCCATCCACGGCGAATGTACTGTAACTTGTCCTCTTTGTGAACATATTTTCTATAATTTCACTCCTTTTGACAGAATGCATGCCTGTGGGGATTAAAACCAAAATAGTGAAAGTGCACTTGTGGATATTTGCAGCACAAGCACAGCACTAATGAATCAATATTTTATGATTTTAGGAATTTTAACAGTGTCATGAGACACCACAGTAGCAGGTATTGGTCATTCTGTTGGAAAAAATCACTGTTTTATGACTCGAGGTGCCTTAACTGAGAAAACTTAGTCTTTTTCTTACAAAGATTGCAGAATATCAAACACAATGTGAAATGTGTTCAGAAGCAAGAATGTGATTAAAAAATAATGGGAAATTCATGTCACCATCAATTTATTTATAAATTAATAAAGTTTTTTAGCTCACCTGAGCAAAGCTCAGTGGGAGCTTTACTGATCACATTCTGCCCGCCGTCCGTCCGGCGTTAACTTTACATTATTCAAATGTTGGGTAAATGTTTATTACCTAATGCCAATTCAGATTTGTTCAAATGAAGTTGCCCCCTTCTCCTGGGTGGTGCCATGGCCCCAAGGGGCACCAAAATCTTCTCATCAACCAGCAGTAGCAGAGACTTGATATATGGTATGCAGCTTCCTTTTAAGGTGTAGACTTGGATTTCTTTAAGCGAAGTTTGATGGGCTATATTTGGCATCGTTATGGGAGGGGCAAAATTTTTGGCCCCGCCCAAAATTTCTATTTTCCGAACCGAGAGGCTGATTTGAATCAAATTTTATGTGAGGGCTTATTGGGTCATAAGTACCTAATTTATGCCAAATTTTCTTTTTCTGTAGCCCCATGGAAACCACAGGAGCTAAAAATCGAAAAAAGTAAAACGCCATATCTCCTGGGTTTATATTTGGGCTCAGTACAGGAGCCCGAATTCAAACTTAGTGCATTTCAGGCAAATTTCTTAAAAAATCTTCTTCACCAGATTCAGCTGGCAGAATCTTCTGATATTTGGTATGCAACATTGTGGGGTGGATCTGATTCAAGTTTGTTCAAATCGGCCTCCTGGATTCATATTTGGGCTCACTATAGAAGCATTTCAGGCAAATTTCTTTAAAAATATTCTTCTCCAGATCCAGCAGGCAGAATCTTTTGATATTTGGTATGCGACATTGTGGGGTGGATCTGATTCAAGTTTGTTCAAATCAGCCCCCTGGATTCATATTTGGTCTCACTATAGAAGCCCGAATTCGAACTTAGTGCATTTCAGGCAAATTTCTTAAAAAATCTTCTTATCCAGATCCAGCAGGCAGAATCTTTTGATATTTGATTTGCAACATTGTGGGGTGGATCTGATTCAAGTTTGTTCAAATCAGCCCCCTGGGTTCATATTTGGGCTCAGTATAGGAGCCCAAATTTGAACTTAGTGTATTTCAGGCAAATTTCTTTGAAAATCTTCTTCTCAAGATCCAGCAGCAGAATCTTTTGACATTGGGTATGCAGCATGCTTAGGGGGTGAGATTCAAGTTGTTCAAGCCAAGTCCCTGGGTTCATATTTGGGCTCACTGTGGTAACCCGAATTATAACTTAGTTCAAAATGAGGAATTTTCTTTAAAAATCTTCTTCAGATCCAGCAGTCAGAAAGTTTCGATATTTGGTATGCAGCATCCTTAGGGGGGTGAGATTCAAGTTTGTTCAAGCTATGTCCCTAGGTCCATATTTGGGCTCACTGTGGGAGCCCGAATGATAACTTACATGTAGTTCAAAATGAGGAATTTTCTTTAAAAATCTTCTTCTTCAGATCCAGCAGTCAGACTGTTTTAATATTTGGTATGCAGCATTCTTAGGGGGGTGAGATTCAAGTTTGTTCAAGCCATGCCCCTAGGTCCATATTTGGACTCACTGTGGGAGCTTGAATTGTAACTTAGTTCGAAATGGGGAATTTTTTTAAAAAATCTTCTTCAGGTCCAGCAGATGAATGCTTTTGATATTTTTTATGCAGCATCCTTAGGAGGCTAGATTCAAGATTGTTCAAGCCATCTCCCTAGGTCCATGTTTGGGCTCACTGTGGGAGCTCGAATTGTAACTTAGTTCAAAATGAGGATTTTTTTTTAAAAATCTTCTTCTTCAGATCCAGCAGTTGAAATGTTTTGATATTTGGTGTGCGGCATCCTTAGGGGGGGGGGGGGGGGGGGTGAGATTCAAGTTTGTTAAAGCCAAGTCCCTGGGTTCATATATGGGCCCAAATTATAACTCGGTTCAATATGAGGAATATTCTTTAAAAATCATTTTTTTTAGATCCACTTGTCAGAATCTTTGGATATTTGGTATCAGCTTTTCTTAGGAGGAGTAGATGCAACTTGTTGAAATCAATTCTCTGGGTTGATATTTAGGTTACCATGTACAGGTGGGCGCCCTCAGGCCCCCTGGGGTCTCTTGTTTTAGGAAAAAATGCATACAGAGAGCTTGGGGGTGGGGGGAGGGGGATGGGGGGGGGGGTACATCCAGGGCTATAATTTACCTCATCACTAGGTAAAAGAATATTTGACATCATTTGTTGAGATAAAATGGCACTTTCTATTGATATTGGTGGATTATATAGCCTCAGCCAGGGCTTATAAGAATCTGAGAATCGATTCCCGTAGAGATCCGTGCAACAAAACCAGTGAGAAACCATGTAGCTTCTCGTAACATTGCTGCTAGGATTCACATGAAAAGAACTGAGTCAGTTTAACCCTTTACCTACCACAAAGGCAGCAAATTAACCAATACAACACTAACATGACCTGAAATATTGTGACACTGGCAATAAAATTTGTACAAATATGGCTGTCATTGGAACCGGCTCTCATCAGCCGGTTCTAGTAACATCCATAATTATTACGCTTGATGAATATTGTTTATTTTTAGCTCACCTGACTGTAAGTCAGGGGGGCGCTTCAATGATGACTTTCTGTCTGTCCACCATCAGTCCATCCTGTCCGGTGTGAACTTTACCTTACTAACCTCTCCTCATAAACAACTGAGCCGAATTGAACCAAATTTGATATTCATGTTCCTTATCATATATGAATTCCAGTTTGTTCAAATAACGTTGCCACACCGACAGGGGGCCCCAAGCATTTCTCTGATAGCATGCATAAATTGTTTTCCAAAATTGAAAAAAAATCTTCTCCAGAACCATGTATAAGAATCTTTTGATACTTGGTATACAGCATCTCTAGGGGTGGGAGGGATAGGTTCAGATTTGTTCAAATCAAGTCCCTGAGTTGATATTTGGGCTCCCTATGGGCACCCAAATATCAACAGTGCAACATGAGGAAATTTCTTTGAAAACCTCCTTCAGATCCACCAGTCAGAATGCTTTCATATTTGGAATGCAACATTTCTAGTGGGGTGGGGTGGGGGGATCTCAGGGGGGGGGGGGTAGATTGAAGTTTGTTTGAATCGGGTCTCTGGGTTAATATTTGGTCTATCTATTGAAGCCCAAAGTTTAACTCAGTGCAGTATGAGGAAATTTCTTTAAAACTCGTTTTTTTTCAGATCCACCAGTCAGAATCGTTTCGTATTTGGCTTACAGCATCTCTAAGGGGGTCAGATTCATGTTTGTTCAAGCCAAATCTATGGGTTAATATATGGGCTCATTATGGGAGTGCAAATTAACTCAAAGCAACATGAGAAAATTTCTTTAAAAATCTTTTTCTTCAGACCCACTAGTTTAATGCTTTAATATTTGGTGTACAACATCTCTGGGGAGGTCAGATGTAAATTTGTTCCAGTTTGGTTCCTGCCAGTCAGAACCCTTTCATATTTCGTATCGCAGGGGGGGGGGGGGGGGGCAGATTTGAGTTTGTTCATTTGAGGTCTGTGGCTTAATATTTGGGCAGGGGTGGGTTAGGTTCGAGGTTGTTCATAAATGTTCAAATCAATTCCTTAGAGCTTTTCCATAAAATTTGCCTTTCGAAGTGCAGTGACACAACAACCCTTGGACGTTTGGCAGTACTTGTCTACAGCTGTCAGAATTGGAAGCAATCAGGAATACCTATGCTAATAATCATCTAACATGGACAATAGAATTATGAATAATTTCATAACATTATTCCTATGTAGTGTCCATGAACCTTGACTAACTGAATCTGACCCAAAATACTTCTCTGAACCACCTCGTCAGGTGAGCGATTAAGGGCCCAGGGGGGAGGGGGGGGGGTAAAAATCAGTAGTTGGTGTTGTAAAAATTAAAAAGCTGTATTGGGTAAAGGGTTAACATGTATTATCAGTATTATCATTATGCAACAGGGGTTCAATCATACTGACCTAATAGGATCCTGGCCCATAGCAGGTCTGAATTCTCGGAACGATTTCCGCAAGAATCCAAATGGATTCTCCCAAATTTAGAGGAACTATAAGCCCTGCACAACCCCAATTTTGAAACAAAATTGACATATTGTTTCATGGTGGTGGGGCCCTATTTATCTTGCTGTATGATTAATTAAAACAGATTTTCTGAAAAGGTTTTGTGTGCTGATGCAGATTTTAGTTTTATTTTGGGATTTGGGTAGTTTCAAAGAAAGCTGTGAATTCTTATCCCTCCCAACTTATTGGGTAATAGAGTAGAAATTCTGTCGTAGGCAATAACAGTTTTTAAGCCTATTTGACACAGATTGGACAGTTCTCTTCAAAGGAATAAATTTCCCATGCTTTGGACTAGACAGAAGCCAAATGTTGAATTCTATTGCAGAAATGACTCTTTCATCACATGAAAGAGGTAACTGTATCTTTGGTAGGGTTGGGTTTGCTCATAGGTATAACTGTTGTAAATATTTTAATTAGATTTACATGCCTCGAAAAGTTGCGCTCGGAAATTATGTAATTCCCATAACTAAGCAGTCTTGGGGAAATATATTGTTTCAATAAACATTTGAAGAAGTCTACTGACATTTTGCATTACTTTTGAATGTTCCAGATGAATAAAGAGGATGATTTGGGGACTTTTAGAACCTAAAAATTTGTTTGACTATTGGTGTGTTTTGTTTGGGAATTCCCTGAGAAATATGAACATGTGACCAGCACTTCCCTTTCTGTTAGTTTTTCTTTTATTTGTTGCATGACCTATGTTTAAAAATTATTAAAAGGTTGTCTGAAGGGCTATAGTTGACAAAAAATATTTGAATGCTAAATTTAAAATGATGCGACCATATTTTTTTTCGCCTGAACGTTATAATGGTCGCCTATGGGAAAATATTTAGTACTGTGAAACGTATTCTTGTTTGGCTGAAATTAAACAATTGCAGGAATTCGACTGAATAAACCAAAATGTTTTTGGAGGAATGGTTGCGGAATGAAATATTTCAATACGTTGGATACTTTGGGGTTCCTTCTTACGCCTTGCGTATTGTCATATTATAGTTCTGTCAGGTTATCGTAAATTCTAACATTGAGCGATGTTTTCATTTAAGAATACAATCGCTGCGGTCGTATCGTCAGAAAGATACATCCGCCGCTGTTCCAATACCAGGCCTTACATGGTAAACAAGCGTTCGGGTGAAGCTGATTTTGCTGTATCGCGAAATATCGGCGAACCAACTTCGCCAACGTCTCTAGGAGGGCTTAATTGTCTCTCCATCAACTCAATGGGTCGTCTATAATTGACGGACATCTAAATTATTCGTGTTCTTCAATTTCGTCAATTGGCGCAAAATTCGACGTCATCGGCACGCGCAATCCGTCTTGGATAAACACAAGATAACGACGCAATGCTACATATTATATAATTATAATCTTCAAAGTTAAACGTTATTAACTTGGTTAATTTTTTTTAACGTTGTTAAAATAATTTAACACGTTAACGTTTGAAACGTTAACTGCTCCCATCCCATCCCATCCATGACCAAACCACAACATTTTCATCTTCATAACTTTTAAATACCTTTTGCTCATTTTGCACTGTTGTAAATATTGTCCAAGATATATGCTATGTTAATTGTGCAACAAGTTGTGAATGTTATATTGCGTCACAACAAACTATCTGTTGCATAAAGTTTGTATCAACAATGAAGCGTTATGAGAAAACTGCAACGACATTTGTCTATATGGATTACCAATTAAATTTAAGGCGCGGTAGCTAAGCCGTTAGAACATTTAATTGCACGTCAAAAGGTCGACGGTTAGATCCTGATCTGCGGTAACTATGTTGTGTCCCTGGTCAAGACACTTAATCCCGATCTCGTGGGGGTGGGGGGGGGGCGGTTATGTTGTTACTAGGGCGCACTGCACGTCGACAGTGCACTTGCACTTGCTTTCAATCGCTATTGACACTAATTGTACATAATCGGTACGTTGGGGAATCTGACAGTTGCTTGCCAATGCTCGGTGGTTCTTTCCGAGTACCCCGGCATCCTGTACCCGTCAAACCCTCTAATACGATGTGATCCTGGCGTTTGCAAAGATACTGCAAGAACTAAATCTACCTTCACGTCAACCCAGAAGGCAGAAACACCGCCTTACTTTCTTTTATAAAATGAGAGAGGGACAAATACCAGAAAAGGTCCCAGATAAATTCATCAAGTTCGAGACACAAAGTCGACAGATAGGGGCCACGGAATTGACAATTGTATAGTCCCCCACATCGTATCATCTTCAGTAATACACAATAGTATATCCGTAATACAAAATGCGCCAGCTTGTAAAACAGACCAATACAAACTTTCGGTCTTTGTACGCTCAGTAATCGAGTTGAACCACCTGGACGAAAAAGCTGTAGCAGTTAGTACAACAGAAGCTTCAAAATCTGCCCTATGGTACCATCAAGATAGACCCGCCCTCTCGTCCATCGTGTTTACCCAGCGTGGACTCTGTAATGTATCCATACTGATACAGCTAAAATAAGAAATTAGTAAGTAATTAAAATTATTCAGTCAAATGAACTGAGAGCTTTTTATGTTGTCAAAACTCTTGTAAAATTAGAGCAAAATAAAGTTAGTACAATTTTTATTTTGTCAAATACATTATCGTACATTATCACTGAAAACGATTGTGAATATATTGTTTCTTTCATATGTATACTAAGATAATAACAGTAAGAAATGTACAGCGATATACGGTATAATTTCCTCCAACAAGTCCAAAAAAATGAGATAAGACTGTGAGTTGTAATCCTTTGATCATCCGGATTATTCGCACTTGTTGACTGTACCATTGGCAACATTTGCCGCCGGCATATCAAGACGACCCCAGAAAATGATCTCAGATGATGAACAGTGATCTACGTCTTGTCAGTCTTATCAGACTACTGTACACTGCAAAAAATATAGGTTCTCTTTAGAACAAAAACTGGTTCTAATCTTGTCCCTGAGATGGAACAAGTTCTGTTCAAACAGTGAACAGTTGGCATATCGAACCAGTTTTGGTTCTGTATAGAACCAAAACTGGTTCGTTATGCCAACTGTTCATACCTCTTTTGCTTTATAATGATTTGAGACAACCTCGTATAAGTTCTAAACTTACGACTGAAACCCCCTCAATTTATGTTTAATTCTGTTAATATTTAATGTTAATCTTTATAAATTTATTGATTTGAAATAAATACTGTTTAAACAGAACTGATTCCATCTCAGGGACAAGATTAGAACCAGTTTGGGTTCTAAAGAGAACCTATATTTTTTGCAGTGGACCGCGCGCAATCCTGCCCAGACCGACTCCAAAAATTACTAAAAACCATACCATCAAATTGAGATATGTAACCCACAAACATACTGATTATTTCAACTCCTTTGTGTGTGTGTGGGGCGGGGGGGGGGGCTCCATGAAGGAGTGGTGGAAGACCCCCACCCGACCTTCACAATACTACAAGAGTTTTCTCCAATCCTATTTTTTTAACCGTCAAGGAATATCATGCTGGGGCCTCTCCCTGTATGGCGTTGCTTTTGGGGTTTCTTCTCTCCAGTCGGACGGGGCTCGCTCATTTGACTTATCCAGCCTGGCAGAGTGCAATGTACTCCCCAAAGCTCGACCTAAACCAACAGAGGTTCCAAGTCACCTTGGAACATCAATCTGTTAAGAGACCGTCAGCCTTTATCTCGGGTGACCGTCTCGTGTGTGCGGGATGTGTGCTTCTGGGGCAGCTGGTCCGATCAAGCCGGAGACGGAGTACACTCCTTTAAGAAGACTTGATCAGGGACACAACACAATTGCATTTTGCAGACTTAACTATACCTGCCCGAAAAACAAAAACTACTCCGAGAGTCATCACCATCTTTAACGTTCGGAGACAGCCTAAACTTGTTAATTTGGGAAGTGGAACTGGACCTTTTCACGGAGCTATATCACGTCAGTGGCAGGTTTTATATGCCTGAAGAACAGACTAAGAATCGCCTATCTTTAACGTCCGGAGACATCCTAATCTTGTTAACCCTTTACCCAACGTAACGGCCAAAACCGGCCAGCGCTATTCTCAAAAATCGCCAATTAATTTTCATTATTTTTTTCATTTTTTGTCTCAAAAACATAGGTTATGACCTCTCGTTGGAACGAGCTCGTAGAGCTCGTTCCAACGAGGGGTCATAACCTATGTTTTTGAGACAAAAAATGAAAAAAATTAGTTATTCAAGAATTATTTTTGCAAGTGTCGTCTGCTTTCCACGTTAGGTAAAGGGTTAATTTGAGAAGTGGAACTGGACCCTTTCAACGAGCTATATCACGTAAGTGGCAGGTTTTATATGCCCGAAGAACAGAACAAGAATCACCTATCACACACTATCCGTGGGGTGGCGGACTGGGTCCTGGTGGCTTTTCGGAATCATTTGCTTCTCCTCCCGTGCGACAGCTGCACAAGGAAAGTGCCATTGTGCTGCTAACGGGGTCATAATGTTTACCCCCACACCGTCCCTCGGAGCGCAAACACCTTCGGTTTGCTTTGAAAGCCATCGAACAGCCTTCAAAGTATAAATGTTAAGGATTACTATTTTAACATTGTTAAGCTGGGTGTTGTGGGTAGAAGTACACTTTCAACCCGTGTGGTTTTAACCGCCCCTCGTAGAACAGAGAATGCACTTATGAACAGTTTCGGAAATTAAATGATTTTGTCTACTGGTATAAAATTCAGACCCATACACCAGTGTGGTGGGCAGGTGAGTTTGAATTACCTATATCGGTAATTCCCGACAGCACAGCATGGGCAACATGACGACGGGCATTATCGTCCATCAGAATGAATCTATCACCCACTGCACCTGCATACAATCCGACGTGGACATCCAGGATTTCAATATACCGTTGTGCAGTCAATGTACCACGTCCAAGGACTCAGAGCTCTGTACGTCCATCCCAGCTGATGTCGGCCAAGACCATGTTTGACCATCCACCATAACGGTCATGCTCAGCAATGTTGGCTGCATGGACTCGCTCTCCTGGTTTTCTCCATACCCTTGAACGCCTATCTGTGTGGTCTGGGCAGTACCTTGACTCATCTGTAAAAAGGACAGGTCGCCAATCTTCTCTGATCCATCCAACGTGGTCCATGGCCCATTCACATCGTGCCTGGCGGTGATTCTGGGACAGTGGAATGCGAATACATGGTCTTCTCGATCGGAGATCACCTTCGTGCAACCTTACCCGGATAGTCTGCGTCGAAACATTTACCTCAGAAGCATTCTGAATGTCACAGCGAAGCTGGGTTGCTGTGGTAAAGCGGTTCCTACGGGCCTGAATGATCAAAAACCGGTTTTCAGCTGCAGATGTAGCCCGGTCTAAGCCAACACCATGTTGTCTGACTGGTGTGCCGTACTGCTGAAATCTTACCCTGGCTCTGGTGATCACCGTATGGTGCACACTGAGGGCTTCACCAACCTGACGATGTCTAGCCCCTTGTTCCACCATCCCTATAGCCCATCACATTTCTGTGCTTCAGACAAATGTCTTCTTACATTTGCATTCGCCATATTCAATCATTAAATCACAAGAGTTTGTGTTGAAATGAAGACTGAATACCCTACACATCTCATGTACATGTAGAAAGTTCACGAAAACGTCATGGGAATCAAGGGGTACATGCTTTCCATGACCGTCACGAAAAGTCTGCCCGTCAAGAGAGCTAATGTAAACACCGGGGACCATCTCAATACATTCCTCAGTCATATCCACCAAACCTATCGCAAATTTGTCACAAGAAAATTTCACAATGATGTGTCAAATATGTGGTGCTTAGCAATCTTTTGAGTAGTATACAGATTCTTGAAAACATATTTTCTAATCATAATTTTCCAATCCTTTTGCTTTTATTTGAACTTCTAATTAGTAACTTTCATTAACTACGTTTACGCCTTCATGAGGTTGTCTTTAATGTTATTGTTATAGACCTATTGCAGATAATGATTTACCGGTACCATTTAAAAAGTTCACATACCTTTTAATTACATTCTTGGTATGAATAGCTTATATTTAAAGTGGAAGACAGTTTGAACATGCCCAATCCTCCAGACTTCGACAGCATTGGTAATTGTCATTAATTGAGCAAATTAGTTGAAGCTTAAGACGTTTAACCCTTTGATACTTTTGTACGTGTTATTACGTACGATTCCAAACAGCACGTTGATACTTTGTGGTCATTTGTTTTGTTATTATTTTTCGATTTTTTAAAGTTTCAACCTCAAATTCCTATTTTCTCCCGAATTGTGCTCAGTGTTAACCGTTGACCCAAATGTTATCGCAGCTTAAAATATTAATATAATCCTGCTGTCAGGACTTCTTAACTGGTTGAGTGCTAGAAGCCGCTATCAGGGCTTTCAAAAAATGAGGATACCAGAGCAAAAGTCAACACTTTCCTTGCTTAAATTTGATATTCCGTCAAACACAAATAACAAATTTGTTTATATAAATTTGTTTTATTACAAATTATTGGAGAGTGCCTGTGGGCACTCTCCAATAATTTGTAATAAAACAAGTTTTCAATAACAAATTCAGACTACCAAAAATAATCTAGCCCTCATCCAGATAATCACTAATTTGAAAAATATCTTTCCGAGTTTGACGTCGCATTTTGAAAAACGTTGAAGAAACTGAATTCCCAGTGACGTTTGAACGTCAGAATGATTAAAGTCTCAAAGGGTTAATAACGTCGATCTTGTTTTCTTTGGTAGCACATGGTTGCTCTGTGACCCAAAACCCAAAATAGGACAGGAGTATGTTCGGATGGTGTGTACGATTGAATAGAACTAAATGTACGACAGTCCGACAATCTCTCCAAACCACCCAAACTGCCGAAATCGATATTATTTTTTTTTCGGATGTCCCCATTTTATACTTATACTTATAATGGT
This sequence comes from Pictodentalium vernedei, assembly GCA_031216915.1. Lineage (NCBI taxonomy): Eukaryota > Metazoa > Mollusca > Scaphopoda > Dentaliida > Dentaliidae > Pictodentalium > Pictodentalium vernedei. The sequence continues at coordinate 188,024,610 of CM062297.1, read as the reverse complement.
GGCATGTTGTGCTAAATGATCGAAAGATCTCCTGGAGGTAAGTTCGATTTAAATGGAGTAGTTTGGTTGTTCGGATACGTCTTATTTATCTAGTTAGGATTCCTTTGGAATCCTCTGTTTCTAAATATTTTGTCTATAACTGACCCTATTCTGAATACATTTACTGCCCACCTAGTCTCAGCTGTCTCTATCCCAGCCTCTGACCTCAACCAAGTCTTATAATCACCAGTCAGTTTGCTTCATTTCCCACAATCTATGCAAATCCATACAAAGTTATTTCCGATTTGCATGAGGAAGTCCTATTTGATTCCTAAGGCCACGAGACAATTGAGCAAGAACAGATATTGCTAGAATGGATCGAATCTTATCGAGAGAATAAGCTATCGAGTGGTGCCTGGAACCGACATTGCTCGAATGGCTCGAAACTAAACGAGCAAATAAGCCATAGAGAAATTACTCGAATGAGTGACTCCCCTTGCGACTCTTACTCCTAGATTTCCGGCGAAGATTATTCACAGATCATTGCCAAATATCCTAGAAGAAAATAACCTACAGTACGATCATGGTGAGTTGTAACAAAAACACCCGTCACTGTGGAGGTGACATAAAGTGTAGAGGATTAAAACCCACGGTGGATCCACTGGATTTAATTACTGATCACTGCGACTACAAGTGTTGGGGATTAACGAGAATTAATCAGAAGTGCAACCGGTATGTAATCCCAAGTACTGTGACGAGTGACTCCACCGCAATGGCCAGTGATTGAGATTTCAGAACACAGAAAATATCAATACATTAGTCCCTTGAGACCAGAATTTGCGACACTTTCATGGGTGAAACGTAAAAATAAAAACCATTCGTTTTCAGTGTTTATCTGACTGCAAACAAAACGTAATTCTATCGCGGAGAACGGAGATTTTTTTGCCTTTTGTGGTGAATGGACTAATAATATTATCCGTTCAAACTTCGCAACTGGGTCAAATGAAACAGACATTATAATCGCCCCATAAAAAAGAGAAATTCCTGAAAAATTCGTTATTTTTTAAATGCAAGAGAAACATGTTTTCCTTTCAAACAAATTAAGTTTGTTGATCGAATAATAGTTGGCACGTTGTGATGAAGCAAAACTCCGACAACTCGACTATGGTTCCCGCTCAAAGATGATCATGTGCGACCGGCCTAGACGCCCTACACAATTCACCGTTTTATCACTGGCAACTTTTAATGAATATTATCGGGGGCACGGTGACGCTGTGCACTAAGGCGTACTGCACGTCGATGGGGCACCTGTCTTCAACCAATGCTAACCCTGCTTGTGTGGAGTTGGTATGTTGGGGAGCTGACAGTTGCTCGCCGTTGCTCGGTGGTTCTCTCCGGGTACTCCGGCTTCCTCCACCTGTAAAACTGTCACGGTCATGGTTAGCCATTGTGCAGAAATATGGGACCTTAAACACCAATAAATAAATAAATAAATAAATAAATAAATAAATAAATAAATAAATAAATAAATAAATAATGAGTATTATCCCATTGTGTGAATGCATATGGAACAAAACCATCGGCCTCAACGCTGAAAATGTATGTATACTGTTGTGGGGGTTGTCTGCTGAGGAAGTACAATTTTCGAAAATTCCATATTTGTGTGTTGGAAGTCGACGTGATCCGTCCCATGCAGCTAAAGTCAGGTGAAATTCCTTTCATCAAATCTGCCCCCCGCACCCCCCCCCCCCCTTTTTCCCCTCGATTGCGTTGTCCATCATTCTAGCGGTGTAACTGTATTAAATGAATGTCCACACCCCATAACTGTCCACGTCCTATGAATGAACGAAAGAACGAACGAACGAGAACGAACGAACGAACGAATGAATGAAACCAAACAATTCAGGACCCGGGTCTTTTCTATGTCGGCTTATGGGGTGAAAATTCTTTTTTTTTTTGGCCATCAAAATGTCATTTTGTAGCATTTTTAGCATCATGCTTCGAATTGGCAAGTTCATCAATAAGTATCCAGTGACCTACTGTTTCAGCTTTGGGCTACACAATTCAGGAAGTGATAACTTTATTACGTCAGGTTGCTTTTAACCCTTTACCCAACGCAGACGATTTCAAAATTTATTATTTTAAATATCATTTTTTAATTTTTTTTAAAAAACTTCAACAAAACCATATCATGTGACCCCTCTTGGGAACGAGCTCGACGAGCTCGTTCCAAAGAGGGGTCACATGATATGGTTTTGTTGAAATTTTTCTAAAAATAATAATTTTTCAGCTGCTAAATTTGCATATCACGCGGGCGGATGCGGGCGATTCGTTGGGTAAAGTTATCACTTCATGGACTCCAAAATTACAACCATTGATCATTTGCGACCCCTTCTAAAAATGGTTACAAAAGTTATTAAAGTTGGAAACGGGCTCATGAGTTGCAGCTAGTATTCAAATACGACAAGGGGGGGGGGGGGGGGGGGGGTTACCTAATGCATAAAGTTTCTTGTTAGTTTTTTTTACCCAATTTGACTCCAACCATAAACGTTTCAAGCAGTGCACAGCCAAGTTGGTGAGGTTTTGCCTTTGTAGCCAAGTTGATGAGGTTTTGCTTTCGTAGTCTTCCAGAATGGGGAGAGGTATCAGGGGAAAAAGTGGCCTGAAAGACCTATTTTAATTTTGGGGGTTTCAAGACACGTGTGGTTGGACAAAACCAAAAAATTAAAATACGAAATTTCGAGGGCATATTTGATCTAGGGTTATGATGTGTGGTGGTCTGGCTAGTCGATCGGCATGTCATTGAAAAATAAAAAAAATATTATGTTCTGTTGATTTTATTTACATATGGTTATAATTATGATTGCTGAATTAATAAAAAGTAATTGAAAATGTTGATTTGTCTCTTATTTTTTCTCAAGCTTGACATGTGCCGAGGTGTTAAAACAGATGTTGGTTTGAAGAACAACTTCTGTGCTTTGTCGCGTCATTCAAATGTTATTTCACACCTTCTGCACGTGGTAGTTTAATCTGCTGTATTTAATTAATCACTTCAATCCCGACTACTTTAATGTAGTAGTGGTAGTAGAATATTTTATTTAAGTGTCACATTTCAATACACATACATAATATACATAGAGTATTTACAAAATATTTATATGAAATCCAGCTTATGAAGGCTTCCGAGACACATTTTCATCAGAGATAAGTCATTTTTACACCCAAAAAACAAAAGAAAGCAAAAAAAAAAAAAACAAACCCGAAAAACTAAAACACATGCACGCACACCAATACACCCTCACAGACAAACACTTGAGCACACTGGTCTAGTGGTTTAGGCGCTGGACTCCTGATTGCCAGGCGGTGTTGCAGAGTGTTCGAATCCCGGCGGGGGATCAGAAACCAACATTGAAAATTCCTCTAAACCATGATTGTGTCATTTGAAACACACACACACAAACACACCCTCACACACAGAGTAATATGTAGACATACGCCCACATGCACTTGCGTATACTTCCGTGTACTAATTTTCTTTCACTTTTTCTTACTTTACCCCCCCCCCCCCCCCCCATCACGTATATCTGTCTCTCTCTACCTCTTTCCCACTGGAGAGTACTCTCTCTTAGAATGGCACATTTGCAGATATTTTAATTCGGTATCCCCCTTACATTCACCCACGTGTTTTTTCATACACACAGGCTTAGCTATTTCAATTGATAATTCAAATAACAACAATGTAGAGGAACGTTGAAACATCTGCAAATGCAAAGAGTATAAAAGTATGTACAAGCCCCTACAGAACTGGATGAAGGATATTTGTTTCGGTATGCAAATATCTCTCCCCCCCCCCTTGTGAAATAATCATTAGTTTCAGTCACGAGTGAGATACTTTTTGGTATACATTCAAAAACACTATATTTTCTTTTTACTATATCCCCTTTATAAGAATCTTTAACACTTTACCTAACATGAAAAGCAGACGACACTTGCAAAAAAAATTCTTGAATAACTAATTTTTTTCATTTTTTGTCTCAAAAACATAGGTTATGACCCCTCGTTGGAACGAGCTCGACGAGCTCGTTCCAACGAGGGGTCATAACCTATGTTTTTGAGACAAAAATGAAAATATTTTGAAAATTAATTGGCGATTTTTGAGAATAGCGCTGGCCGGTTTTGGCCGTTACGTTGGGTAAAGGGTTAATTGCGTAGCCCGACAAGAGTAAGACGGGAAAGGGGATGGGCTGGTCGACCTGACTCAATGTCGTAAACTGGTATCACTTCGATCATTAGCCGTGCACCGTGGGCGCTTTCGTGACGCAGGGGGCTTTTTCACCCCAACTTCCGGCCCAAGAAAGCATGGTTCATCACGTGTTGGCCTACTTCGCCAACGTTGCTAGGAGGGCTTAATGTTCTCTCCATCAACTCAATGGGTCGTCTATAATTGACGGACATCTAAATTATTCGTGTTCTTCGATTTCGTCAAATGGCGCAAAATTCGACGTCATCGGCACGCGCAATCCGGCTTGGGTAAACACAAGATAACGACGCAATGCTACATATTATACAATTATAATCTTCAAAGTTAAGCGTTATTATTACCACTTTGCAGGGCGTTTCCTAGTGCATTAATGTCGATTTAACGGGCAATCATATCCTCTATTGCTCGGTAGTCACGTGATAGGAGGGCCGCTAATGGAAAACAAAATTCATTATCGGCCCTCTTGTCACGTGACGTCTTTTAGAATTGAAAATTTAGAAATGAAAACTCGCAAGGAAAAGTTGATGCTTTCGCCATGTTGCGGTCTTGTTGATCGACAGCACCAGAAACAAATGACACGTGGCCATGTTGTCAGTTGTAGCCATTTTCCATGGCAACTGATTCGTCATCTTTATTGATTTGATATCATTGATATCATTTTGGAAATGTGTAAAATTACAAATTACGTAGTGGTAATAATAGTAATAACATGATTGTTGTCGGGCATAATGGTTCGTGAGCGGCCCTGCATCGATGTTGAACAGCCCTTGGGCTTATTAACGGCCGATGCAGGGCCGCTCACGAACCATAATGCCCTCCAAAATCATGTTATTGTTTAATTAACTTGGTTAAATTTTTTTAACGTTGTTGAAATAATTTAACATGTTGACGTTTGAAACGTTAACTGCTCCCAGCCCTGACCAAACCACAACATTTTCATCTTCATAACTTTTAAATACATTTTGCTCATTTTGCACTGTTGTAAATATTATCCAAGATATATGCTATGTTAGTTGTGCAACATATTGCGAATGTTATATTGCGTCAAAACAAAATATCTGTTGCACAAAATTTGTGTTAATACAGCTGTAAACAAAATGTGAAATTGGGAACTTCGCGAATATTAGTTGTTTTTCTCAAGTCTGCTTTGTTTATTTCCTCGATCAAATCGATCGCGCAAACACAACAGTTTAGATTCGAAAGTAACGAGGACTTTGTACATAACCAAATGGAACTGACTGTTCTATTCCCAATTTACAGTTTCAAACCACAGCAATAGTCGCCGTCTACCTCCCCCAAGTTCCAATTTCAATTTAAAGTAAATTATCTACTACCAATAACAAACGCAATTGTCTTGCCAGTTGAGGTCACAAGACAGTATTTATTAATCAGCAGAGAAACTGACATGCAAAAGCAATTAAGCTAATCCTTAACGCTCGTGACCACGGTGGGTCACAGTGTTTTGAAAACTGTCTTCCACTGATCAAACACTGTGGTCCACTGGAACTCCACGGTGGAGAACACACTGCGGCGGCGTTTTTGTTACAATCCACGTTGAACGTACTGTAGTATACCGACACCAATTTAGATTTCGTACGTGGTACTCTACGATTCATACTTTACTCTTTCTCATAAATAATTTTACACGGATGAATGACGAAGCAATCAATAATAATAAATAATAAATAATGTTTAAGCCTATAATCCACATTGTGCTCTATGGCTTTACAATTATTCACACTACACACGTACACACGATCAATGATTAGTTCGCGAAGGTTTGTTTGTACAAATAGGTTTTAAGACTAGCCTTGAATTTAATGGTTGTTTGTGGAAGTTTTAATTGTGTCGGAATAGAGTTCCAGAGAGCTGGGGCTGCACATTTAAAGGCCCTATCACCTGCTGTGATACATTTAGATCTAGGTATCGCAAGGTCATTGGACCTTGTGGGAGTGTAGGGTTTGACCAGATCAGATAAATATTCCGGGGCCCCTCCGTTTATACACTTAAAGGTGAGTAACAATATTTTGTATTTTATCCATTGCCTGACAGGGAGCCAATGTAGATTTTGAAGGACTGAACTTATATGGCAGAACCTGTGAGTTTGGGTGAGGACTCTTGCAGCGCAGTTCTGAATGTGTTGGAGTTTGTCAATCACTGATGTTTTGCACCCGTATAGCAAAGAATTGCAGTAATCGAGGCGGCTGGTGACAAAGGCATGAATAAGTTGTTCAGCAGTCTTCATGTCAATAGTTGGCCTTATCTTGCCGATGTTTCTCAGGTGGTAAAATGACGTGCGACAGATGTAATGCACGTGGCTCTCGCATGTCAAGTTCTCATCCAAGAAAAAGCCAAGATTACGAACTTCCTTGCTGGGATTCATTGTATTGCCTTCATTCAACAGAGGTTCCTTCGAAGCTTTGGAAAGTTGATGGGGAAGCCCTATGTAAATAACCTCAGTTTTTCAGCATTCAGCTTTAGGTAGTTATCATGCATCCACTGACTGATATCTGCGATGCGTGGACAATGTCAATTCTCCACAATTTATCTGAACCAGTCGACTAGGTGGACCATAAAACAATTTTTGGACATTAAATTGTCCTCTTATCGATAACCATGTTTTGTTTTACGCATACCGTGCGGAAAGAAGAAGCTCCGTATAAGTCTTAGCTTCAAAGTCTATAGGGGGAGTTGTAGCCTCCCAGGTGACCAGTCTACTTCCGTAAGGAATTCGACGCTATTATGGTCTGGAGCCAATGCAAGAAAACGTTTACAATTGTATTTTCTAGAATTGTCTTTTTTACCTATTAAAATAAATAACTAAAATGAATCATTAGCATTTCAAATGATATGGCAATTTGCCAAACGGCAAATTGCAACATCTTTAAAAATGCTAAAGGTTCATTTTAACCCATTTTAAAGCTATAATTAAAAACAACAATTCTAGAAAATATAACTGTAAAAGTTTTATAGTATCAGTCTTTGGAAGCAGTCTAGCCCTATGTTTAGATTCGTTCGTCTGTAATAATTCAGTTAGTTGGAAAAGAGCACCATGCATAAATATATCTCAGACGACTGGATGCAAAAACCTTTCATTTTTATTTGAATCAATGCTAAACATGTTGCTCAATCGAGGTTTGATTTGATCGAACGTTTCATGGCATTATCATCATGAATGAAGCCTCACCGCAGCCGCAGTTTTGTGAATACGCCGCTCCACTAACAGTGTTAATATCTTGGTGGTTTATAAGTGAATTAAATACTTATTACATTTAACATCTGTATATATCTGTGGGTGAAGAAACGTCATATTACATAAACGGTAGTCTGTGCGCAACCCTCGCGGAAATTGGGCAAACAAACTTGCTATAACTGCGTCTAAAATCCTAAAAGAATTAATTGGCGATCTGAGTCCGTAGTGAAGGTGATGAGCATACTTCCGACCAAACAGCTGCCTTTTACATTACTAAAACCATAGCCTAAATTTCCTTCTGTCTCTTCAGCGCTTCTGGCGAGAAGTAGGATTTCAACCTGACTATTGAGAAAAGTAGTTATTCTCAATCTTATATCCCAGCAGAAACTAAAGTAGACCTACTTTTAAAATTTGTATAAGTGTCATCGAAATAGAACTGAGATGCTCATGGACATACACTGTTCACCCTACAACATAAAAACGCAGCTGCTCACCATTATCGATAGATTTCATCAAAGCAAGTGGACGCCAATAGTTCGAATTGAAAAAAAATTCCAATACTCTCCCATTTGTAATATGATGCGGCTGTTCTTCGGGGAAATAGAAGCATTACTTGCCAGAAACATAAGATAAGTAAACATGCTTCGACAAAATTTGGAAACCAAATCCAGGGCTGGGAGGAGTTACAAATTTTCCTTAACACGTTAACGTGTTAAATAATTCTGCTTTAACGAGTTAAATGATGTTAAATGTTAAAATGAACAAAATTCTAATAACTTCGGCCATTTTTATTGATTTTAATTTGATTATGATTGAACTTACGTACTGTAGTTAATATAGTTCTGTCAGGTTATCGTAAATTCTAACATTGAGCGATGTTTTCATTTAAGAATACAATCGCTGCGGTCGTATCCTCAGAAAGATACATTCGCCGCTGTTCCAATACCAGGCCTTACATGGCAAACAAGCGTTCGGGTGAAGCTGATTTTGCTGTATCGCCAAATATCGGCGAACCACCTTCGCCAACGTCTCTAGGAGGGCTTAATTGTCTCTCCATCAACTCAATGGGTCGTCTATAATTGACGGACATCTAAATTATTCGTGTTCTTCAATTTCGTCAATTGGCGCAAAATTCGACGTCATCGGCACGCGCAATCCGGCTTGGATAAACACAAGATAACGACGCAATGCTACATATTATATAATTATAATCTTCAAAGTTAAACGTTATTAACTTGGTTAAATTTGTTTAACGTTGTTAAAATAATTTAACACGTTAACGTTTGAAACGTTAACTGCTCCCATCCCATCCCATCCCTGACCAAACCACAGCATTTTCATCTTCATAACTTTTAAATACCTTTTGCTCATTTTGCACTGTTGTAAATATTGTCCAAGATATATGCTATGTTAATTGTGCAACAAGTTGTGAATGTTATATTGCGTCACAACAAACTATCTGTTGCATAAAGTTTGTATCAACAATGAAGCGTTACGAGAAAACTGCAACGACATTTGTCTATATGGATTACCAATGAAATTTAGGGCGCGGTAGCTAAGCCGTTAGAACATTTAATTGCACGTCAAAAGGTCGACGGTTAGATCCTGATCTGCGGTAACTATGTTGTGTCCCTGGTCAAGACACTTAATCCCGATCCCGTGTGGGGCGGAGGGGGGGGGGGGTGCACGGTTATGTTGTTACTAGGGCTCACTGCACGTCGACAGTGCACTTGCCTTCAATCGCTATTGACACTAATTGTACATAATCGGTACGTTGGGGAATCTGACAGTTGCTTGCCAATGCTCGGTGGTTCTTTCCGAGTACCCCGACATCCTGTACCCGTCAAACCCTCTAATACGATGTGATCCTGGCGTTTGAACGTATAGCAGTGTTTTGGCGTTAAGTTCCTGGCTCCCCAAACGCATTGTAACACTTTGTTGGTTGAGTTATTAGTGGCAAATTCTATAGTTTGAAAATACTTGATTAACCCTTTACCTAACATGAAAAGCAGACGACACATGCAAAAAAAAAAATCTCGAATAAAACATTTTTTTCATTTTTTGTCTCAAAAACGTAGGTTATGACCCCTCATTGGAACGAGCTCAACGAGCTCGTTCCAATGAGGGGTCATAACGTATGTTTTTGAGACAAAAAATGAAAAAAATAATGAAAATTAATTGGCAATTTTTGAGAATAGCGCTGGCCGGTTTTGGCCGTTACGTTGGGTAAAGGGTTAACCCTCTGCACACTGATATAAAAATAACGAAATTTCAAACAACATGTTTTTCCCATAACCTAACACCGAATTTACCGAAATTCATTATATTGTGGCAGAGCTCGACGAGCACCGTCAAAACAAGAACGAATCAATTACATTCCTAATTGCCTTAGGGGAAAAATTTGCAATTATATTTTGATCTCAGTGCGCTGAGAATTAATTATTTGGTAGAGTGTGGAACATCATCCTGTTTGATTCTATCTATGCAGGTCATGACCATTTTACGATATGGTGAATTAGCGGATCGACCCGTCGCAGGGCTGAACGGACAGTGTGTCCCCATTTATGCAATAGATTGAGATTATAGCATGTGACTTTCTTTCATACGTCTCGTATTTCTGTTTTATCACCTTTCCTTTGCTCACGGATAATAGTTTAGATGGTTTGTGCCCTGTGTAAGGAAATGACCTGGCGGTTTGTTTGACATTATTCAATTACGGGAAATGAAAGCTCGGGGCGTTTCATAGTTTGCATAAGCTCCGGAACTTCTTTATTCGCCTTTGTGATTCGATGCAGATGAAATGTTCTACTACTGTCAACACAAAATGTAATGTATTGTGCAGATTTTATTAAATTGCTTTCACAATACAGATGTGTATTTATTTCAGGCGTTTAGTAAGCCACCATCACGCTCTCAGGCTGCCAGTCTAATTCCGTAGAGGAATCAGACGCTTTTATGGGTTGTTTGTTTACCACAGGAAGTTTTCTTATAGACTACCGTTGATTTATGTGATGGTCTTTTTTAACAAAGATGCAGAGATACTCATACGAGCGTCAGTTATAAATATTCCAAACAACAAATATTTATTTCGCCTTGAAAACATGAAGATATTGACATAATTCTTGGAACTATGCGGCGTAATATTAAAACTACAACCGTGTGGCGAGATTTTATTCATAAATATTTAGTTTACTTGTATGTCTAACAATATTATAATGTCATTAAAGATTCTATCAAGTCAATTGTCGATTGTGAAACGTTTCATGCGATGATTCAACGAAAATAAATCTTTATGGTACTTCTGGAATATTTTAGTTGGTCAGATAAGAGACCCAGGGGTTTTCTTTTCCGATTAACTGAAATATTCCAGATGACTGAATCTAAAGAGTAGGCGATGGACTACTTAAGAGTATAGATTACTTCCAGGCCGTAACAGCGTCGACTTCCTTCCAAAATTTTACTAGTGGCTTAAGAGTTTGGCCTAACCAATGTAATCTCCAGGAAGTCTTACACAGTGTTGTCCACGCATGTAATAAAAATCAACATCAGCAAAATTAATTAAGACCCGGTGCTTCATTAAATAAATTTGCGATGATTATTCCTTTAATTAGTGTTTGGAATCTAATATTGTTGCGTCCGTGGAAATATTGCCCATTCGTGGAAAGTGATCAGTTTACGGAGGTAGTACTGTATATCCAGTAAATGGCTATAGAAAATCAACCTGCTTGTTGAGAGCTGTTGGAAAATGAACTAAAACACCTCTAGAACATTTTTGATTTCCACACTAAATTTACGATAAATGTGCATGGTACATAAGTGGGAGGCCATAATGCATTTAGTATATTTTACAAATTCGATGCAACACGTTTTATTTCTTAGTTGCTTATTTTCGAACGCAACGATGGGTTGATTGAGACGCGGGAATAACAGTTATTATTTAAGGAGTTCGTCCACATGTACATAACACGAGGACAACTACCTAGAAATGGCTGCAGCATGACATCTTCATAGCACGAGATAGCCATCTCAAATGCTCGTCATATGATGGTCACGTGGTATTTTTTTTTAAAAAGTTGTTGATATATGTGTATATTAACCGTGAAGTTCTCCCAAATACCACGAAAAAACGAGAACTTGCTTTGGAAGACATTTCCTATGTAGTTTTTTTATTTGTGGCAGCTTCAACCGTGTGGATTTTCAAAATACAGGATCGCTCGTAACATTCAAATATGGCACCTAAAAAAATACGTCTTTTTGCTTCATCGCTGATAATTTTCGTCATTGGAAGGCACTTAAAGGTGAATCCCTTAAGTTTCCAAAGTTGCTTTAACACTAAGGGTATGCGAATTGCATATAAAAATTGAAATTTCAAAATATTAGCGAATTTGTAACATCGATGTGTCATTTCACAAACGTCAGGCATTTTTATAGTAGAGTAGTATAAAAATATAGAAGCTGTTTTTTTTCCATTTTTTTTCCAAATCAGTGTGAACGTTGGGCCGTTATTTCTTATATTAACCCCATTAAAAAAAAAAAGAAAATGGCGCTTTCGACATCGTTTGATGTTCTGTATTTTTTTTATATTATTTTTCGAAAAATTTCAACAAAACCATATCATGTGACCCCTCTTTGGAACGAGCTCGTCGAGCTCGTTCCAAAGAGGGGTCACATGATATGGTTTTGTTGAAACTTTTTGAAAAAATTTTAAAAATGATATTTAAAATAATAAATTTTGAAATTGTCTGTGTTGGGTAAAGGGTTAATATAATCGTCCAGGTGGTGAGATTTTGCTATTTACTTTTTCCTGTGAAGAATAAAAACTTGCAAGGTACTTCAAAAAACACATTCTTTAATCAAAGAAACAAAATAGAAAGTTACGTAGTTGCTTCCAAGTGGCTTGTCATGTCAAGTTTTGGTCTTTTTGTAACTTTATTAAGCGAAAACAACAGACAGCTTCGAGAGCTGTCTGTTGTTTTCGTTTATTTAAAGTAACAAAAGGAAACATTGCTTTATTTTATCTGATGTCATCCGTGTTTTCATGACAATTACATGCTTCTTAATTAGACCTTCCTTGTCCGTCTTATAGTTTCTGGGGAGTTAACTTTACCGAAAGTCGATTTTCATGACGAGATAAGTCAGGGATATGAACAAAAATAAACAATTTGACTACTTTGTTCAAACATAAACGCTGTTGCCAATTCAACTTGCGCGATTTCCTAGCATTGTTCTTGGATTTATACCATGATTACCTATTATACAATATATGAAAAGCCTATGACAAAAATTTAAACCCGCCAGGAATGGGATTTCAATATTTAAAATTTATACCTACAGTGGAAGTACATCCAAGCTGACCTTTTGTGCCGTCGACCTGCCTGAATGCAACGCGTCTAAATTTATCGCACGTAGCCTTGCGAAGAGTGAAATGAAAGTGAAAATTTTTTATTACGTCTTTAAATGAGTTTACCCCATAAGACACTAAAACTGAACGAACATGCATTGCCTCATGTTAATAAAGCATTCATAACTCGAAATGGTATGTTATTATGGTATTAAAATGAAAAAGGTCCCGTTTCATTCTCCATTTCTTTTCGACGATAAAATTGACAGCGAAAGTACCGCTCACTGAAGCTCATGTAAACAAAAACAGATTCGCAGGTATGTATGTCTGGTGCTCAGTAAAATCGAGAAAACATAATAGCGAATCTTAATAATCTGACGATCATGGTATAAATAAAATATACCCAAAGTAGCTTGGTGTACCAAATGTTTACCACTCGTGGTGAAGTGGTGTTAACCGCGCACCAAAGGCTCGCGGTTAACACCACTTCACCACTCCTGGTGATCATTTGGTACACCAAGCTACTATGGGTATATTCCATATATCCGAGACAACTGTAGCCACAGACTCTTTTGTTGTACAGTAGAGTCGCCGTGGACTGATCGTAATATAAGCGTTTACCAGGTAATGAAATTCTTCATCAGCAAAATTTTAATTAATGAAACACACTATACTTAGTGTAAGGAATCTATCTAATATTATTGTGTCTGTGGAAATATTGCCCACCCATGGAATGTTACCAGTCAACGGCGACTGTATAGTAATTTGTGGTAAAAGACCTTGGGCAATCACAAGATCTCGTGTCTTCCAGTTTAGTTGTAAATGTGCATTCATGTGGGTTCTATGCAACTCGACCTTCATTTTGGAATGTAATGTGTTTATGTAATTCAGAGATTAATCAAATTACAGAATAAAGAACAGAGTCTTCGCTGGGCCGAAACTTTCCGGCGCCACACGTAAAGTGTGTTACTGCTAAAATCGGAGGATGTACTTCGCTGTCTGATTCAAATAAATTGATCGGGTTTTGAAAAATGAACTGGCAATTATTTCACGGGTGAATGGACAATTGGTCACGGAAAAATTCCGACAGAACACGAACGTTCTGGCGAAATCTTCGGTAGGCGAAAAAGGCGGTCGTATAAGTTATATCTGTGCCATTAATTCACTTAATGGTATGGCTAAATGATCTCGGTACATACACCTGTTGTTGCACAGTTACACTTAGACAGCAATAGATTAATCGACCAATTACTTTTAATTCTCAGGACTTAGTGGGTCGCGACTCTTTAAAAAGGGCAGTATTTAATTAGATAGATACTCCATAACTTTGCCTACAGCGGCATGAAGTATTCGTCTAATTACATGCAGCATTTTGTAAAGTTGATAACATTCAGTTTTTATTGACGGAATGACAAAGCCTCATTATAACTCACTGACAATTAACGTTGAAACTTTCAAACAGCTTATTGACAAAAGAAATAAAAAACATATTTGTTTTGAATTTTTGTCATCGTTCGTGCTCTTCCCTGGTCCAATGGCTTTCGTTCGCAAGTGAATGAAACTTTTTCTGTTTCCATAATTTTAGCTAACAAAGAGTTTGTGGGTGCCAGGTCAAAATATTTAGGGTAACTGACTAGACTGGCACCCGGCAGCGTGAATACTGATCAAGACGTTTCGCCTAAAATATGCGTTACCTGAATACAGCCTTAACCTTTTGAATCCTCGTTTTCAGGAATGGTATCGCCTTTGTGTACATTTACAATGAGATGGTCAGTCCAATATCAATATACAGGGAGGATAAAATAATAACTGCAGGTCTGCTGGCTGCAGACTGCTGTTATTATTTTATCATCAATTCCCCTTGTATAATCCTTGTAATGAGACAAAAATGGGTTGATGTTATGCCTTGAGCCTAAATATCAGTCTTTCGAGTTCAAAGGGTTAAATACACAAGGATTTTTTGGTACTGTACTGTGGCATCAATTCGCCCTTTGAGTGCAACAAAGCGTCATCTGTATTGCAGACGAGGGCAGATGGGGCCTTGTTGCACTCAACGGACGAATTGGGATACAGCCACTAGTTTTTAGCTGCGATATTTTTTACTTTTCGTGATCGGCACTACTTTACTGAGGCATTCGTGACTTCAATGTACCATAACGTGACTTCAGTGCATTAGTTCTGAGTTGGGGTATTCATTGTACCATAACGTGACTTCAATGCATTAGTTCTGAATTGGGGTATTCATTGTACCATAACGTGACTTCAATGCATTAGTTCTGAATTGGGGTATTCATTGTACCATAACGTGACTTCAATGCATTAGTTCTGAATTGGGGTATTCATGTGGCTGTAATTTATAATTGTTTAAGCTCCTTTCACACATTCATGAACTGTTCGTTAATGCGCGCGAAACTGTTCGAAATTGAAATTCTTAACAGTTCTCGGTAGCTGTGACGTCACATGCCTAACCACCTACGAATAGGCTACACATTAGCTACGAAGTGTTACGGTGTACTTACGAATCACCATCGACTCCGCTACGAATCATGTCGAGCTCTGACGAACCATCACGAACTGTCCATGGGCTGTCACGATTGACCTTCGAAGTACCTACGTCACCTTACGATTTGTTACGAATTGTCAAGACTTGTCAAGAACTGCTACGATTCCCCACGAACCTGCTACGACTTGTGAAGACCTGCTACGATTCTTTGGTCATGGACATTTTGGTGACTTGGACCAAACGAAATATTACACCTAAGAAGAAATATGTTTGGACAAAGTCATGACTCCTGAGAAGACGTGCCTTTGGTCAGTGTGAGCACGTGGTTGATGAACTGGCCAGGGAGAATGTCACCAGCTTCGGGGATTTCTTAGGAATAGATCCAGATATGTCCAAAGAGCATGTGGACCCGGGTGGGCCAAGAATTTAGAAAGCTGATTCTTTCTGAAGGAAGGCATTGGAACCCAGATTGAGATGGGCCATAGTATTGCTTTATTTAACTAAGGGAATAGTTATGGAAGCCTGCAATATGGATTTAAGATGGCGTACAATACACTCATGGAATTTATTCCTGAAACCTGTGAGGCAATCATAGAAGAATATTTGGAAGAAGCCCTGTCCAAGGACACCTGAACATGGGAAGGAAGAAGCTGTCCTTTATTCAACAAGAGAAAATTTCCACAATACTGTTGGAATCTTGGATGGGAAACGTGTGGCCATATAGTGTCCACCCAATGGTGGCTCATTTAATTATAACTGTAAAGGATTCCATTCCATTGTTCTGATGTCTTTGGTGGATGCCGACTATAAGTTCCTTTATGCGAGTGTGGGTGTGGGTGTTAGTGGATGCTCTTCAGATGGTGGTATTGTTGCTGCTGCTGCTCTTAGACAGGCTTTGGAAGAAGTAATTGTTTGCTCTGCCAGATGCAGAACCTCTCCCTAATGTTCCATTTCAAGTCTCTGCCCCTTGCGAAGTTAGTTTTGTTGTATACTTTCTCATCTTTATTTAATAGTATTTCATTTCGCATAAAACAAACTTTTAGAGTTTTAAACAGCTTTTTGTTGTTAATTTGTTTATCTTCAACTCGATAACTAGGAGCATGTCACGATACTTCGTCACATCTGCATCTATATCTTCCTAATTGTACAAATAATTATAGTACTGAGAACCTCGGGGTAGGGCGAGTCTGTTTGTGTCCTGCAGTTCTCCTACTGCTGTAAAACTTATACCTTACATTGTTCCCAGTTGTCATTGTAAGTTTCCCTTCATGGAACCTTCTGTCCAGGGCGTCGAGTATGGAAGGCGAAATATAAAACTGCTGACCAGGGCAGAAAATGTCAACTAACTTCTGTGTGAGCCAGAGTTAAGTCGGGTAAAATACGTCAAACCTTCCAACCCTGAGTTCAGAAATGTTTTCTCCCTTTCCAATATTATTATAGAGCAAAGCTTTCTCTGCCACATTCGTTGTTCTTGTTTGGCGTTGAAGGATTTGCTTTTCGCAAACAATTTTTCATACAAGAATTAAAAATGAATTATCTGTCGCTTTATCTGAGTATGCATTCAAATTGAGATGGACGTGTTAATTTTATGATGTTCGTGTTAATTCATCCGCACTTCATACAAAACTTGACACGCCCATCTCACATTCCTACTCAGATAAAGCGACATGTAATTAATGTCAATTGTTATAAATTAATTCAGATGGTTTGCTTGTATTATAATTTATACCATGATTACCTATTCTACTATATATGAAAAGCCTATGACATACATTTTTGCTTTATACACCAACCGTGATGAACACGCCAACAATGGGATTTCAATAGTTACAGTTTACACCTACAGTGGAACTACATCCACGTTGACCTTTAGTGACGTCGACCTGAATGCAAACTTGTCTAAATTTATCGCATGTCGCTCGTGAAGAGTGAAATGAACGTGGCAATTATTTATTACGTTTCTAAATGGGTTTATCCCATAAAACGCCAAAAAATTAACAGACATGCATTGTCTCGTGTTAAAAAAGCATCCATAACTCGAAACAGTATGTTATTATGTTATTAAAATGAAAAAGGCCCTGATTCTTTTTCTATCTCGTTTTAGTGATAAAATTGACAACGGAAGTACCGTCCATCGATCCTCGTGTAAACAAAAGCAAATTCGCACGTATGTACGGCTCCTGCTCATTAAAATCGAGAAAAAATAATAGCAACTCTTAACAATCTGACGATCATGGTATAAACAAAAAATACCCAAAGTAGCCTTGGTGTACCAAATGTTCACCACTCGTGGTGAAGTGGTGTTAATCGCGCGCCAAAGGTTCGCGGTTAACACAACTTCACCACTCATGGTGAACATTTGGTACACCAAACTACTATGGGTATATTCTATATGCATCCTTATCCGACTGAAGTCTCTGTCGTTTATATAATTTCAGTCATTTCACCTTGACAGTTTTATTATTTTCAACATAGGGTAATATGTGCGGTTTCCAATACTGAAGAGAAAAAGTGTAAACATCCCATAGAAGGGCATATTTGGGTGTTCCAGTGCACCACAACCATGGTGGTCTGCAAAGTTAGGTGGGCTGGAAAAGTTGAGCTATTTTGGAAAAAACTCAATTTTTCTCGTAAAAAAGTTGATTTTCTTGGAAAATATTGTTTTGTTCCGAAAAATAACTCAATTTTCGCCCGAAAACCCTGTTTTTTTTCTGCAAAATGTTTAAAATTCGAACATTTCTGGCCCACTTTCGACGGAATTTTCTGAAAATGTCTAAAAATTCACCGGGTTGAAAAATTCAC
The DNA here is from genome assembly GCA_031216915.1 of Pictodentalium vernedei. Lineage (NCBI taxonomy): Eukaryota > Metazoa > Mollusca > Scaphopoda > Dentaliida > Dentaliidae > Pictodentalium > Pictodentalium vernedei. The sequence continues at coordinate 188,006,531 of CM062297.1, read as the reverse complement.
TTTTTGATAAATTTAACACTGATTTTCCCATTGGGGTGATTTTTTTCAAATTTCTTCCTGGAATGGGGTTTTGCACGATTGTGACCGGAGGCAAGATTAGCACTGAGATTCCCATTGGGAAAAATTCCGAAAAGGACATGCCTTTTTGCGGTCGCGTGTTGGAAAAATACGCGATCGAGCGTTGATTCCCATGGGAAAAAGATTATGGTTCGACTGGGTTAATTCGTGAATTGGGCTGATAAAGTTGGCCATTTGAGATCGCGCGTCCAAGTTTAAAAAAAATAGCTCAATGTCGATCTGGGGATGGAATCGCGATTGAAGATCTATATATATATATTATGATTTATGAGTCGAATGATAAAATTGTTTTAAAAATAAAAAAAAAAAATAAAAATATATATATATATGTAACAACATTCAGAAAAAAAAAATACAAAACAATAACTGTTTTTGTCATTAAAAAAAAAATAAAAAAATAAATAAAACAATGTTTCTACACAACGACCAAGTTGTTCAGACCCGTCACCGAGGTTCAGGAACGAGCCAGGAAAAAGATCGTCGAGGAATTGGGACCCATAAAAGAAGGTTCTCAGAGGATGGCTACGCTCCCGATAGTTTTGTTCCAAGAACATTGTCCGAATACACTCCGACAGGAATCGAGACCGATCGAAGTAGCGTCGATAGCGACGCTACTCCGACGAGAATCGAAACCGATCGAAGTAGCGTTGATAGCGACGCTCCGAACACTGTTGGAGGCATCAGATAGTAGTGGAATCGTGAAAGATATGATGTACGGATTTCGTCACGATCACGATAAAACTTTCGTGTGTGACACGGACGTATCGCGTGAGGTCGACTATTTGATCGTCGGTTCGAACAGAGACTAATTGACCGACGGACTGTATACTCTGCTCGCTCACCAGAGACCCACAGATTACACTAAGGAGGATTACCAGAATTACGGAGACATTCTGATTCAGACGCAGGCAATGAAGAGGAACAATGATCCAAAGAGACGAGACCGAAGGATAGGAGAGGTTACAAGTGGAAGTACGTGGTGACACCCATATGGGAGTCGAATGAGCAATTCGTGAGATCGGTGACTGGAAAGGGAATGACCGATATGATATTTCTTCCACGCGATACCGATGCCTTGTCGGAGAGATTGAGATTGCTGATGGCCAGCAGAGAGGCTGGTAACACTGGAGTGGATAACGAGATAGTAAGCGTGTGCGACCAATTGTTGGGGCATAAGGTCTTGACTATGAAGGATTATAAAGAGTTGATGAATCGTTTGAAATAATAAAATAGTAAGAGCAAAGAAAGAAAAATATTAAGTAAATAAATATATATATATATATATATATATATATATATTAAAAAAATAATAAAAAAAACGAATTTAAAATAAATAAAAAAAAATGTTAGGGATAAATAACAGGGGATACGCTAGATCTTACGTCTACAGTGGCTCGGGCATCGTGGATTCCAGGATGCGATTTTTAAAACGTAAATTCACTGGCAATGCCGCAAAACAGATCACCTCGAGCGCTCTCAAAATTGGAAAGAAGATGGCGATCGATGTGGGCAAGAAAGCGGCGACCGAAGCGAGCAGTAGAATAGCTTTGGAAGCTGACAAGAGAGGTGCCGACGCATTGATTAATAAATTGATAACTCCACCACCTGCCAAACGATCGAGAATCGAACCGAAAAGTTGGCGAGATCTCTATGATGATGTCGTACCGATACAAGACTTAGTTAAAATGATGAAAGGATCAGGATTGAAAGTGATTTACAAATAAAAAAAAAAACTTTTAATAAATAATATATATAAAAATAGGAATTAAAATAAAAGAAATAGAAAAAGAAGCATAGTTCAAAACAAAGTTAAAAAAAAATCGTGAACAAAAAAATTGATATCAAAGACATGTCTTGGAGTGACGCGATGACCAAGAGGTCGAATGATGAGTTCATTTCTAAGAGCATAAGAGGTCTGATAGTGGGAAAATCGAATTGCGGAATGACCGATATCTTGATGAATCTATTGTTGCGACCTAACTGGTTGGATTATGACAGATTTTTCGTTTTCGGCAAGAGTCTCTTTCAACCAGAATACAGACTGCTTCGAGAGTGCATGAATCGTACATTACCGAAGGACGTCATGGCGAGAATCTTCGACAATCGAGACGAATTCAAAGGACACGAGACTTTGAATATATTGGAAAGTGTGGCGAGAGAATTGACTAGAAGACACGTCGAGTGTTCCAATGTGGAATGTCTGTTTTACGAGAATGCCAACGACATTCCCGATCCCAGACAGTTGAAGTCGGAGAATAAGAATCTCATGATCTTCGACGATCTGCTGTTGGAGGGACAGAATCGATGCAAATCGTATTACATTCGAAGACGTCACAGCAACGTGGATTGTATCTATCTGTCTCAGAATTATTTTTGACTGCCCAGACAGACGATAAGGGAGAATACTAATTTTCTGTGTCTCTTTCATCGGGATCTCGAGAGTCTCAATCACATCTATGGAGATCACGTGGCAAGAGACATGAGCAGGGAAGAATTCAGGAGATTCTGTAAGAAGGTGTGGGATAAAGAACAGATAGTCGAGGATACAACTGCGAAACTGTCCTTTCAAATCGTAGTGAGTCACAACACGACTCGATTTACTACGAAATTCGTACCTTCCATCGATTTGAAGAAGGAAACGAGATACGAGATAGCGTTGGTTAATCTCGAGACTTACAATTCGTTTCCCAACGTCACTGAAAAGAATAATGCGTTCTAGTAATCCAGCAGTGTGGATTGGTTCGAGATTCGATTTCGCAAAGGGAGTTACGACACATCCAGATGAGACTGAAGACCGACGGTCACGGAAGCAAGATGACAAGACTCGCTCCCAATACGAGTACTCTGCAGACGATATTAGACTTGGGAGATAAGTTTCGAGTGGATTTTAGTGCAGACGATTCGATCGGCGAGATGTTGGGATTCGATCAAAAGATGTATCGAGGTCACGCCGCATCCGAAAATATGGTCGACATTCTCGCAGTCAATAGCATTTTAGTGAATGTCAATGTGATTGTGGGAAGTTACGTTGACGGTAGGGCTCAGCCTACGGTCTACTTGTTTTTTCCGGACATTTCGCCGGGTAACAAAATCGTGGAGCGACCTCAAAATATCGTCTATCTACCCGTGATTCTGGACACGTTGTATAGCATCGAAACCACGTTGGCAGATTAGAACGGCGATCTGTTAGATCTTCGCAGAGAGAGAGTGGCTATACAATTTCACACCATAGAGATACGAAAAAAAAAATTAATAATTTGAAAATAATATCTTAAAAAAAAGAAAATATTTTTTTTTTTATTTAAAGAAGTTTAGGTTTTTATTTGTATATTATATAAGAAATAAAAAAAAAGAAACTTATAATATTAATAATTTTTAAAAAAATATATATATAATCAAATCAAAAAAAAAGAAAAAAATATGTCTCAATCAGGGGGGTGGGGGAGGGGGGCACTAAAACTTTGCAAGACGTGACGTCCTATTTTTTATTCGGCTCCTTTTTACACCCACCCGCCCACTATGTGAACATTTTCTACTACCGTTCTCAGACACCTACCCCCCACTCTCCCATTAAAATCCAAAATAAACTTACCCTAATTGCCCACGTGGGGGCACAATGACACTGTGCGCTGAGACGTATTGCACGCCGATTTGCACATGTCTTCAGCTAATCTAACCCTGTCTGTGCTGTGTATTACACAGTACCGCTGTGCAGTGTGTAGTACATCGTGGTTTATGATGTTGAAGAGCTGACAGCTGCTCGTCGTTGCTCGGTGGTTCTCTCCGGGTACTCTGGCTTCCTCCACCCGTAAACCTGTCACCGACACGATGTGACCCTGGTTGTTAAAGTGTCGTTAGACACAAATAAATAAATAAATCAATCAACCAATTAATAAATAAATAACTTGGGTTGAATTTAGTGCATCAGAGAGAATTTTCCCAAAATATTGTCTGCACATTTTCTACATTTCGAACAAGACACCCACTCCCTACTAACGTGTGACATTTTCCCAGATTAAGTCCAATATTCTCACATATAAAGCCTCCTGGTGTCGTATTTATGTTAAGAGTGTGATGTACAACATCATCTTTAAGATTTGAAACACAAATGATGGTATATATTTGCTAATATATCGATATATTTTTAAAAAATTAAAAAAATTGCACAAGTTGGAAATGCACATTTTTGGCGCACTTAAGAGATCCACCCACCCCCACGTCACGTCTTGCAAATTTTTGGTGCCCCCCCCCCGTCTCAATACATAATTAAAAACGTGAACATATCCGAAGGACAGAAAGCTAAACTTCACAGAGCGTTGAGAAATCGATGCGCGGTCATTAGATTTAAATTCAGTCTTCAAGATCTGGTGAGTGGCGGTCACGATCAGATCGCCTGGACTAAAACTCAAATCAAAAGGATGGAGAAAGCGATTCGTAATTGAACGGGAACGATGGTGAGACTGAGTCCCGCTCAACTGAGATATAATCTGAGAACGAAAGGCAGTTTCTTGCCGTTATTGGCGGGACTCGCCGCCAAAGTATTACCCATTCTCACGAAGATGGTGTTGCCAGCTCTAGGCGCGGGAGCACTCCCGGGACTTGCTAATTCGGGAGTCGACAAATTAGAGGGTATAGGAATGATTTTGAAGAAGAAGAGGGGAAACAGACTGTTTTTGAAGAAGGGAGGAGCCGTGTGTCACGTAGACATCGAAGGTAAAGGATTGTATCTAGGACCTGTGAGAAAGGGTGGTGGCGATGCTTTCAATGGAGCCAGTCTCTATCTGAGGACCGGAGAGAATGTGGAACTGATTGGTGAAGGTTTGTTGTTGGGTCCGAATTCGTCGTTTAAGAATATACCCCTTTTGGGTATGTTATTATAAAAATAACAAATAAAAAAAAATGAAGCGAAAGGAGAGAAAAAAAAACATCTTCCAACAGACGTCCTAACAAAACGTTCATATTACGAAAAGCTTTTAGCTTTTTCTAAACATTTACATGATTATGAAAGAAAATTGGAACAAATTGTACACGATGCGAGTTTAAACATGTACAGAACGTTGTTTTCTTTAATATTTTTATTCATATTCCTAAATCGATGCTATTTCGAAAATATCGAAACGATGAAGTGTTCGAACAAAAAAAAATATGTCTTACCAAGATTTTTATTATGGAAGAGATTATTGCATGATTATAGATATCCTAAATCATTTAAAATATAAAGTGAAACTTGTAGAATGTTACACGAAATATCCTTACATTATTTATTGCACAAAAAATGTAGTTAATATATTCGATCATGGTGGTGATAAAAATATTGAAAATCCATTCGCGCGTGTGTCGAATTTATTCGCAGATTACACTCATTCGCGTCAAATAGATCGTGGATCATATTTGCTGAAAGGTTAAAAATCATTATCGATTATTACCCATATCATTCTAACGACAATGGCGATGATGATGATAAAAGAAAATGGTTTTATCGAAATACGAAAAGCATAAAATGCTTCTTTTGAAAAAAATGTCATCTCTTTCCTATAATACACGCGATCACAATAGACGAGAAGTATTCGTTCATTCAGTTGATGATGCAATGAATACAATGTGTTGTTCGGAAAAAAACGTAATATGTATATAAAAAATAAAAATAAAAATAAAATACTACGAAAAAAAATAATAAAAGAAAAAATAAAAAGAATATAAAAAAAATTCTAAAAATTATTTTTTTAGGACTTAGAAATTTTTTTTTATGCATATAATAATTATGAGTAAAATGAACTATTGCATGGAATCGAGGGCTTGGTTTCTTCGAAGGGCACTGTGCAGAGCTTATGTGATCTGTGTGGATGAACAACTTCCTTGCATCTTGCATGAAAGATGCCTCCGCTGTCGGGAGGAGAGAGATTTTAACCATGTTAATCATTTCTGTCTTACGATGGAATGAGAAGATATCATCATCATGTATTCCATGCCCACATTGGAATACGTCTGGCGTGACGACACAATCGAATGTGGAAGCAGTTCGTGGCTTGCGTCAGAGAACCAACCCCACTAATTCAGAAGAGTTGATGTTGTCGCATCAAGGTTTCACCACTGAAGACAGGGGACGCGTTTTGGAATTATCGTTGAAAAGGAGAAACTTTTTTTTTTTCATTAAATAATAAGGGATGAAAATAAAATAAAACAAATACATAAAAATGATATAAATAAATAAATAAAAAAATAAATAAATAAATAAAAATGGAAATGGAAACTCGAAGTAAAAAAATGTATTCATCGTTAGAGAAGTTGAGCATCGAGCCCACGGCATCGTTTCTACCATCACTGCTAGAATGAGGAGAAAGTGATGACGTGGCACAGAGGTATCAAATCAAGCAAATCAATAGAATTCAATTGTATCTGATGCGAGAGAGAGATTCTCATCGTTCGCTCAATAACAAATATTCGAGATTAGAGAAATTTGTGAATGGTGTGGATTTGACTCTCATCGCAGCCTCTATGGGTTTGACTGTTGCCGGAATCAGTCTATTGTCGACCTCCGTCGTTTCTCTTCCGGTCGTGTTAGCCATAGAAGGATTGACTTTGACTGCCGGATTCGTTAGTACTATCAGAAAATTATTAGCTAAGAAATTATTTGTAAAGGTCAGGAAGCACGAAAACATCAGCATTTTTGCCAATACAAAGATTGCAACCATGTCGGATAAGATCTCCGTGGCGTTGAAAGACGGTAGGATTTCGGACGGCGAATACGTCGACATACTGAACAAAAAACAAAAATATGAAGTCATGAAAGCGAATATAAGAGTCAAGAGTCATCAGATCATCAAGGAACAATTGAAGGATTCTCCCGTGGAAAAATGTAGGGAAGAAGCAAGACGATCATTTCGTAAATTGTTGGATCCCAAAAAGATTGCAGAAGCAGTCGATTGAAAACATATATACATATATATATAAAAAAGAAGAAGAAGAAAAAAAAAATTATATATATATATTAAAAAAGAAGAAAATAAATAATTAAATATATATGAAAAACACAAATGTTTTGCATCAAATGCAAGAGAGGTGCCGATACAGTTAACGTTAAAAAAGTACTCACACAAAATAACAGACCCATTCTTCGCAGAATGAGTAAAGTGTGCGGTTTGACCAAGACGCAATTTGTCAAATGCGGTGCTGGTTTGACGAATAAAATGATTAATAATCTACCCTTCAAAATGAATCTGACAGGACATCAATTCACGGAACCCAGCACGAAATTAAATAAGAGATTGAATCGAGATCTGACTCCTAAATCTTGGAGCAAACCCATCAATAGGGTGGATTGGGCCGCTTACACACATGATTTGTGCTGCGTTAAACATCCTGACGTCGAGACTCGTAATCGAATTTGCGATCAAAACATGATGACGAAAATGAAACATATACCAAATCCCACTAGGAGAGAGAGAATCGAACGTTCGCTGGTCGGTAAAGTGATCGGTACCAAACGTCAATTCAAATGGGGTGATAAAAAAGTGCCCAGAAAAAACTCTGAAGAATAAATTGGGAGCTTGCATGGCCGAGGCTCTGAAGAGCATATTCGCATCGCCTTGTCGAAAACCGAACAAATTGTGGGTGGACAAGGGGAGGGAATTGTACAGTGGTCACGTTCGTCCGTTGGTCTACCTCTATTCCGTCGAAAATGAAAGGAAAGCTAACGTGATCGAACGTTGGAATAGAACCATGAAGGACTAAATGCACAAGTATTTCACGGCCAATTCTAGCAAGAAATATATCGACGTCATGGATTAACTGGTCAAAGAATACAACAACACACGACACAGATCGATCAAGATCAAGGAAGCTAGCGATCCTTGAAACAAAAGATGCGTCTTCGCGAATCTCTATCCCGAAAGGATTAAGATCAGGAAGGAGTGGTCAGTCAGCGATTGAGTGAGAATCACTTCTTATAAGTCACTCTTCGTGAAAGGTTACACTCCTCGATGGACTGAGGAAATTTTTACGATCTTTAGAATATTTCACACAGATCCAGTGACTTACGAAACAGATTCATTAAAGGATGACAAAGATGGCAGCAGAGAAATAATTGGAACATTTTACGAACAACAATTGCAGAAGACGGCATTTTACAAATAACCTTTACCTTTTTTTACACATATATAGTAAGGAAAAAAAAAAAAAAAATCAAAATAATAATTAAAAAAAAAAAAATATCTTAAAAAAGCAAACGAATTAACCAAAAAAAAACATGACGAATATATTAGATATAACCGAAGGTCTATTGAGAGACAAAAGCATTCAAGAATACGAAGTTCATGAGTATGAACCCGTGACTGGAACCAGTCTGAACAATGCCGGAGAGATAAGAATCAATGTCGAGGCTCAAGGTCAGTTTGTCCACCCCAGCAAAAGTCACATAGTGATACAGGGACGTCTCACAAGGAAGACGGAAGTGATTATGCTGATGGCGATGTAGTCACTCTATCCAATAATGGCATGATGCATCTGTTCAGTAATATAAAATGCATGCTCTTGGGACAAGAGATAGAATCCGTGTTTCATCCTGGGCAGGCCAGCATGATCTACGGACTCTTGACGTATCCAGACGATTTTTCGAAATCTAAAAGTTGTTCACATGAGTGCAACTAATGCCGTTGCCGCCATGAATTTCGACTACGTCGTCAACATGTCGAGGCCTAAAGGAACGTTTTCGTTCAGGATACCTCTGAAACACATATTCGGATTCACAAAAGATTAAAATAAGATTCTCTACGGATTCAAACACAATCTGACGTTGATTCGAAATGGAAATGATGAAGCCATCATGAGACTCGCCTCGCCCGATGTGGGTAAGATACATCAGAACAAGATATCTTGGTTCATTCCGAACGTGCTGCCTTCAGTCGGAGAAAAAATACGTCTCTACAAGATCATAGAATCGAAGAGTAAATTACCGGTGGGACTTGGAATGAGACAGTGCGATACGGCTAGTATTCCATTGTTCATCAATCATTTCGATGGGAGATTGACCGTGAAATCTGCTTCGGAAAGACCACAATTCATTGTAGTGGCATTCCAGACTGATAGGGATGTGTCTCAAGAGAAACACCCTTCATTGCTCGATCATTGTCACTTGAGAACCTTGCAGGTATTTCTAAACGCCACGAGATATCCAGCCATCGATTATAACGCCTCTTTTGATAAAAACAATTTCTGCAGGCTATACGGTGATGCCGCCGATTCCAGAAAGAAATATCAACTGGACAAACTGATGGGCAATCCTAATTTTTCGATGTTATTAAACAGAGCGAGTGACTCAAGAGTAGCGTCTTAGACATTCAGATCAAGATGCAATTCGACAGGAACATGCCGAGGAGAACCGAGGCTTTTGCTCTAGTCCTGTCAGTTAGAGAGTTAGAATTCGAATCGTTCGATGAAAATAATAATAATTAAAAAAAAAAAAAAAATTAAAAAACAACGAAAAGAAGGTAATATATAAATAATTAAAAATACCAAAAAAAGAATATAATTGGATTTTGAAAGATTGAATATTCAATCTCTCAAAATCCAATAAAATTTATTTATTTTTTTTTATTTTGGGTTGTCTCCCCTGTATCACAAAAGTGATTATATATATTTCATTTTTTTTTTCACTGTTTGTTCAGAGGATTGAGTTTGATCAACAGATAGGCCACTGAAGTGATGGCTTTGGGATTATTCGTTTTCGTCTTGAAACTGATCCTATCCCCCATCTGCACCTTGAGAGGTGTACTGAAGACGTTGGTGTTTGAGTGTTGATCCTTTATCTTTTCGATGCTGTACCTCTTATCGGTTTCCACAACGTTTACCACGATATTGACGACCACTCTTTTGTTCAAGTCCGTAGAAGCTAGACTCATTCGAATAATTTCGCCTCCCACCAGCATGGGATATCCTATCTGACCGTGCAGCGGTCTGTTACCTCCATTTCCGAAGGACCATTCGGCTTTTTCCTCTTCTCGGCCCAATCGGTGATCAATTGTCTGGCGAATTTTATCTTTTCCATGACGGAGATCAGAGTGCGGGCATCCGACATGTGCATGGGATCCGCCAGACTCGTGAGTGTGTGTCCTCCCATGTCCCGTTTGCCTTCCATGATATCACCCTTTCTCCAGACCATATGTTTGTCCAAGTCTGCTGACTGTGCTGGAAGCAAATTCCGGTTCGTCGTCGAGACCAAATAGATTGTAACCGTCCATGTCGATGCCGGCCTCCATGGTTCCTCCGGACTTTTTGTTCGGATACAATTCATCAACTTGAGATTCCAGATACGATTGAGAATCCTGTAGGGCAGAATCCACATAGCCTTTGTTGACCACCATCGAGTCTTCGTCTGCATCATCGATCTGAGACAGATTCAATATCTTGCTGAATCCTGCATCCAGATCCAATTTCATTTCTAGCTCGTCAACGTTATTCTTTCTCAGTTACAAGTCTACGTATTGTTTAGTCGCCACCTCATTGGGATTCATGGGAATGGACACGTTGATTATCTTGTTAGAATTTGCGTTCAATTTGGACTGCTTCACTTTAGGAACGTAGTGGACTCTCAGATGTTTACTGATTTTCGCGTGAGCGTCGTCCGCATATCTTTTAGTGGTGGCATCGGTCGAATCTCTAGGATCCATTAGATTCACCACTCGTTTTGATTTCAAGTCGAGATCGTCCGTCATGTTTTTATCCACGTAATTATCTCTCATGTTCTGGCGGAAATTTTCGTCTCCTCTGTTGACGTATTTTTTAGTCATGGTGTCTGCCAGATCGATTGGTTCGGTAAGATTGTAGATTTTCTTATTGTTTAAGATTAAAGGTTCTTTTCGAGATTCAAATCTCCAGACGTATCGTTCGTCCAAGTTGGCAATGTCACCGCCAACTTTGACCGTTTTTCTTTTCTCTCTAGAGGGACCTTCATAATCGTCAGTGCGACCAAATTTATCGACTGGCATGTTTGTTTTTTATTTATTATTATTTTAATTATAACTTCTTTTTTTTATAGCTTTATTTCAAATAACAGCTTCTTTTTTTATTTTATTTTCTTTTTTTATATTCTTTTTTAATATATCTATATCAATTTTTTTTCTCCTTTAATGTAAATCGTTAAGAATATCCTGAAAGTGATTTCCTTCTGACCATCTCTTGAGAATGTAGAGAGACAGGTGACCGCAAAACACTCGATCCGGTGCTTGCACTCATTTGGTATTGCTAATAACTGACGTTAAATACTTCCTTATTTCTATCAGCGGCAAGATTCCGTAGCAATTGAAATAATAATTTTTATTCCAGTTCAAACACCACGCGACCCAATGTGTGCTTTCACCTCCGATATCACCCAGATTTAAAATTCCACATCCCGAATCATCTTTTCTCCTCAGTAAGGCATCTCTAGAAAACACACCTCGAAAATGTTTGATTTTTAAATCTTTCGCTGCCTTCGACAGACGAATGTTGGATAGGGGTTCATTGGGTAAGACGGCAGCTTCTATGGATATGTGTTTTATTTTCTTATTCATAAATATATTTATTTTTTTTATTTTTTTCTTCATTCTTTTTTTTAATTTATAACTCGCGAGTTTTTTTAAACTGACAACATTTCGATGTCTTCAGTCGTGCTGCATTCATCCTTTCGATTTTGTTGAATTATCGTGGAATAATGTCTGAGTGCGAAAGTGTGTATTTTATCCTCAGATATTATTCTCATATCGCCGGCGGCCGTCAACACAATCGTATTGATTTCTTTGGTGTACATTTCATGCTTTTCGCTTTGAATCACAGTCATCTTTTTATACACCATTGAACCTTCGAAAAGACGCTCTTTATACTCGTCGAAAGTGATATTGTTTTATTCGTCACACACGCTTGAATCCCTTTACATCTCTTGATCTCTTCACCGTCAAGGAGATAAGCGTACAATTTTGATCTCAAACCCAGGAAGTTGGTGATATGTCTTCCACCGCTTTTGTCATTGAATTTACCCAACACCTTTTTATTGACACCCGTTGGAATATTAGATGAGTGATCATCAGGATAATTACTCGTTCACGTCTGGAGCTATGTCTTCGTAGATGTCTCTAGTTTCTATCTCGTAAACAAGACTGTCTGTGTTGGTGAACAACAGTTTGGCTTTCGAATCGAATTTGGATTTGATGTAATCATAGTGAAACTCATACATCAACTGCTTGCTGACGTCTAAGATGATCGGTCCGAGATAATGGGGTTTGTAGAACGTCAGAGGCGTCTTTTGCATGTATATGGCCACTTGATTTTCGTCGAATATGGTTCTATGTTTATAAATGGGTTTCTAGATTAATTTTTTAGACCTCTCTTCAGACGGACGAGTTGAACGTTGGTTCTATTCCTAATGTTTCCGTAGATTTCCCGTACACTCAGTTGTTCATGAGTTTGAAGAAATCTTTTTCGAAGTTGCACTTAGCCTGCATTCTTAAATTCGTGTTGAGGTCGATGTATTTTTTCATCCAAAACTCCTGATTTGATGCACATCGATTAATCTCATCCCACGATCGATGTAATATTTCAGATTTTTGCAATATACCACGTACTTGCATTAAATTTTGTGATTTAAATTGGGAATGAGTTTTTTGACACCGTTCACTTCCATTCGTTTTTGTGAGCCAGCGAATAATCATTGTGTAGATCATGTATCATTTCCAGATAGTCCAAATCGACTTCTAGAATACAAAGATAGTGTCTTCATTTTTTTTTCTAGCGTCTCAACCCCTTTGAAATTTCCGATCAGTAATGGATGACTCATGGCCCAACCGTACACATTATTAGCATCCCAATACTGTATGTATCTACTCAGTTTTTTTCAGAATCGAAGTCTTTTCCCATGTGAGAATTATTAGCTTTGGCATATCTGGTGGAAATCATAGAGACGCCACCCCTCATGGCCTTTTCAAACATGAGCAACGTGTCGATTTCAATTAATAATTCCAATAGGACTTCAGTTGTCTTCAAAAGAGCATCCCAGGCAAGTCCCGGTCCCGTGAAATACCAAGCCGGATATAGTTCGCAATGTCGACGACACACTCGTCGAAAATTTTAGAACAAGTCAGCCAAGAGTAGCACATCGGTTTTCAGATAGAAGTCGTGATAATCTCTCATGGATTTCATGTCGAATAATTTCCACACATTTTGTGCATGTTCGTAATCATCATCGGAAATGTCGGACTGGTATAATTTCGAATAAAAATCTCCTTTAGAAGGTAGAGTGGTGTCGTCGAATTTCTCGAGATCACTCATGTAATCGTAAGGGTATACACCTTCCCCAACATGACATCCACCAATTGTCGTTGATAAAAATGTTTACTCATGATTTTAAATTTCTCCCTAATCAAACTGTCGACTAATTTTTCCAGACTGGCCGACATGAATTTATATCTGTCGATGAAACGTATCTCTCTACGGATGGGAATCAACAATTCAGTCAGTCCATCGACGACTCTCCTTTTATCAACAACCTTCCATTTAGTGAAGGAAATGTATTTTTCATCGCTGTGTAAGATGCAGCTCAAGTCTACATCGGTGACGCCCATATTTGTCACGAACAGATGACTATCATAGCCCGAGAGATTGTGAAATATCACCGGATAGAACTGAGCATCTCAAAATCTTAAATTACATTTGTTGTGAGCCGCGCCACAAAACAGACCCGTGTAGTGATCGTGATCTCTAACTTTTTCATTATTTTCAGACTTATTATCGAATGATTGTTTTTAATTTTTGTATAATTCTTGAATTTTCGATTCTAAATCTTCCACGAATTTCTGAGCCACGTCGTCGCATTCCGAACGTTTAGTGTATATGAATGAACCTGACTATTCTCGATCATCGAAAGAACATTTCACGTAATAACAATAGCCCGAAGGTACGTGATTCTGATATTATTTGTCGTAACTCCTACGCTCGTCGGGCTGGCAAGAATTCATTTTTGTGGTGAAACATTCGGAATCGGCATAGATGATGAATGGCGGTTCTAATCTTCTATTGTGGTTGCGAAAGTCCACGTAAGTGTTAGGTTTAGGCATTTCGATGGCAACGCTTCGCTTTTCATTGCAATATTCCCGATGATGCGACAACAGAACGAATTCAGTTGAGACAGAAAAATCTCTCGCCCTTATGTTTAGTAGTCTGCTTCGACAGTAATCGACTAATATTTTTTATAGAAAATTTCGACCCAGACGATTTGTCACTATTCTACGGGAGTAATATATATCCAAATATCTATAAAGAAGTGGTCGATAGATAGAATCTGACTCCCGTAGAATAGGGACAAATCGTCTGGGTCCAAATTTTCTATCTTCTCCGAGAGGAAGGCCAATAGATCGTCTTGACATCCGTACATTAAATCCAGGGCGGTCTCATTCAATTTCAAATGCAATGCATATTTGTCTTTCCCTCTGTCAACCCACTCGTCTCCACGTCCTTCAATTCGATGGCGTCATGCGATTGCAGTCTATAAATTTTACTATCGAACTTTGAATATCTCTCCACTCTCTTCAATTTTAATGCAGATTTTTTAGGTATTGTTGATTGCATGACTGATTATTTTTTATAAAATATTACATTTTGTGTTTTTTTTTAAATAATAATAATAATTAATTGTAAAAAAATATTTTGTTTCTGTTTTTTTCTTGTAAAAGACAAAATAACTTTTTTACAGTTTTTTTTTTCTTTAATGAAAAAAACAGTTATTTTTTTATCATTCGTCTCATAACTCATAATATATACATACATCTTCAATCGCGATCCCATCCCCAGATCACCATCGAGCTAATTTTTTTTTAGACTCGGACGCGCGATCTCAAACGGCCAACTTTACCAGTCCAATTCACGAATTCACCCGGTTGAACCATTATTTTTTCCCATGGGAATCAACGTTCGATCGTGTATTTCTCCAACGCGCGACCGCAAAAAAGCATGTTCTTTTTGGAATTTTTCCCAATGGGAATCTCAGTGTTAATCTTGTGTCCAGACACAATCGTGCAAACCCCAATCCAGGAAATTAGAAACAAATTTACCCCAATAGGAAAATCAGAGTTAAATTTATCAAAAAGTGAATTTTTCAGCCCGGTGAATTTTTAGACATTTTCAGGAAATTCCGTCCAAAGTAGACCAGAAATGTTCGAATTTTAAACATTTTCCGGAAGAAAACCAGGGATTTCGGGCGAAAATTGAGTTATTTTGGGGAAAACCCCAATATTTTCCAAGAACATCAACCTTTTTACGAGAAAAATTGAGTTTTTTTCCAAAATAACTCAAATTTTCCAGTCCACCTAACTTTCCAGTCCACCATGGTTGTAGTGGCCTGGAACACCCTAATATCCCCTTCTATCCACGTGAATTTTAACGAACAGCCCACCTGCAGAAAATGCAGTTTAGATGCACGCTTGGGGAGGTACGGTGTAACTTTGAGCCAGTTCCAATGGCATTCATGTTTGTCTAGTTTTATTAAGAAACTTACAAAGTACAAATTTTCTGTAAGTTTCTTTCCAGCAAGGTAGGTTAAAGTATTGAGTATACCAAAATTCTTCGAAATAAATCTGTTATCCTTGTGTTTTCCAGGGTGTATGGGAGTTTGCACCGGTCTGGGAACTCATACACCCTTCGGGTTCGCCTCAGGGTGTATGAGTTCCCAAACCGGTGTAAATTCCCATACACCCTGGAAAATGCAAAGATAACTAATAGTATCGCATCTAATGACACTCATTGACATCCACTTTGAATCTTTGTTTGGTGAACGTGTTTTACAGTAATTTGCGAGTTACATTTTTCCCGGGAAATATTTTTTTAGCAAATATCACCTCTCAGTCTTTTATATTAATGGAAAGGACAGTGTCTATATTATATGTCACGATGAATAAACAAAGTTATATAACATCAACAGATGGTGAAAATGGCGTTTTTTTATTTTTCAATAGGTTTCAACAGAGAATACTAATCAAAAGTTCAAACTGATTGAGAAAACAAATTGTAAAAAAGCTTCCGTATTTTTATACTACTCTATACAGGAAAATATGTAAAGTTTGTGAAATGATGCGCACATCGATGATACAAATCCGCTAACATTCCAAAATTTCAATTTTCATATGAAATTGACATTATTTATTTATTTATTTATTGGTGTTTCAGGTACATATTTATGCACAATGGCTAAACGTGACCGTGACAGTTTTACAGGTTGAGGAAGCCGGAGTCCTCGGAGAGAACCACCGAGCATCGACGAGCAACTTCCAGCTCCTCAACATTCTAACCCTGTTCAAGCTCCACAAAAGCAGGGTTACAGCGGCTGAAGACATGTGCACCATCGACGTGCAGTACACCTTTAAGTTTAAGTTTACGTTTAATTTTTTCTCAGCCACAACAAATATGGTACAAGAGAGAGAACACAAAAAGGAAAAAGAAAAATACATAAAATTACAAGATGCTGATATATATATATATATATATATATATATATATATATATATATATATACATTGGGGGACTTGGTGAAGAAGCCTCACTTTGGGGGACTTTGCTTTCTATGCACACTACAGACAAGCCTTTCACCATTATTAACCCTTTCAACACGTTTATGTTATAATTGGGCGAAAAAGCATGGTATGACGGCAAAGTCCAGATATATTACCTATGTCTCCCTAATACCGTTCCCCTAATGTTTTCTTTCCCCAGAACATACATTACAGAGACTTTTCTGTATTGATATCATATAAGTCTCCTTACTGTAGTATTAGGGAGATCCGTGTCAATATAAACCCATGTTTTCAAAACCTAAACTGTTGTTTCTGAACATATTTAATTAATTTAAAATGTCTTACCTCCCCATCACCCCATCTAGTTAACTCTTGTACCGGCCGAATTATCGTTAAACGTTTTGACGTCTCTATCGTTTGAATCGAATTTGATAGCTATCCTTGAACTTGATAATGTGAAAATTGATAATTATCTCAGAAGGAAACCCCTGAAACATCAGCTTGGGTACGCGTTAGTATTTTCATTTTCAAACGATCTTATAATCACAGATCGAGTATACCAACGCTGGTCACATTGACACAAGCATCACATCCTGTTAGCACAAACATTTGCAGACTGACGTGCAAAATTACTGACTCCCGAAAATTAAATCACAATTGAGCGGTGGAAGGGGTCTGGTCCAGATATCTTACCTGGTCGCCGTCGGAAATCTAATATCTTTTTCATCCCATCAGCTATGTTAATCGTGTTAGGTACGATTGGGCGTTTTGACGTCCCTGGGCCTGTCGGAATGGGCCATCAGCCCATCTCAAGGATGGTCGAGGAGAGAGTGAGCGGAATGCAAGAAATTGTAGTCCTTCTGACAGTGATAGGGTTTATATGACAACCTTGGAGACACAGCCAGTGCTGAAGCTGGACTAGAGGGGCCACGGCAGACGGGTTGTAGTTCACCTTAACTTATAGGTTAGTGGTGCTTGGGTCATGTCGGCGACGTGAAGCTCTTGATCGGTTACAGGCAGTATTGAGGGAGTCATGGCCGGGATTGAGACCCTGAATGTACGCCCCCGCCCCCCCCTCCCCCGGTTCCCTTGAGATCTTTGAGCAGACGCATGCGGGCTATTGCTCTGCTGGTTAATTTATCGCAGAAAGGTTTGAGGGTCAGTTTTCTACCAACTGTTATGCCCTGAAATCGTGCTTCCTCACAGCTCATGATCCTCTTTCCGAAGCGTTCCCCTGTTATAGGAATTGGCTATTCACGTTTGTTGGTTTAACTAACTGCGATTTTGACACATTAAGTTTTATTCTCCATTTCAACCACAAATCTTCCAGGTCGTCCAATGCGTCCAGGAATCGATTTTCAATCATACTCTGTGTGCGAATGGCAGTCCAGACGCCCAGGGCGTTGGATAATTTGGAGAGCTCGACATAGTTTTCCCCAACCTCATGGAGGTGCATGACTTAAACGATAAAGAGTAGGGGGCTGATTACAAGTCCCTTAGGCGTCCCGGCCTTGAGCTGAACCTCCCTGACGATTTATCGGTTCATTCTGACCTAAATTGATCTGTCTCTCGGAGAGGATAAAATTAGCCTCAGGAGCTTATTCGAGAACCCAAGTTGAAGGAGTTTGATGATTTATCCATCATGAGTTTTGTCCATTTGTTTGTTAAGGAGTATGGTGTTTTGTCCGTATGGGTTTTGTCCAGACTCTTTTCAAGGCGTTTTGTCCGTATGGGGGTATGTCCTATGAGATTTTGTCCGCGCTCCATACACAAGCATTGGTACTCTTTGTCGCCCCGACATTATCCAAGTATACGTATGGAAAAAAGAAATGCAAGTTCAATTTTGGTAATATATTTTTTTTATCCGAAGACCAAATGCAGTAAAATTTGACGCACAGCTACCTCAGTTTTCTGTATAAAGAGTGTCTTTGGTTTAAATTCGGTCAACCATGACCACGTGAGACGGTATATGCTTTCAACAGATTTTTCGACAAAGCGTGCATCTGGGGCACTCGCTATGGGCTTGAAAACCATACCAAATCGAGGCCTTGAACAGTACAGGTCGATTGTACAACATTTAATTTGAACTCGATTGAAAGGCAAAAGACCACAAATGTCCGAAGTTTATAGGGGTAGGACTATTGCTCTAATTAAGCAGGGCCAATCGCCACGTCTCGTCGCCCACCAAATTGGTGTCCTTGAGTCAAAAATAGTTTTTTTTCGTCTGGCGTCTGGGAGCCACAGGAAGATTTCGTGAGCGTCCCCAGACGAAATGTCGCGCGCAAATTCGCTACGTCAAGATTAAGGTATGCGTCTCTCACACCGTAATCGATTTCAGCCTGCGACGGAGACGCCGTGCCAGGTTGTAGGCACTCATGGTCGCGGAATGTGTCCAAGAACAGTTAGGAATCGGTTGGGGGAGTTCAATTTAAGGTCACGGCGACCATACATTGGTCCAAAACTTACACCCACACGACGTCAACGCAGAGACGTGGCTAGCGGTTCCCCCATTCAGATCCCTCCCCCTAGTTGAAACTTCACGGCCGAGAAAAGATTAGAAAATAAAGCCACGAAAGGGGGGCATGAAATTGATTTTTAGTAGCTGAAATGCCAACATAATTATGATAGAATTATCAGGCTATTATTATTTGGTATTATTCTGGGAATTGAATATGTGCTAAACAAATGCTCAAGCTGAGAACTTTGAGCAATTCACACTGTCCTAACATTAAATCAGATCTTATGCAGGAATGATCAATATTTGATGTTTCATCATTTTGTAACTGTGAATGATTGACGTCATGCATACTTATGAAGCTCGATATTACGTACACTATAGTTGTAAATAGTACAGTTGGAATTTTTGCCGATTTGAAACCGAGTTGGGATTTTGGGATGTAAAGGAGACATTAGCATCGCCAAAGAAGCTCGGAAATAGCGATAGAATAAATTTGCAACTACTCATGACTTGCCGTCCGAATTTACAACTATAGGAAATTTTGCCCAGGATTGATGTGGGGGGGGGGGGGGAGGGGGTGACCCCCCCCCCCCACACATACATCCCGTTGTCGCCACATCCCTGCGTCAACGTCGATTGCAATTACTGCAGACACACGCACCAAATTAGTCTCCCATGGCCTACTGGAGACACGTGTGTTATTCACTGACGAGTCTCGGTTCACGCTTCACAGCTCAGATGGACGACAATTTTGCTATCGACGTCGAGGTGACCGATATTCTGACGCGTGCGTTAGAAGCGAGTCAACGTCCCAAACAACGTCACTCAGCTAACGCAGGTCCTTTCTGCCGGAGTGGAATAGTAACCCACAACTTGATGGGGTCAATGGTAAGGAGAATTACATCAGCGACTGAAACACGGGGTGGGCACACCCGCTATTGATTTTGATCAGGAATTGCATAGGGATTGAACTTGATCCATGCAACCACCCTCTGTGTTAAGACAACAAAACTCGTCAAAATTTAATCAGTGATGAAGAAATAAAATCAAAATGCAAACAATGAAATAATCATCCATAACACATTGGAAATATTGCCACAGAAAAAAAACGTTTCTTTTTTCATAGTTCGGTGAAATGATCACAGTGTGTGCTTCAGGTGACTGTGAAATTCGCACGAAAGGCTTTACAACAGCAGCCTCTATGGCATCGGCAATTCCAGGACTACGAATTATTTCTGACCAGACAGTGCGCAACCACCTCCGTGATGCACGTGTCCTCGCCAAACGTTCTTCTAGAGCTGTGGGTTTGATGCTACAACATCATCAAAGGCGACTTCAACATTCAGACCAAGTTTTATGCCTTAAAGTATTCGTCCAATGAATCGGCGATCCTCTCTAGAAATTGATGGAATGTGTTCGACATGGTTCCTTCATAAAACAAGTTGAAAGCATGCCTTTGTTCTAAAATATAACTCAAAAGGCAGATAGGTCGCCTCGCACATCATCCATAAATGTGGAACATGAGTCGACTCGACTCGACATGGTGATTTTACCCAAAATGATTTCCAGAAAGAGGACTCCAGCAAAAACACGTCTCTTTTGCCTTCAGATTGCAACTATACTGTTGTTTTGAAAGTTGTCATACAGACAGTACTCCGTCTTGTGTTTCTGCAAATACCAATGATAAGGTGGTCGTACTGGGCGGCGGGCATCGGTGGACAAATAAGTCATGAAGTCTCATTCACGAGAGCAAAATATTTTTTGTCAGAATAATTTGGATAATTCACACTCTTCAATTTCTGATGGCGCTTCTGGTTGTGCGGTTATGTCCTAGGCTTTCTGGTGCATTCGATGGCACAAGTCCACTCCCCCAATGATTGATGAACCGTTGAAAGTGGTTTTGCCATGATCCGCCATTTTCAAACACGGTGAATGACAGATGTGAATTGCTTTGCTATAATAGAACACGATCCGATATGAGTATGAGTAGTTATGATGAAGTTGCAGTGATCGTCAGTAAGGAATCAGCAATGAAACGAGTTGAAATGAGTTATCACTTTATGTGTCTCCACGATGTAACATTGGGGGCATTTTTGACGAAATGCGTGATTAATATGTTCCTGTAAATAGACATCGGGAGGACTGGTTAGGATATTTGAAATATAATAATGTTTCTAGAATATAACACTAAGAAGACAGCGTGAGAGATGTAGAGTAAATTGCTAGACATTCTCCATATTCGTTGTAGGTGAATAAGCGTCTAATGAATTGTTTGTTGAATTGATACAGCTGGCTGTTACTAATTTCATTTGAAGTTACATGAAAGCAGGCCCATGCGAGATCCTGGCTTTATTTGTTTATAACTGTGTTGACTGGCCGTCACATGTACATCCTTTTGGTCAATATTGAAACCAAATATCTGTTCTCCGCGTGAACCGGGCAATGGGACTTTATTTTGGGCGTTTTTTTTTAACTTTGGATATACTCATTTCTTGGGAAAACAAAATCCGTGTTTTGTAATCAGTTCAACCAGTACTAACCCGTAAAACACGATACGATACTGTATGATCAGTCATGATATATTTTGTCGAACACTTGAAAGGAACAAGCAACAAATCGAGATGAAATGGATTATCACTTTTATATGTCTCCTTAATGTGACATTAGGGAGACTTTTGGAGAAACGTGTGATTGATATGTTCCCGTAATAAGACAATAGGAGGACTTCACAATATAACTGAAATATATATGGGTTGTGAATAAAATATTAAGAGGACTGCGTATAAGATATTATGT
Source organism: Pictodentalium vernedei (assembly GCA_031216915.1). Classification (NCBI taxonomy): domain Eukaryota; kingdom Metazoa; phylum Mollusca; class Scaphopoda; order Dentaliida; family Dentaliidae; genus Pictodentalium; species Pictodentalium vernedei. The sequence continues at coordinate 187,984,670 of CM062297.1, read as the reverse complement.
AAATTGCTGACCACCTTTCATATATTATTGACTTTTGCTGAAATACGTATTTCATATGCCCCCGTAATTAGACATTAGGAGGACTTGTGACGATATATTAATTGTATCTGTCTCCTTAATGTAACATTAGGAGGACTTTGTATGAGATATTGTGTAAATTACTAACTGCCCTTCATATATGTTGTAAGTGCACATGTGTCTACGGTGTTGTTTATCGAATTGATAAAGCAGGCCCGTGACTATTTTCATCTGGAATGACATAAAACTGGACCATACCTAGATTCTGCCTTAAGATTGAATCCCAAATATCTGTTTGTCACGTGAACTGGTTAATGGACTGTTATGTTGTGCGTTGTTTTTGCACTTTGGATATACTCCTTTCTTGTGAAAACAAAATCGTATTTCGAAATCAGATCAATCAACACTAGACCGTAAAGAACAATATGATATGACTAATTATGATCATATTCTGATGAACGCTGGAAAGAACAAGCAACAAAACGAAATGAACGGGATATCACTTCCATATGTCTCCTTATTGTGACATTAGGGAGACTTCTTGTAAAATACGTGATTGATATATTCATATAGTTAGACACTAGAAGGAGTTCTCAATATACTGCACATAGATATGTCTTCTGAATATAACATTATGAGGATTTCGTATGAGATAGGGTGTAAATTTCATGTATTATTAACTTTTGGTGAAATGCCTAATTGACATGATCCCTTTATTAGACATTAGGAGCACTTGTGATGATATATCAAATGTATATGTCTCCTGAATGTAACATTAGGAGGACTTTGTATGAGATATTGCAGGCCACCCTCCATAAACGTTGAAAGTGCATATGTGTCTAACGAGTTGTTTGTAGCTGGACCGCTCCTATTGTAACAGGAGGAGAGATAAGTGCGAGAGCCGGGGTTAGAACCGTCGACCTTTAGCACACAAAGCGACCAATTTACCACGAGACTAAGATATCCGGACCAACCAGGCTGGTTGGTAAATGGTCTTTATACCTCGACCGCTACACTACTCTCTCCTTCTTTCTGAGATTCACCCACCGTGAATCGCACCCCAGATTCCACCTCCGAGAGGTCGAAACATCCACCAAGCTTCACCACAGTGTTCACAATGCCACCAACTACTGAGGATTGGACGAACCCCCAAATGTAACAGGAGGAGAGATAAGTGCAGGAGCCTGGGTTCGAACCGTCGACCTTTAGCATGCAAAGCGACCAAATCACCATGAGACTAAGAGATCCGGACCAACCAGGCTGGTTGGTAAATGGCCTTTTTACCTCGACCGCTACACTATTTTCATTTTGATTGATAAAAAACTGGCCCATACAAAATCCTGCCTTTATTTATTCGCCACGTGAAATGATTAATGGGAATTTATTTTCTACGATTTTTTAGTACTTTGGACATATTCAATTATTTTGAAAGCAAAGTCGTGTTTCGAAATCAGTTCAACCAACACTAAACCGTAAAACACAATATGATACGATCAGTGATGATCATATTCTGATGAACGCCTGGAAGGAACAAGCAATAAAGCAAGATAATATGGATTAACACTTTCATTATGTCTCCTTAATGTGATATTAGGGAGACTTTTGCTTAAACACGTGATTGATATGCTCCAGTAATTAGATATTAGGAGGACTTCACAATATATTTGAAATGTATGTACCTTATGAATAAAACGCATGAGATATTGTGTAAATTGCTGGTGGCCTTTCATATATCATTAAGTTTGTGTGAAATACGTAATTGATATGTTCCCATAATTAGACTTAAGGCGGACTTGTGAGGGTGCATGAAATGTATATGTGTCCTGAATGTAACAATATGGGGACTTCCTATGAGATATTGTATAAATTGCTGGCCGCCCTTCAAATAGGTTGTAAGTGAATATGCGTCTAACGAATTGTTTGTTGAATTGATACAGCTGGCCTGTTACTATTTTCATTTGGAGTGACATGAAAGCTGGTCCATGCAAGATTCTGGTCTTACTTTTTTTCAACTGTGTTGACTGGCTGTCACATATCCATCCTTTTGGCCAATATTGAAACCAAAATGACTGTTTACCACGTGAACGGGTAAATGGGACTTTATTTTGAGCGTTTTTTGAACTTTGGATATACTCATTTCTTGTGAAAACAAAATCTGTGTTTTGAAATCAGTTCAACCAATGCCAACCCACAAAACACGATACGATACTATACATTACGATGAGTCAGGATCATATTCTGATGAACACTAAAGTCTTGAAAGGAACAAGTAATAAATCTAGATGAAATGGATTATAACTTTTATATGTCTCCTTAATGCGACATTAGGGAGACTTTTGGTGAAACACGTGATTGATGTTCCCGGAATTAGACATTAGGAGGACTTCAGAATATAACTGAAATATATATGTTTTATGAATAAAATATTAAGAGGACTGCGTATAAGATATTGTGTAAACTGCTGACCGCCTTTCATATATTATTAACTTTTGGTGAAATACACATTTCATAGGTCCTCGTAGATAGACATTAGGAAGACTTGTGACGATATATGAAATGTATATGTCTCCTTAATGTAACATTAGGAGGACTTTGTATCATATATCGTGTAAATTACTGATTGCCCTTCATATATGTTGTAAGTTCACATGTGTCTACGATGTTTTTTATCGAATTGATAGAGGAGGCCCGTAACTATTTTCATCTGGTGTGACATAAAACTGACCCATACCTAGATTCCACCTTTATGTTTGATTATTGTGTTGCCGCGCAGTCAAATGTCCATATTGTTGGGTCGAGAAGATACTTTAATCCTAACTTAATCAACCATGATTAAGAAACTCTATTTCTGGTTTGTTATAAGCGTCTTTTCCGTCATTCATGCCCGGGCACCCATCCTTTTACAAATTAAGATTGAATCCCAGATATCTGTTGGTCATCTGAACTGGTTAATGGAAATTTATTTTGTGCATTGTATTTGCACTTTGGATATACTCCTTTCTTGTGGAAACAAAATCGAATTTCGGAATCAGATTAACCAACACTGAACCATAAAGAACGATAGAATATGACTAATCATGATCATATTTTGATGAACGCTTGAAAAGAACAAACAACAAAATGAGATGAACGGGATATGACTTTCATATGTCTCCTTAATGTGACATATAGTTAGACACTAGAAGGAGTTCGCAATATATAGCACAAATGTATGTCTTCTGAATATAACCTTATGGGGATTTTGTATGAGATAGAGTGTAAATTTCATGTATTATTAACTTTTCTTGAAATGCTTAATTGACAAGTTCCCTCAATTAGACATTTGAGGGCTTGTGATGATATATCAAATGTATATGTCTCCTAAATGTAACATTTGGAGGACTTCGTATGATATATTGTAGGCCACCCTCATTCTTACCACCCACGATTCTACCATTCAGAAGTCTTGCTTCCAGTATACGTCTTATGCTTGGCTACCAGGACTATTGTCTTTCTGGGATGTGGTTATGAGCAAGTTTTGGGCAAGTCCGCATTTTGCGCACAACACATACACCGCATCGGCACATGCCAAAAGTGGTGAGATGCGCTTGTGTCCCAGTGCACAATCGATGCATGCTGCTTGCAGTTCATAGGCACATACGGATGTTTTACTCCCAACTCTTAGACCACCACATAGCTTCTTTGCTCCTAGCTCCTAGGTATTTCCCTTTTCGGAGGCCAGCTTTCAAATAGTCATAGGCGTTTCGGCTCTCATGTCATGTGCATGGCTTCCTGGTTCTCCCGGACTCTCTAAACACAACTTAATCTGCCTTGAATAACCAAATCTGTGTTCTCGTTATAAGTAGTCAACAATGCTTGGACAATCTTTCTTGTACATGTCAAGTGTGAATATCAAATTTTAATTTAATACTAAGGAGCACTTCCTGGGGGCAAACGACTCATCAACTTTCCCAACTCTATTATAATTGTTCGAAACTAAATAATTTCAAAATCCCAAAATTTACTTTTTATATTACCATTGTTGACAATGGGGTATGGGGTAGTGTCCTGTGGGTCATAGCCTGTTGGAATGCATGTACCTTCGTAAAATGTCATGGTCTTTTCGTCCCTATTCTTATTGATCCATCTTTTGACCTAGGGAATGACGCCATAGTTGCGGTGCATACTATATGTCACATGGATTTTTGTGGTATCGTGTATAACCAGCCATGTTGCGAGTATATACCCTGGTAATGGTGGAGTTTCTCGGCCTATGCAGTGCGTGTTGTAATTTTGATGCATACTTCCATCGATCATTTTCGATGATTGGGATCACATAATGTTTTCTGTTGTGTTACGTGTTGCTATAGAGGCGGAAGGCTTGCAATAGTTCGAGGTGTGTTCTTGGTGTGTTCGGTTGTAGGGACATTACCGGAAATATCCCATCAATGACAGACATAAGTGAAACTGAGTATACAAAATCTCTAAATTAGTGTTTTCTCGCATACATTTGGCTAGCAGGTGTTAAGGAAATTCCAACTGTTAGCCTACACACAACTGCCTTCCGCCCATAAATAACCTAGGCGATATATAAATAATAGAACCCTGCTTGTTCGAGATCCTGTTCTGGCTATCAATCTACCAATCACTTGCCATTGTGATGTGTCTAAGGGATGCGTGATCATGGACAGTTCTCTCTGCCTCAATGTGATAGAATCGACCAATCAAATCGATCGATCAAGATTAACAAGGCAATCAGCTTGCTGCATTCACCTTATCCCAACGCACCATCTGTCCAAACATATTAATCTTTCTTACCAGATATCAGATGTGTGGTGTCCGACTAGTTGAATGTGATTAAGAGTTGTAAGAACTGTCACATGATTCGAGTGACTTCTCCCTCCTCTGGGCATTTCGGAAACATTTAGCAATCACTCGTACGGTAGCCACTGGTTGGAAGTGCATGATGACCACCGGTTGGAGAGGTGTGTGTACTTTTGGGACTGCTGCTTGTGGATCAGAATCGAAGAGATCATTATCAATAGACGACAAACCAATAGCCCTACTGCTATCAGTGACTACCACCTACTACTACCAGAGTCTCATATCACTGCACTACTGTATAAAACCAGTACGGATCTTGCTGTTCGTTCCTCACAAGTTCAATGTTAATATATGTCCTGTTGTGGATCTCGACTAAAACTATTTTACGTTTTATCACACATAATTCTACCATTCCGACGACTTTGCATCCAGTCTAAGTCTTATGCTTGGCTCCCGGTGCTATTGTCTTTCTTAGATGTGGTTATGTTCAAGTCTGCATTTTTCAGATGACGTATACAACACATATGCACATGCCAGAAGTACCAACATGTGGATGCACTTTTCTTGTAACACTTGGGAACATATGGATATTTTACTCCTAATTCATAGATCATCACATAGCTTCTTGACTTTTAGCTCGGAGATTATTGCCTTCTTTTTCGAGCCCAGTTCCTACATAATCGTTGTACCATCTCCACTTTGGTGGCAGTATCAACCGCAAGGTACAACAGGTGACTGGCCCAGGTCAGCCGTAGTTGACCTTAACTTATATGTTAGTGGTGCTTGAGTCATGTCGGAGACGTGAAGCCCTTGATCGGTTACTGGCGGTATGGAGGGAGTCATGGCCGGGATTGAGACCCTAACTGTACCTATGGCGAGTAGGGTTTGCAGATGGTTTCTCCAAGAGCCCCACCCCGGTCCCCTTGAGATCTTTGAGTAGACGCATGTGGGCTACTGCTCTGCTGGTTAATTTACGGAAGAAAGGTTTGAGGGTCAGTTTTCTACCAACTGTTATGCCCTGAAATCGTGCTTCCTCGCAACTCATGATCCTCTTCCCGAAAAGTTCCCCTGTTATAGGGATTGGCTATTCACGTTTGTTGATTTAACTAACTGCAATTTTGACACATTAAGTTTTATTCTCCATTTCAACCACACTTCTTCCTGGTCGTCCAATGCGTCCAGAAATGGATTCTCAATCATACTCCCTATGCGACTGGCAGTCCAGATGCCCAGGGCGTTGGCGAATTTGGAGAGTTCAATATAGTTTTCCCAAACCTCGTGGAGGTACATGACGTAAACGATAAAGAGTAGGGGGTTGAGTACGGGTCTCTTAGGAACCCCGGCCTTGACTGAACCTCCCTGACGATTTTCCGGTTCACTCTGACCTTAATTGATCTGTTTCTCGGGGAGGATAAAATTAACCTCGGGAGTTTATTTGAAAACCCAAGTTGGAGGAGTTTGATGTTTTATCAATCATCAGGTTTTGTCCATTCGTTTTTAAGGGGTACGGTGTTTTACCCGTATGGGGTTTTGTCCGGGCTCTTTCGTGGCGTTTTGTCCATGTGGGGGTTTGTCCTATGAGATTTTGTCAAAAGGCTTTACAACAGCAGCCTCTACGGCATCGGCAATTCCAGGACTATGAATTATTTCAGACCAGACAGAGCGAAACCTCCTCCGTGATGCACGTGTCCTAGCCAGACATTCTTTCAGAGCTGTCGGTTTGACGCTACAACACCATCAAAGGCGACTTCATCATTCAGACCAAGTTTTATGCCTTAAAGTATTCTTCCAATGAATCGGCGATCCTCGCTACATATATATTAATGGGAGGTGTTCGACATGGTTCCTTCATAAAACAAGTTGAAAACATACCTTTGTTCTAAAAATAAAACTCGAAAGGCAGATGGGACGCCTCGCACATCATCCGTAAATGAGGAACATGAGTCGACTCGACACAGCGCTTTTCCCCAAAATGATTTCCAGAAAGAGGACTCCAGCACAAACACGTCTATTGTGCCTTCAGATTGCAACTATACTGTTGTTTTGAAAGTTGTCATACAGACAGTACTCCGTCTTGTGTTTCTGCAAATACCAATGGGTGGGCGTACTCAGCGGTGGGCATAGGTGGACAAAAAAGTCATGAAGTCTCATTCACGAGAGCAAAATATTTTTTGGCAGAATGATTTGGAAAATTTCAACTCTTCAATTTCTGATGGCGCTTCTGGCAGTGCGGTCATGTCCTAAGCTTCCTGGTGCATTCTGGGGTACACGTCCACTCCACCAATGCTTTCAGCTCTGTTGAAAGTGGTTTTGCCATGATTCGCCATTTTCCAATGTGGTAAATGACAGATTTGAATTGCTGTAACTGAACACGATGCGATATGAGTATGAGTAGTTATGATGAAGTTGCAGTGATCGCCATTAGGTATCGCGGAACTAAATATTGAAATTAGAGTGAACCGCCTTAAAATGTTGCACTCGGAAATGACGCAATCTCTAAAAATAAACAAACTTGGGAAAATCCATTGTTTCAATAAAAGTTTGAAACATTCTATTGACATCTTGCATTATTGTTGAATATTCCTGATAAAAAAGAGGGTGATTTGATGACTTTTGGACCTAAAAAATACAATTTACTTTTTGTGTGTTTTTGTAGGGAATTCCCTGAAAAATATGTGCACGTGACCGGTACTTCCCTTTGTGTCAGTTTTTCTCTCTTATTTGTTGCATGACCCCCTGTTTTCAGATCAGAAAAAGTTGTCTGAAGGGCTATACTTGACAGAGATATTTGAATGCCAAAATTAAAGTGATGCGATCATATTTTTTTCCACCTGAACGTTATAATGGTCGCCTATGAGAAAATATTTAGTTCTGTGAGACCTATAGGAAATATGTTTTTTGGCTTCCAGACCAGATTCAGTTATTATTTTGGGGGATTATTTCACATTTAAATATTTATGTGGGGACCATACACCTTACCAAACCATTTTATTGTTTTGAGAAGTTACATTTTTGTCACAGTCAGCAATTAAAGCTATATATTTCCAAAACTGAGGCTGTTCATGCAAGAAAATTCACATCTTGAGCAAGTGTATTCCCCAGGAGCACACTATAACCTCTGGCAGCTGCTAACTAACAGCCTATCTTACCCTATTAACATATTTATTTAAACCATGGTTTCTCCTCATATTTTTAGGGGCAGGGAGGATTCCAAATCTTCCAACCCCCTCCCAAATCACCATTCAAACACAGACAGAAAACCTACACTGCCCTTCTATTCACTATTATTTAGAAGTTTTTCTCTTCTATATTATGCTCTTCAAAATGTTGGAAAACAATTCCTTCATTGAAAGAGTATCCTGGGACACAAATTTGAGGAAGGGGTGGGGCTACAGTGGAAAATAACATAATAAAATTACAAATGTGAGTGAATGGCATTTGTGCATAGCTACCAATATAGTTGTCTAGTACTAGTGCTGCCATGGTTCCCCTGATACAGCATAAATTTACAGTGACAGTTGTGAAATATTGCTCTTTCCCTGAACAAAGTCCTCTCTCCCACACATACTTAACCCTTCTGCTGATGATAAACATTTGGAAAGACTGAACAGCATGTTTTTAGAGACTGAAGTTAGTATCATACACTTTCAGTTTCTTATGATTTACTTTGAGGCTTCAGCACTCATGGTCCACTGAGTTATTTTTCAATTTAACAACCTTGCCCTGGCTCTTCCACTATTTTTCATTATATGCCATTTAGTACTCTCATATAGACCTCCTACATGTGTGACTGCAAGCCTATCTGTCTGTCTGTCTGTCTCTTCATCAGACATGGTGTTTCTTTGCTTTTCACTTGCCTGGATCTACATTTTCAATAATTGGCAGCTGACTAACTTTCACCCCTCCCCCCCCCCCCCCCCCCACACACACACACAAGTATATTAAACATCAAATACCACTATATTCTTGAAGTAAATGTCTGATTCATCCTCTTTGGAAACATGTTTTCAACAATTTCAATCTTTTTGCCAGAATGGGTGTCTGTGGGGATTAAAACAAAGGTTATGAAAGTGCACTTATGGGAACTTGCAGCATAAGCATAGCACTATAGAATCAATATTTGATGGTTTTAGGCATCTTACCAGTGTTATGAGATACCACAGTAGCAGGTACTGGTCATTCTTTTGGAAAAAACACTGTTTTATGTTTTGTCAGTGCCATACCAATGACTCTATGTGCCTTTACTGAGAAAACTGAGGCTTTTCCTTTACAAAAATTGCAAAATATTCATCAATACAATGTGAAATGTCTTCAGAAGCCAGACTGTGATTTAAAAACTATTACAGATGGGAAAGTTCATATCACAGTAGGTTTGTTTTGGGTCAATATCAATTAAATTATGAATTATATCACATATTTTGATGAAAAGGGGCATACCGGGGGGTCCTATTCAGGGCAAAATTTTACTACATCAGATGGTGGAATAAAATTTGACATCAGTTGTTAGGATAAACTGGTAGAGTCCTCTCATATTGGTGAAATATATAGCTGCATCCCCAGTTTTGGAAACAAAATTGACATCCATATTGTTCCATGGGGGTTGGGACACTGTTTTTCTTGCAGTATGGTTAAATGAGACAGATTTTTTCTAAAAATATTTTGTGCTGATGCAGATGTTAGTTTTATTTTGGGATCAGGGTAGTTTTTTAAAGAAAGCTGTAAATTCTCATCCTTCTCAGTTAATTTATAAAGTAACAGGATAGAAAAATATTTTGGAGGCAATACCAGTTTTCAAGCCCACTTGACAAAGTTTGGACACTTTTCCTTAAAAGAGCAAATTTTCCATGTTTTTGACTCAGCCAAAGCCAAAAGTTGGATTCTAATGCAGAAATGACTCTTTTATCTCATGGAAGTGGTAAAATGTCTCTTTGGTGGGGGTGGGGATGATTATAGGTATCGCGGAACTAAATATTGAAATTAGAGTGAACCGCCTTAAAATGTTGCACTCGGAAATGACGCAATCTCTAAAAATAAACAAACTTGGGAAAATCCATTGTTTCAATAAAAGTTTGAAACATTCTATTGACATCTTGCATTATTGTTGAATATTCCTGATAAAAAAGAGGGTGATTTGATGACTTTTGGACCTAAAAAATACAATTTACTTTTTGTGTGTTTTTGTAGGGAATTCCCTGAAAAATATGTGCACGTGACCGGTACTTCCCTTTGTGTCAGTTTTTCTCTCTTATTTGTTGCATGACCCCCTGTTTTCAGATCAGAAAAAGTTGTCTGAAGGGCTATACTTGACAGAGATATTTGAATGCCAAAATTAAAGTGATGCGATCATATTTTTTTCCACCTGAACGTTATAATGGTCGCCTATGAGAAAATATTTAGTTCTGTGAGACCATTACGGAATTAGTAATGAAACGAGTTGAAATGAGTTATCACTTTTATGAGTCTCCATGATGTGACTGTAGGGGCATTTTTGACGAAATGCGTGATTAATATGTTCCTGTAAATAGACATCGGGAGGACTGGTTAGAGTATATGAAATATATATAGGTTTCAAGAATATAACATTAAGAAGACACCGTGTGAGATATTAAGTAAATTGCTGGACATTCTCCATATACGTTGTAGGTGAATATGTGTCTAATGAATTGTTTGTTGAATTGATACAGCTGGCTCGTTACCATTTTCATCTGGAGTGACAACCCATGCGAGATCCTGGCTTTATTTTTTTATAACTGTGTTGACTGGCCGTCACATGTCCATCCTTTTGGTCAATACTCAAACCTACATATCTGTTTGCCACGTGAACGGGTTAATGGGACTTTATTTTGGGCGTTTTTTAACTTTGGATACTCACTTCTTGTGAAAACAAAATCCGTGTTTTGAAATCAGTTCAACCAATACTTACCCGTAAAATAGAACACGATACTATACGATCAGTCATGATTATATTCTGACGAACACTTGAAAGGAACAAGCAACAAATCGCGACGAAATGGATTACCACTTTTATATGTCTCCTTAATGTGACATTAGGGAGACTTTTGGTGAAACGATTGATATGTTCCGTAATTAGACATTAGGAGGACTCCACAATATAATTCAAATATATATGTATTATGAATAAAATATAAAGAGGACTGCGTATAAGATATTATGTATATTGCTGACCGCCTTTCATATATTATTAATTTTTTGGTGAAGTACGAATTTCATATTCCTTGTAATTAGACATTAGGAGGACTTTTAACGATATATGAAATATATATGTCTCCTTAATGTAACATTAGGAGGACTTTGTATGCGTTATTGTGTAAATTACTGACTGCCCTTCATAAACATTGTAAGTGCACACGTGTCTACGGTGTTTTTTCTCGAATTGATAGAGCAGGCCCATGACTGTTTTCATCTGGAGTGACATAAAACTGGCCCATACCTAGATTCCGCCTTTATGTTTGATTATTTTCTTTCCGCGCCGTCAAATGTCCATATTGTTGGGTCGAGAAGATACTTTAATCATAACTTAATCCACCATGATAAGAAACCCTATTTCCCATTTGTTATAAGAGTTTTTCCCGTCAAACATGCCTGGGAACCCATCTTTTTACTAATTAATTTATTTTGTGCGTTGTTTTTGCACTTTGGATATACTCCTTTCTTGTGAAAACAAAATCAAATTTCGAAATCAGATCAACCAACACTGAACCGTAAAGAACGATAGAATATGACTAATCATGATCATATTCTGACGAATGCTTGAAAAGAACAAACAACAAAACGAGGTGAACGGGATATCGCTTTCATATGTCTCCTTAATGTGACATTAGGGATACTTCTTGTAAAATACGTGATTGATATGTTTATATAGTTAGACACTAAAAGGAGTTTGCAATATATTCATTATTGCACATAGGTATGTCTTCTGAATATAACATTATGAGTATTTTGTATGAGATAGAGTGTAAATTTCATGTATTTTTAACGTTTGGTGAAATACCTAATTGACATGATCCCTTAATGAGACATTAGGAGGACTTGTGATGATATATCAAATGTATATGTCTCCTAAATGTAACATTAAGAGGACTTCGTGTGAGATATTGCAGGCCGTCCTCCATAAACATTGAAAGTGTGTATGTGTCTAACGAGTTGTTTGTAGCTGAGCCACTACTATTTTCATTTTGACTGATAAAAAACTGGCCCATACAAGATCCTGCCTTTATTTATTCGCCACTTGAACTGATTAATGGGAATTTTTTTGTACTTTATGTATTTTCGATTATTCTGAAAGCAAAGTCGTGTTTCGGAATCAGTTCAACCAGCACTAAACCGTAGAACACAATAGGATACGATCAGTGATGATCATATTCTGACGAATGCTTGGAAAGAACAAGCAAAAAAGTGAGATGAAACGGATTAAGACTTTTATTATGTCTCCTTAATGTGACATTAGGGAGACTTTTGCTTAAACACGTGATTGATATGTTCCGTAATTAGATATTAGGAATACTTCGCAATATATTTGAAATATATGTGTCTTATGAATAAAACGTAGGTAGCCCCCCTCTTCAAACCCTACAGTCTCTAATAGCTAACACCAACATGATATTGTAAAAGATTCACTTACAAAGATTACTAATTTTCATTTTCAATGTAAGTTTGTCTGGTATGCTCGTCCTGGCTGGCACCGTCGGGTTCCGCCTGATCCTTGCATTTGATACACGACCCGACTGCTCCGTGCTTTGGAACCTTACAGGATGGGCCGAACCGGAAAGGGCCAGCCCAATAGGTTCCTCCCACCACTCGCACCATTTGCAAATGCAATTGTTGATCTATTCTTTAAAAAAAACAATACTGGCACTTCGTGATGTTGCATCACAACTTTATTTTATTTTTTCCTTTTCGATCTAGATATTCCATTATTTTCTTTCTGTACTTTCTTCTACATACTTGTTCCTATCTACCTACCTCTTACTCTCTTCCTCCCTCACCTAGGGGAAGGCAGGAAGACAGCCAATCTGGCTATGCCTCTCCCTGCTGGTATACTTAAGTAACTTATTGGTCTGAAACTTATTGGTTTGATTTCTGTATTGTGATTTGTACATTATATGTAAATTGTGTTTTATTTTCTGTATACTGGTGAAATAAAATATATCAATATATCAATATCAAACGTATGAGATATTGTGTAAATTGCTGGCGGTCTTTCATATATCATTAAGTTTTGGTGCAGTACATAATTGATATGTTCCCATAATTAGACTTAAGGAGGAATTGTTCGGATGCATGAAATCTATATGTCTCCTGAATGTAACATTAGGAGAACTTCTTATGAGATATTGTATAAATTGCTGGCCGCCCTTCATATAGGTTGTAAGTGAGTATGTGTCTTATGTATTGTTTGTTGAATTGATACAGCTGGCTCGTACTACTTTCATCTGGAGTGACATGAAAGCTGGCCTATGCGAGATCCTGGCTTTACTTTTTATAACTGTGTTGACCGACCGTCATATATCCATCCTTTTGGTCAATCTTGAAACCAAAATGTCTGTTTGCCATGTGAATATGTTAACGGGACTTTATTTTGAGCGTTTTTTAACTTTGGAATATACTCATTTCTTGTGAAAACAAAATCTGTGTTTTGAAATCAGTTCAACCAATACTAACCTGTAAAACACGATGCGATACTATACATTACGATCAGTCAGGATCATATTCTGATGAACACTTGAAAGGAACAAGCAACACATCGAATGAAATGGATTATCACTTTTATATGTCTCCTTAATGTGACATTAGGGGGACTTTTGGTGAAACACATGATTGATATGTTCCCGTAATTAGATATTCTGAGGACTTCACAATATAATTAAAATATGTGTGTATTATGAATGAAATATTAAGGGGACTGCGTATACGATATTGTTTAAATTGCTGACCACCTTTCATACATTATCAATTTTGGGTGAAATACGCATTTCATAGTTCCATGTAGTTAGACATTACTTTTGGAGGACTTGTGACAATATATGAAATGTATATGTCTCCTTAATGTAACATTAGGAGGACTTTGTGTGGTATATCGTGTAAATTACTGTCTGCCCTTCATATACGTTGTAAGTGCACATGTGTCAACGGTGTTGTTTATTGAATTGATAGAGAAGGCCCGTGACTATTTTCATCTGGAATGACATAAAATTGACCCATACCTAGATTCCGCCTTTATGTTTGATTATTGTGTTGCCACGCAGTCAAATGTCCATATTGTTTGGTTGAGAAGATACATTAAAATCCAAACTTAATCAACCATGAATAAGAAACTCTATTTCTGGTTTGTTATAAGTGCTTTTCCCTTCAAACATGTCCGGGCACCCATACTTTTACAAATTAAGATTGAATCCCAGACATCTCTTGGCCATGTGAACTGGTTAATGGAAATTTATTTTGTGCTTTGCTTTTGCACTTTGGATTTACTCCTTGCTTGTGAAAACAAAATCGAATTTCGAAATCAGATCAACCAACACTGAACCGTAAAGAACGATAGAATATGACTAATCGTGATCATATTCTGACGAATGCTTGAAAAGAACAAACAACAAAACGAGGTGAACGGGATATCGCTTTCATATGTCTCCTTAATGTGACATTAGGGATACTTCTTGTAAAATACGTGATTGATATGTTTATATAGTTAGACACTAGAAGGAGTTTGCAACATATTGCACATAGGTATGTCTTCTGAATATAACATTATGAGGATTTTGTATGAGATAGAGTGTAAATTTCATGTATTTTTATCGTTTGGTGAAATACCTAATTGACATGTTCCCTTAGTTAAACATTAGGAGGACTTGTGATGATATATCAAATGTATATGTCCCCTGAATGTAACATTAGGAGGACGTCGTATGAGATATTGCTGGCCGTTGAAAGTGCATATGTGTCTAACGAGTTGTTTGTAGCTGGCCCACTACTATTTTCATTTTGATTGATAAAAAACTGGCCCATCCGAGATCCTGCCTTTATTTATTTGCCACGTGAACTGATTAATGGGAATTTATTTTATACGTTTTTTTTTGTACTGGATATATTCGATTATTGCGAAAGCAAAGTCGTCTTTCGAAATCAGTTCCACCAACACTAAACCGTAAAACACGATACGATACGATCAGTGATGATCATATTCTGACGAACGCTTGAAAGAAACAAGCAACAACGAGAGATGGAATGGGTTAACACTTTTATTATGTCTCCTTAATGTGACATTAGGGAGACTTTTGCTTAAACACATTATTGATATGTTCCCATAATTAGATGTTAGGAGGACTTCACAATATATTTAAAATATACGTGTTTTATGAGTAAAACGTATGAGATATTGTGTAAATTGTTGGCCACCTTCATATTTCATTAAGTTTTGGTGACAATATATGATACTTGTGAGGGTGCATGAAATGTATACGTCTCCTGAATGTAACATAATGGGGACTTCCAATGAGATATTGTATAAATTACTGGCCGCCTTTCATATACGTTGTAAGTGCATATGTGTCTACCGTGTTGTTTATTGAACTGATACAGCAGGCCCGTGACTATTTTTTTTAACTGTACCATACTAGATCCTACTTTTATTTTTTATCCCTCCATTGCCCACCACAACTATTGCGCATCTTTCCGTCCATGCCTCACAGGTTCACTATCATTTCCTGTTCTGCAGTTGACTTCCACAACGACGACTATTATCATTCTTACCACCCATGATTCTACCAATCAGACGTCTTGCTTCTAGTATAAGACTTATGCTTATTGTCTTTCTGAGATGTGGTTATGAGCAAGTTGTGGGCATTTTACACTCAATACATACATCGCATCGGCACATGCCAACAGTGGTGAGATGCGCTTGTGTGTCAGAGTGCACAATGGTTGCACGCTGCTTGCAGTACATACATGTAGGCACATACGGATGTTTTACTCCCTGCTCTTAGAACATCACATAGCTTCTTTGCTCCTAGCTCCTATCACCTGAATTTTTCCGTTTTCGGAGGCTAGCTCCCACATAGTCATAGGCTTTTCGGCTCTCATATCATGTGCATGGCTTCCTGGTTCTCCTAGACTCTCTAAACACAGCTTAATTTGCCCTGAATAACCAAATCTGTGTTTTCGTTTTAAGTCGTCAACAATGCTTGGAAATCTTTCTTTTACATGTTAAGGGTGAATGTCAAATGTTAATTCAATACTAAGGAGCAATTAATTCTTGGGCACAAACGACTCGTGAACTTTATTATAATTGTCCGAAACTAAATAATTTCAAAACCTCAAAATTTTTTGTTTGTTTTACCGCTGCTGACAATGGGGTGATGTCATGTGGGTCATAGCATGTTGTAATGCACGCACCTACGTAATATGTCATTGTCTTTTCGTCCCTATTCTGATTGATCCATCTTTTGATCTAGGGAATGACGCCATAGTTGCGGTGTATACTATATGTCACATGGATTTGTGTGGTGTCGCGCATCACCAGCCATGTTGTGAGTATATACTCTGGTAATGGTGGACTTTCTCGGCCTATGCAGTGCGTGTTGTAAATTTGATGCATACTTCCATCGATCATTTTCGATGATTGGGATTACATAATGTTTTCTGTTGTGTTACGTTTTGCTATAGAGGCGGAAGGCTTGTAATAGTTCGAGGTGTGTTCTGAGTGTGTTCGGTTGTAGGGAAATGACCGGAAATATCCCATCAATGACAGATATAGGTAAAACTGAGCATATAAAATCTCTAAATTAGTGTTTTCTCGCATACATGTGACTAGCATGTGTCAAGTACATTCCCACTTTTAGCCTACACACAACCTCCTACCACCCACAAATATCCTAGGCGATATATCAACAATAGAACCCTGCCTGTCCGAGACCCTGTTCTGGCTACCAGTCTACCAATCACTTGCCGTGTTGTGTTGTGTCTAGGCGATGCATGATCATGGACAGTTCTCTCTGCCTCAATGTGATAGAATCGACCAATCAAATCGATCGATCAAGATTAACAAGGCAGTCAGCTTGCTGCATTCAACTTATCCCAACGCACCATCTGTCCAAGCATATTAATATTTCTTACCTGATATCAGATGTGTTGTGTCCGACTAGTCGAATGTGATTAAGAGTTGTTAGAACTGTCACATGATTCGAGTGACTTCTCCCTCCTCTGGGCATTTCGGAAACATTTAGCAATCACTCGTACAGTGGCCACTGGTTGGAAGCTCATGGTGACCACTGGTTGGAGAGGTGTGGGTACCTTTTGGACTGCTGCTTGTGGATCAGAATCGAAGAGATCATTATCGATAGACGACAAACCGATAGCCCTACTGCTATCAGTGACTACCACCTACTACTACCAGAGTCTCATATCACTGCACTACTGTATAAAACAACTACGGATCTTGCTGTTCGTGCCTCACAAGTGCAGTGTTAATATATGTCCTCTTGTGGATCTCGACTAAAACTATTTTAAGTTTTATAGCACATAATTCTACCATTTGGTCAACTTGGCATCCAGTCTAAGTCTTATGCTTGGCTCCCAGTGCTATTGTCTTTCGGAGATGTGGTAATGCTCAAGTCTGCATTTTTCAGACGACGTATACAACACATATGCACATGCCAAAAGTGCCGACGTGTGCTTGTGTACTAGTGCAAAATGGATGCACTTTACTTGTAACACATGGGAACATACGGATATTTTACTCCTAATTCACAGACCATCACATAGCTTCTTGGCTTTTAGCTCGGAGATTATTGCCTTTTTCGAGCCTAGGGCCTACATAATCTTTGTACTATCTCCGCTTTGGTGGCAGTATCAATCGCAAGGTACAACAGGTGATTGGCCCAGGTCAGCCGACACCACGCGACAATGGCTGCCCAGGCTCGCTTCATGCCGCTGCGTCATTTGGGTGAAGGTTTAACAACAGCAATCTCTACGATTCAGTAATTCCAGGACTGCGAATGATATCTGAACAGTCAGTTCGTGATGCAGGTATCAGCGCCAGACGTCCCTCCAGAGCTGTGGTTTTGGCGCTACAATTATTATAGTCAACGGCGACTTGAATATTACTAACGAGGTTTGTATCCTAGCGGACGCCTTCCACGGATCGTTGATCCTGGATAGAAAACGACGGGAGGTTTTTGACATGGTCCATTCATTAAACAAGTTGAAGCCTGGCTTTGTCCTAAAAATAGGTACGAGAGGTACACGGGACACCTTGAACAACTCACAGAAATGAGTCGACCCAGCGCTTTTCCCGAAAATGTTCTCCAAAAAGTGTACTCCAGCACACTTCCATCCTCACCCAAAGTACCTGTTAGGATGGATGTGACTTTCCGGTTCGACGATTTACCCCATAGAACCCTATAGAACCCCATAGATACCCCATAGAACCCCATAGATACCCCACAAAACCCCATAGAGCATGATAGGCACCCCATAGAAGAGTACAGGACCTAACTTTATTTGTATACTTTAACACTTAACCCCAAGATACGCCCCCTTAACCAATACGTTCACCCCCTCCCCTGTCGCATGTTTTTCGGACCACTCCTCCTTTATTTTTATATTTTAACCCTTAACACCAAGATACGTCTCTTTTAAACAATACGTTAACCCCCTCCCCCGTCGCATGCTTTTCGGGGTACTCAACCCCAAGATACGTGCATGCCAAAGGACAGTGTCCATGTACGATTTCAACATTTTTTCTTTTTACTTTCTAATAAAAATAACTCTTTGGCCCTCCGCTGATTTGTCGCGTGATGGCGATGTCGATAGCTGCAACGGCCGCGAGGTGTAGACGATGTATCTGTTGCTGGCGACGGCTGTGCTACCATTTTTTCAAAGTATCGTCTTCATTTTTCTTATTGTCCTGTTTTGTCTCAGTGTTTGATTGTTAAAAAAGCACGCTTGGTGTACAGCTGGTCAGAGCTGTATAACCCGCGGTGCCGCCTTTACCCCCTCCGAAATGATACACCCCGTTAAAGAAAGATCCCCTCGGTTAATTGCAAGGCTGTTCATCGTCCCGTCTTCACGTCAAGTGGCGAAGATGAATGTCTTAATTAACGCGTGTGCAGATAATACGTTTCAACATGTCGCAGTAATTCTAATCAACACCCTGTGCGTCGAGTGAATAACAAGCTAATATTAATCTTTCGGTAATAATAGAAATAAATTATTCGCGTTCCTATAAATATGCAAATAGCTAATTTTAAGACAGACGGAGAAACATGGGAGGATAGGCCATACAGAAAGTTCTGTTTCATAGTTGTGTATTCCGGTGGGCTTGCTATTCTGGGCAGCATGTATACGGTTATAGGAACCGCATGAGTAGAAGACCGGCAGATTTAAGTTAAGTATTTTATGATTTGGAATATGTTTTATGAGAGAATATTATAATTGCTTATTATTGAGATTTAACTACACTTTTCATCGAGCAGCGTCATATAGGTATTATATATCAGTCGAAGTTCGTAATATTAAATTTTACTGAAGTCGCGTTACATAAGTATATTAAGATGTGGATATTTAATAATTAAATGAAACAATAACCCGCGGATATTCATAAACGAACCCTATTTAATTCCGGCCCCGGTATCTTCTAACGAATACGGATTTGGGAAATATAAACTTACCATAGCTATTAATGTATTTATGTATTATTCACGGGGTATGACTAGTCATATGATTTGAGGTGAATTGTAATATTGGGATAATTTATAAAAATACTGAGTTGTAAATATATATATATATATGAATCACAATCTTATCGTTAGTGTATAAGCCCTGAGTGACCCACACAATGGCCTGTAGGTAAGATTTAAAGCCCATACCAACGGAGAGGTGATACGTTCTAATCAGGTTTACCGACATTGTGGGACCCCAGTCATGCCGTCAACGTTAATGTACCCCTTAACTCCTTGCAGGACAGCTTCCTCCCATTAATAGACGTTTCTCTCCGAACATTACACGGTGTTCCATGAGCAGTATCTCTTAACCGGAAAGAGCTGGTCTGATCATGAGCTTGCCAAGCACCCCACCGCGCGGGTAGGTTCCCGCCGGTCATAGCTGTAGAATGTCGTCTATCTAATAATTTTCCACGCTTCAGATAACCCAAAGTTGTTAAAATGGCAAACTAATAGCTTCGAAGTGTCTGTTTTAAAAATTTCATGTTCCGGCGAACTGTCTTTTTTGTTGGAGAAAAAAAAATCGGCGAATTGTCTCTTTTAAACGTTTAATGTCCCGGCGAACTGTCTTTTTTAATCGAGACAAAAAAAAACTTTCGGCGAAAAGTCTTGTTTAAACATTTTAAGTTCCAGCGAACTATCTTTGCCGGCGAAATGTACTTTCGGCGAAAAGTCCAGTATTCGTTCAACCACTGGCGTCTGACTCTTAGTTAATGAAAAATAATCGCCCAAAATCCAATATATTAGACCACTATCAAATATTACACTTAAAATCATAAAATATTTATTATATGATTATAAGTGTAATATTTGATAACGATTTTATATATTGGATTTTTGGCGATTAATTTTCATTATCCAAGAGTCAGACGCATTTGGTTCCAAGAACTCGACCAAGTGAAGTAACTTCCGTCAACAAATGAGTAACTGACACTTGAAGGGTGCGATAATGTTTGTTTATCACTCCATGATGTTGTATGGGGTATCTATGGGGTACCTGTCATGCTCTATGGGGTTCTATGGGGTATATATGGGGTTATATGGGGTATCTATGGGGTTCTATGGGGTTCTATGGGGTAAATCGTCGAACCCTGACTTTCTCCAGATTGCAACTATCCGATCAGTGTTTCTCCGGGTTTTTCGGCCTCACTCGTAAAACTGTTTGACACTGGCTTTCGAAAGTGTCGGTGCGCCCCAGAAAATAAATAAATAAGTAAATAAATAAATTAATAAATAAATAAATAAATAAATGTCGCGCCCTGGGTGCAAAAACAAAATGACCGAAGAAACCTAAAGTATGCCGGTCGACCACGATTGGCTGATCAATTAAGGCCGTTTCACACGGCGGCGACACGATTTGTGGATGCGACACGACAAAAAAAAAAACGCGCTGCGCTCAGTAGAAACTATAGTACTTTCATGATTCTGTTCAGACAGCGCGCGATGCGACAGAGCGACGATTCGCGAAGCGACTGGCGCAGCGATTTTTGTAAGCGTTTTTTGGGGTAATACTTTTTGCCGGTAAAAAGGACGGTATCCGGTAAAAAGGACGGTAAGTGTATAAAAAACTACGTTTTAAAGTACTAAATGTACCTCTGAATGTGTGAAAAGTGATTATTTAAGGAAGCTTACGCAATAATAAGTATATAGAAGGAAGATTAAGTATTGTTTGTTTTATTGTAGACTATTTACAAGACAAAATAGATCATTTTTCCATCGACACTGATCGACACACCGTTTTGTGCAAGGAAAACAACGATTTCGCTGAGGTGCACGGCGGGGTGAATATTATCATACTTGCTCGATGGAGGTGTAGCTAATTTTAGATGTCTCTGTTCATCACGAGGGTATTTGACAGAAAGTGTTTTTGGAGAGACCATTTATAATTTGAAAATAGTCTACAATAAAACAAACAATACTTAACCTTCGTTTTATATTGTGCACGCTTCATTAAATTGTCACTTCACACTTTGAGAGGTACATTTAGTAAAACAGTTTTTATTCGCTTACCGTCCTTTTTACTGACCGGCCAAAAAGTTGTGTTCAAGCTTCCTTTTTTTAAACAGGGGTTCATATTTTATTTTCAGTTAGCGTTTCGCCAAACACATGCCGAGATGATAATAAATATTAAAACCATACATACATCAGTGGATACTAGTTCTAGATTCCTGTAAGTCCCACCTCAGTGATACCCACATGAGCCTGTTAAGACTAGGGCCCCTTGTGCTAACTCCACCAATCCCTATGTGTGAGCTCACAGTGGTGGGCCCGTGTGTGTGTGTGTGTGTGGGGGGGGGGGGGGGGGGGGGGCGGCTGCGGGGCCCCAAATTAGCAAACCGTAACTTACTGTTTTTAACCCCCCACGCTTCCTCGGGAGGCACTAGAATCGATTTGAGAGCTTCAGAATTTGAAGAAAAAAATTATCCGGGAAAGGGCCCGCAACCGTGGGAGGAAATACGCCCAATTCCACAGTTCAAGCCATTGAAATATGCCAGCGTTGTCGATCTCCCCCCCCCCCCCCCATTTCGAAATTATGGAAAATGGATTATATATCTAGCGGGGCGTAGCCAGGATTCTGTAATGGTGTGGGAGGGGGGCAATCGTGATATTTGGAACTAGGCAAGACCTCTCCAGAGACAAATTATCGTAAACAATAAAACAAACAATACTTAATGTTTGTTATATATATTTATTATTGCGTACGCGTCATTAAATTGTCATTTTTCACACATTCAGCTGTACATTTAGTACTTTAAAACATAGTTTTATACACTTACCGTCCTTTTACCGGTAAAAAGTTGTGTTCAAGCTATTTTTTAAACGGGGGTTCATAACTTATTTACAGTTAGCGTTTCGCCAAACACATGCCGAGGTGATAATAAATATTAAAACCAACCACGCATCAGTGGATACTAGTTCTAGATTCCTGTATGTCCTACCCCAATGATACTTATAGTCGCCTATTAAGAGCGGAGTGCCTTGTTCTCACTCCACCAATCCCTATGTGTGAGCTCCCAGTGGAAGACCGGGGGGGGGGGGGGGGGGGTGGGCTGAGGGCCCCAAATGCAAACCATAATTAAAATTATCCTGGGAAGGGCTCAGAATCGTGGGAGGGAATACGCACAATTCCATAGTTCAAGCGTTATATCGATCTTGTCCACCCTCCACCATTTCGAAAATATGAAATGGATTTTTTTTTATCTAGTAGAGGCGTAGACAGGATTCTATAATGGAGGGGGCATTTTTTTTTGGAGGGGTGGGGGGGGGGGGGCAATCATGATATTTGGAAGGTCGTTGTGGTTGGTTTTAATATTTATTATCACCTCGGCATGTGTTTGGCGGGACCCTAACTGAAAACAAAATATGAAACCCCCCCCCGTTTAAAAAAAAGCTGGTTTGGACACAACTTTTTGCCGGTAAAAAGGACGGTAAGCGTATAAAAACTGTTTCACTAAATGTACCTCTGAAAGTGTGAAGTGACAATTTAATGAAGCGTGCGCAATATAAAACGAAGATTAAGTATTGTTTGTTTTATTGTAGACTATTTTCAAATTATAAATGGTTTCTCTCCAAAAACACTTGCTGTTAAATCCCCTCGTGGTGAACAGAAACATCTAAAATTAGCCACACCTCCATCGAGCAAGTATGATAATATTCACCCAGTCGTTGCACCTCAGCGAAATCGTTGTTTTCCATGCACAAAATGGCGGTGTCGATCAGTGCCGATGGAAAAATGATCTTTTTTGTCTTGTAATAGTCTACAATAAAACAAACAATACTTAATCTTCCTTCTATATACTTATTATTGCGTAAGCGTCCTTAAAAAATCACTTTTCACACATTCAGAGGTACATTTAGTACTTTAAAACGTAGTGTTTATACACTTACCATCCGTTTTACCGGATACCGTCCTTTTTACCGGCAAAAAGTATTACCCGTTTTTGGGTCATCGCCTGGCGACAAACCTTCAATTGACCAATCAGATAACTGATAAATGGAGAATCCCCTATTCATGACATTCTACCTGAATGAAAGTGTTCTTACCTAAAGCAAATGGCTAACAGTTGCTGAGTAGAAATTGGCTTCGCTCATGTTTGCTGACCTGCTTTGTTATGGAGGGGCCGATAACGTCCACCATACGGTCGAATTGGGTAGTGGTCATTCGAAAGTATTGCTTGAATCGACCCGAATCTAGCCTCAGCTCAGCTGCCAGACCATGGAATTCTACAAAAGATCTCCTGTTTTGGTTAATGTCCAATGTTTTCTGTTTTTGCTTTTGCTTTTGTAGTAAAAGCAACAAACAAAGTTCCTTTTCATCAAAATCCTTCGTCAAAATGGAGATTAAAAATGTTTATTCGCGTCCGTGTTGTATTGTCCACCCCGTGCCATTTTTTGAACAGCCCATCTGCGCATAGAATCGCTGCATTTTTTACGTCGTGATAGATTGCCCTGTCCGTGGTGACACGGCCTTTAGATTCGACGCGACGGTGATGTGTCTGTATATTTCAAAACTTCTCAATGTCGCATCAGCGACGGATTTAATACATTAGATTCGGAAGCGTCAGAAATCCTTCGACTATTTCAGGCCTAACTTAACTTAAAGAGCAAGATTAAGCACATGTGAAAGTGCCTCAGATAAGGGCTTGAAATAGTCGACAGATTTTTGATGTGTCGAATCTAATACCGAAGCAAAAAATGAATTACATTCGTCGGTGGATGCGTCAACTATTTCAATTAGATGCGAGTAAGACGTATCACCAACGAATCTCCGTCCATCTGAGACGAATCTCCGTCGGTGATGCGCCTTGAAATACGTGTTTTGAAATGGTCGACGGACTTTTGACGCGTCGAGTCTGATACGAAGTGCGGAAACAATCGAGCGCTACCGATCAGCCGAATGCAAATCATATGGTAATAAGGAAAAGCACATGTCAGTCGCTGGAAATACCCATCTTACGTCATTTCAGTGTTTACTGATCGAAGGTTTTATTCGAGTTTTTTCAAAATGACTGAGGCATGGGTGAAAACGAAAACCAATTTTTTCAAAATGACTGAATAAGAAGTTGATAAATGAGTGCGAAAGTCAGTTTTGAACAAACAGCATCAGACTTGCCTTCAAACTACGTTGATAATTTCAACTTTCGACGTCATGGTACTGTTCCTGCAACGGGGTAACGTAAGTTGGCAAAATATTCTCGTTCAGAAAAGCCTCGCGTTTCTCTCTCCCTGGCTTTAATGTGTTCCCGTCTCATATGTGATTTTTTAAACCTGATTCACAAAATTTTATTCGGGCCCTCGGTTTGTTGAAGTTCACATCGAATTCAGTTGTTTGGTTATTGGGGGTTTTACAACAGATTCAATTGCCAGTATCATGCCATGTCAGGTAGTTTTACGCGTGTGTGGGGAGGGGGGGGGGGGAGAGAACCACCGAACAATCGGCGAGTAACTACCAAACTCCTCAACGTGCTAACCAGGGTTAAAAAGCATGCGGTTTAAGGCATGTGTACCATTGACGTTCCACGCCTTTTGTGTTTTTAGGGGTGGGTGGGTGAGGGCTAAACTGGTCATCGCACGGATAATGTGTTATTGGCAAGGATATTAGTACTGATCATGAATCAAAAGCCGTTAAATTATATTTTCCACTTTTCCACTTGGGGGGGGGGGGGGGGCTTTAAACGGCTGATCAAAGCATGAGTATCAACTCTGCAGCCTCCAATTCCCTCCATGCAGTGTCCTCAGTCATAATAAGCTGAATCAATAATTGTGATTTCTGCATGGATGTGTTTTTCTCTCAGTCAGAACATGTTTTGTGAACATTTCTCGATACAAGTAGAACACATGCCACAAAAATATTTCAGTCAGGCCAGGAAAGGTGGGTGGAGAGGGATGGGGAGATAAAACAGGATGCATCCCTTTACTCGAGTAGGATCATGGCAGGCACACAAAGGATATCAAAGGTAGGGTGTGGGGGGGGGGGGCAAGAGTAATATCTAAGGGGCTTACTGAATATAATTTGCAGCATCACCTGAGTGGCGTAGCGGTGAGATAGGGGCGAGCACGAGAGGGGCTATCAGCCGCTCGTGAGCGTTGGAGTGGGCCCGGAGTCAGGTTTCCCCGGGAAAAATTGAAATTCCAGACAAAAACAACAATTTCTTTGACCCTGGGTTCGCTGGTGTGAATAATTAGTTAATAAGTTGTGAAAGGCAACATTAATTACGTCACATTACCACAAAATTATTTATTTATTTACTAGTGTTTAAGGTCACATACTTATGCACAATGGCTACTTGTGACCGTGACAGTTCTACGGGTGGAGGAAGCGGGAGTTCCCGGAGAGAACCACCAAGCATCGACGAGCAACTGTCAGCTCCTCAACATTCTAGCTCTGTTCAAATTCCGTTCAAGCAGGGTTACAGCCATGTGCACCATCGACGAGAAGTTCGCTTTAAAGCACGGCGTCATCGTGCTCCCATGTAGGCAGCCGGGATAAAGTGCCTTGCCCAAGGACACCACGCGGATCGTCCCAGACCGGGATCGAACTCGGGACTTGTAGCATAGAAGTCCAACAGTCTACCACTGAGCCACCGCGATTCCATCACCACCAAATAGAATCCGAATAAATTATAAAATATTGTAATCGATTGCTTGCAACAACATGGCAAATTAGCAACCAACTGTGAACTATTTGGTGCAGCGCATATTCAGCCCTGTATGGTTGTAAACACACACATGGGTACAAGCGCTAAAGTGAAACTCAAATACAGTCGGAAGCATGTGAAGTTTCGGATGAATTGGGAAAAAATAACCACGGAAGATATAAATTATAGAGGAATTATTTTCCACAGGCGTACGAAGCATCAGTGTTTTGATATTTTGTTGTGAGAATTGAGGTGATATATAAGTGCAACTGTGTTCAACAAAAGGCAGAAATATTTAGAAATCCAGATGCTAATTTGACTTTCTCTGCTATTCACGTATAAATTTGCTATTACGCACCCCCTCCACTCAAACATTTTACAAGTATAAATATCTAGATTTTTTGTTGGGGGGATCCAGGTTCCACTGGATCATGGGGTACATAAGCCTTCAACCATTGCTAATCCTGCTTGTACCAGAGGTCGTAGCTCGAATAGTTACTCGCTCCGTTCAGTGTTTCTCTGGGTTTTCCGATCTCACCCGTAAAACTGTCCAACACTGGCTTTCGAAAGTGTCGGTGTGCCCCGAAAAATAAACAAATAAATGTCGCGCCCTGGGTGCAAAAACAAAATGACCGAAGGAACCTAACGTATGCCGGTCGACCACGATTGGCTGGTTCTTTAGATTCGACTCGACGGTGATGCGTCTGTATATTTTAAAACTTCTCTGTGTCGCATCAGCGACGGATTTAATACAATTTGATTCGACGCGTCAAAAATCCGTCGACTATTTCAGGCCGAAGACCGGTCCACCACACGAAGAGAAATAGTTTCAGGGTCACTTGTCTCCAACTCGTGTCAACCGAACTTTGTTGTGAAAACACAACCCTGCCAGTATTTGATGCGCCTCAAATAAATTTCAGAAGTGACAACAATGCACCGATGTGGTGCGTTATAATACCCTCAGACTCAATCCTCCCCCCTCCCCCACGTTCTATTTGAAATTTCTTGATATATCATTGTCGGTTAGGGCAGGTCGGGGTGGAATGTGGGAAGCAATTAGATGTGCATTGGCAGCGCAAACAACTCCTAAGCTTTTGAAGCTTAGTGTTGGGAACACATTTATTTTGGTGAGAACAATTTGCTCAAACACACTCTCCCTTTTCTGTTGGTGCTGTTTGACGATTGGGTTACGTCATGTGGTTTCTGGCACGTTTGAAAGTATGCATACATTCAGTCAACACATTCGATTGTACAGGAGGATTTGTGTTCCCGTACAACCATCAGATAAGATTCGACTAAACATGATGTGGGGCACTCTTGTAAGGAACAACACTGGGACTAGTTGGAATGAAATATAACTGTCAAATATCTCCTCAGTGTGGCATTAGGGAAACTAAGGGTCAAATACATTATTCATATGTCCTCAAAATCGATATGGCTCCTGAATGTAATATGATGAGAAATTCGTACGAGATAGAGTGTGCAAATTGCTGACCGCCTTCCATATGTGTGCTACATGTATGTGTATACGCCATATGGTGAGGTGGCATAGAAACGCTAGTCCTGGTGAGATTCCGCCTATTTTGTATTACGGTACTGACTTGCACCGAAACAGAAAGATAACTTAATTAGCAATGAATAACTCTATTAACATTTCTTGAACAACTTGGGTTTTGCACATCAAGGCTCAATACCAAAAATCTGCACTGCGTCAACTGTCTCATAGGAATTTAGTTATAAAAACTAAAACGTATAGACTTTTTTATTTTAATTAGATTAGAGTTCAGGACTCTCACTTGTGTGATGTTTGTTGGCCTGTGATATTGTATAAATATAGTTACTAGGGTTAAAGGCTTTCGCGTTTGTACATGGCATCTAGCTTAAACAAAGGTCCAGTGTTCTTCTCGAAGGGCCTCCTAAACGGGGTCAATTTTCAAACTTATAGTTTAATTAAATGAAATATTTATTTCGTTAAAACGAAATAAATAAGTTGTTACAAGGGGTGTTAGAGGATACAAACATGTCAGAAAATGCAATGTTCAGTCGATGTTTCCCCGTGAATAATTATTCACTTCCATTATTGGAGATAGAACAATTTTTGTGAGCAATCAGACTCAGGTGAACTATATCGTTCAAACATCCGTTCTGAATTTTTTCCAAACATTATGGGAATGTCAATTTATCATAAGCGTACGAGCATTTTTTTTTAGAGGGGGCTGGAAGATTTTGCCCGTAAAGTGATGCTGTAGGCTTCACTGAGGTACGTGGAACCAAGGTGGGGGATCGAGGGCTGGCGGCCCTCTCCCGCAGTCCAGAATCCAGCCGTATTTAAAAATTCGAAATTGGGGAGGGGTGGGGCGGACTTGTGTGTGTTGAAGGCGTACCCTCCCCCCCCCCCCGAGGTTTCCAACACCGAGGTGGGGAGCGTATGGTAAAGGGTGTCTCTCTCCCGTTGCTGCGGGGTTGGGCCTCCCCAGAGAAACTGTGTTAAATCATAGGCTTTGAGAACAATTATAGAGCCTTCGGGTGCCTCAGTTGTGACTTGTCCATGTGCTGATTTTAGTCAATAGCGTTAACAATATAATGTTTGCCATTTCAAAATCTGAAGCTGTTTGCTTTTGATTCATACAAATTTAGCAATAATTTTTCGACAAAATGTGAAAATGTGCGACAGAGATGTTTATAGGCGGCGGATCGCTCTCCCCACCCCCACCCGCGTGCACCATCAACAGCATGGGAACATGCTCTCCCGGGAAATATTTTTGAATAAACGGTTACGCCTGTGTATCCAAAGTCATGAGATGCATTGTCACCCTGATAAGACTGTGGTCCAAACTAGCACCCAAAGTCCGTAATATAATTGTTTGGTGCGGCACGTCCTGTGAGACGTACCACGCCAAAAAAAAAAATTATATTGAGGATTTTAGTTTCAACTTTGGTCTTATATGACAGTATCCATTATTAAAAGACAATGAAGTGGAGTTTTGACACCACAGGTAGGTCAGTCAAGCATGTCCCCCAAAATTATGAAAACTGCCCGAAAGAATTGATTTTCCCCGACGTCGTAGCCCCCGAGCACCCATAGCCCGTACACACATACATCTTATAATGTCGTTCTCTGCTTTCCATTACTACTTTTCTCGGCTATTTTAGTCTATCGGTATTGGGCCTGCAATCAGAATGTTTTTTTAGAAGGGGATGGGGAGAGGCGATAAGCCATGTGGTGGTGGTGGGGTGGGTGGGGTGGGTGGGTGGGGGGGGGGCTTAAACACTCTGCCACTTCAATTTTTTCTGTTCCAATAAACATCACTCTGGGGTGGATGGTCCAAGTGAGGGAGCTAGTAGAGAACTACTCATTGGAGATCTCGGACCTGGACGTTGGGGCAAACCAGGGTAAAAAAATCGTCAGAGAAAGGGTCATGGAGGATTGTAACCGTAATTGGCGAGAGGGGGTCAAATCAAAGAGGTCTTTGGGTGGCCTGCGTGATAAAGAGAAGCCAGTTTTTGAAGAGTACCTTGATGGCACCTTTGGGGGGGGGGTCACTGTTGTTCAAGCTGAGGTCGCGATCCCTGGAGCTGAGGGGAAAAATTGGGAAAGACGGTGAAAGGGAGTGCCAGATGTGTAACTTGGATATGGTGGAGACCCTGGAACACTTTCTTCTAGAATGCCCAAAGTATCAGCCTAAAAGAATGAGATTCACTGGGAGTATAATGGGGAAGTGGGATGGGAGAATGAAGGACATGTGGTTATGGGGAGACCCAAAGGAGAGGGTTAATATGCTAATCGGAGAGATTGGGAAGAATGGGACAAGGGATATCATCAAGCAGTTCGTCTCCGAGTGTTGGGAGGAGAGGAGAAGCGTGGGAATAGGGAGGCAGTTGGGAGTACAGGGGTAACCACGGCCTTCTCGTCCGAGAACCGCGACAAATCACGGCTGGCCAAAGTGTTATTATTATACGGTATGGCATGAAAAAACATTGGGAATATTCATCCATACACATGTCGCGAAAAACAGAAAGATTATAACATAAATTGATTGATGAGTGTTTCAAGTGAATACGACTTAATGTATTCCACAATAAAGTGAAGTCATTAATTTTAATGAGTAAAATTCATATCTTGCTTGAATACGTAACCGTGTTACTAAGCTAAGTAAGCAGAATCTGCAATCAAAACGTAGTGGGGCAGTGTAATTTGGCCCTTCTTGCCGCTACAGATATTATTTGGTATTTGATATCATTTCGTTATTTCATTTACTTATTTCGTTAAAGTGAAATATTATTTCGTTATTTCGGAATATTATTTCGTTAAAACGAAATATTATTTCTTTATTTCGAAATAATTACGTCAAATAAAACGAAATATTATTTTGTTATTTCTAAATATAATTTCGTTATAACAAAATATTTCATTAAAACGAAATATTATTTCATTGAAACGAAAAGAATAAGAGTGAAGTGTATCACTTCCCAAGCTCCATACCTTTCGCATAAGATTATTGGGAATACGTTTCAGAATAACATCCACCCCCCCCCCCCCCGCCCCCCCCCCAAAAAAAAGAAAGAAACAGACTGTAATGGTTTACAAAGAACATGACCATAACCACGATATTAGCGAATTCGATGACTTTGGTAACTTGACATGGTGAAAAAAAAACAAAAGAACTCGAAACGTTTCAAGAAATGTGTTAAAATAAAAGACAGGACGATTAGGAAATGAAATAATTTCATTAAAGCTGACACATTCCAAAGGATTCTTGGTATTAATATGACAGAATACAATTTGGAAAAGCTTCTGTGCAAACTTACCACTGATATTGAATTATAATTCTGGTCGGTATAATTAGTTCATAAAATATGCTCACTTGTATTGAGAACACGAATA
Organism: Pictodentalium vernedei; assembly: GCA_031216915.1. Taxonomy (NCBI): domain Eukaryota; kingdom Metazoa; phylum Mollusca; class Scaphopoda; order Dentaliida; family Dentaliidae; genus Pictodentalium; species Pictodentalium vernedei. The sequence continues at coordinate 187,953,591 of CM062297.1, read as the reverse complement.
AATTAAGGCTGCACGACATTTCGATAAATCACTAATACCGGTATTAACAGTCGAACCGGACAGATATCGTCAGTCCTAAAAAATGCCGATTTGCAGTGAAAACCGATGTTGACTGTACCTATGTTGTTCGAACTATACTAATTTAAAAAAATACAAATCTGCGTAAAAAGTGAAAATCTACATTGAAAAAATATATATAAATTAAAGCTTTGTTAAGTCTACGAGAATGATTGGTGTGTGTGAAATCTGAAATAAAAGAATACCCTTAAGCGATAAGGGTGTGATCCTTTATCAATTCTTGAGTTTATATAGAAAAAGAGTTTCGGTCAGAGTTGTTGTATTAAACAGTAAACGTTGTTGATCACAAACTAGCGTTCGAAGCACAGACTTAAGGCAATGATTGGATTTTTCAGTTTGGTACGTCAAAGGGCGTACTAAAGTGAAAGACCAACCTATGAATATAAAGTGATGGACATGAATTTAATGTGGTTCCCACCCAATATAGTGATATATCACAGTATTATTTTCAATATCGTTGTCGGTATTGAATTTTAAATATCGTGCCGCCCTCGACTGAACAAGGTTTCACTTTTTCTTCAATGGAGATTCATAAATGATGTGTTCTTACATTTGCCTGTTAATTTATGCAAGTGTACATGGAAAGATTTCGCCCTCAAGTCCACACATGTCTACCATAATTAGAATAACTTTGTTCCAAAAGATTTGAAGTTTCAACTAAGATTTCATTCGACGAAGCAAAACATTAATTATTTGTGTATGGATGTGCATTTGTGAAAGGTTGCAATAATGCTACACACGAATAAGAGTTTTAAACGACAGTGAAAAAAATAAATTCCAGGAATAAAAGTTCCACAAAAATATCACGCATTTAAATGTTTTTAAACCTGTGGGGATTAAGAGTCCGGGAGAGTACGACACAAAGGACAAACTTATCACAGCTGGACAGTGGCAATAAACGGTGTGTAATATAATATTTAGCGATGGCATATCTAGTGCACGACGGCTCGCCCAGATGATTCCAAGTCGGACCCGTCTCTTGGATGTGTTGTCTTGACGAATTATTGTCCAAGGAACAACTGGTGTGAGTAACATTGTATCAAGGAGACAACTCGGTTTGGTTTCGCGGCAAATAGCCCAAAGACATCTTGTCAGTTAGCCAGGTGTCGACGATTCAGATTATTCGTTTTAAATTCCAAACAAGTATTTACCGAGTAGTCTGCGTCAAGCTGGCGTGGTACCAATTAGTATACGGTGCATCATTGTGATAATGCCGATATCACGGACTTCGGTTATGTGAAGGAGTACTGACTTTAGTCTTGTCTTTCAAATGGAAATCGAAAACGAATCTATTATCTCTGATTCCTCGTCCCAGCCCGGTACAGACAAATGTTTCAATGCTGTACCGGGGGTCTTGATTCAAGATGCTATGCTGGCAAGGTCACCGTGTGCCCCGCATCGCTTCTTGAGTATTTGCTGCATCGTACCAGCCCGGTACAGGCTAATGTTTCAATGCTCTACCGGGTGTCTTGTTCCTAGATGTTTTGTTGGGAGGTGCATTGTGCGCCCAACTGTCTCGTTGGTGATAATACAGGAGCATGTCCTAGGAGATAATAGTGAAAGCGGTGGTTGTTAGTGAGTCATAAAAAACGGTTTATTACCTCTGGTGAGTGGTAGTTGTAGTAGCAGCGTGGCTTAATGGTGTTTAGTTTGGCTGTGGTGTCCGGGCAGAGAGGCGTTTCATGGTTTATAGGAGCCCAAGGGGGTGGGAGGGAGGGGAGATCAGTCACTTAGACGTGGACAGGAAAATATTGGTCGGACGTTGGTTAAACACCATGGCAAACTCCCCTGGCAGTAGCCGGATATGAATATGACCTGACCAAGCCGGGCCTGGTTGATCCAAGCAACCTATGAGTCTGTCTCACTCGTCCTTGGGAAACCCCCGTTCTTAGGAGGGAGGTCTTCACAGACGAATGGGGGAAGGAGAGAATGTATCAGTCGTTAGGTTAGACACCCGGGGAAACTCCCCCGACAGACAGCAGCCAGGGATGTATATGACGAGTTCCGCAGGCTCATTCCAATAACTGGTCAAATAATAAGGCTTTTGTGAAGTTATTTGGAAAGACGAATAGAGAAGCATGGTAAATAAGTTCAAATGTGTTTTGGGTCCGGAATCTGTTCAATAAACCATATCATGTGCACCCCAACCAAAATCTCTTCATAATGGAATGTGTTTGGTCAGCTCATTTCGATGAGAGGTCTTATGATTCGCATGACAATGGATTGCGGAAGATATTTATAAAGACAAAAACATTGAAACGTTGAAAACAAATCACATATTGGAGGAGGAGAGGTGGGAGGGGGGCGGGATCTTGACCACTAACCCAACGACGCCACTGAGCAATCACACCTGTATATACTTACACATGAAGAAAATAAGTGAGCGTTAGGGAGGGAGTAAGGGGGCGAGGGAGAGAGAGAGAGAGAGAGAGAGAGAGAGAGAGAGAGAGAGAGAGAGAGATCTACACTCCGTAATTCACACACTGGGCCTCTGAATATGACTTTTTGAAACCGATGAAATAAACCAGATGTGCCCCCTCCCTCTTTCCTGTTGGAACGAGTTTGGCTACCTCATTCCAATGTGAGGTCTTATGGTTTGTATAATAAGGGTTTGTTAGGTTAGACACCCTCGCAAACTCCCCTGGCAGCAGACATGGATACCAATGACGAGTTCGGCAGACTCATTCTAATGCGAGGTGAAATAATAAGGCTTCGTGAAGTTATTTGGAAAGATGAATAGAGAAGCATGGAAGATAAGCTCGAATGTGTTTTGGGGCTGGACCACAAATCACCAACATATAGCCTACCAACGCCACTGGACACACACTCATACATACTCATACAGAGATCCAGACTTCGTAATTCGCAATCTGGACATCTAAATACATTATTTTTGAATCTGATCAATAAACCATATCATGTGCTCCCCACCCAAATCTCTCCATAACGGAACGCGTTTGGTCAGCTCATTCCAATGAGAGGTCTTATGATTCGTATGATAAGGGCTTGCTGAATATATTTATAAAGACAAATAGACATGCATTGCAAAACAATCACATATTGGTGGTGGTGGGGGGGGGGGGGGAGTAGGAGAGCGGGATCTTGACCACCAAAATATAACGCAACTACGCCATTGGGCAATCCCACCTTTATATACTTACACATGAAGAAAAGGAGAGAGCGTTAGGGGGGGGGGGATTTTCGACAGAGACAGAGACAGAGCCAGAAAGAGAGAGACAGAGAGTGAGACAGCGAGAGAGAGGGCGAGGGAGAAAGAGATTCACAGACATAGACTCACAGAGAGACTCTTAGATAGAGATTCACTTCACAGAGAGAGACTCACAGAGAGCGAGAGACTCACATAGACAGAGAGAGAGAGAGAGAGAGAGAGAGAGAGAGAGAGAGAGAGAGGGGGGGGGGGGGGGGGCTACATTCCGTAATTCACACACTGGGCCTCTAAATATGATGTTTTGAAGCCGGTGCAATAAACCAGACCACACCTTTGTATACTTACACATTAACAAAAGGAGAGAGCGTTAGAGAAGGAGTAAGAGGAGGCGAGAGGGAAGAGATAAAGAGAGAGACCCAGAGAGAGAGAGAGAGAGAGAGAGAGAGAGAGAGAGAGGGGGGGGGGGCTACACTCCGTAACAATAAACCAGATCATGCCCCCCCCCCTTCCTATTGGAACGAGTTTGGTTAGCCCATTTAAATGGGAGATATATTTATTTATTTATTTATTTATTTATTTATTTATTTATTTATTTATTTATTTATTTATTTATTTATTTATTTATTATTAGGGTTTAACGACACTTTAACAGCCAAGGTCATACTGTTTCGGCGACAATTTTACGGGTGGAGGAAGCCGGAGTACCCGGACAGAACCACCGAGCAACGACGAGCAGCTGCCAGCTCCCAAACATCGTAACTACGCACTGCAGCACAGGCAGGGTTAGATTGCTTGAAGACATGCGCTCCATTGATGTGCAGTACGCCTTAGAACACGGCGTCATAGTTCTCTCATGTGGACAATCGGGGTGGAGTGCCTTTCCCAAGGACACAACGCGGGAGTCCGAAACGATCGCTCTGACGGTCATCCATCCAAGGACTAACGGGGCTCGACATTGCTTAACTTCGGTGATCTGACGAGACCCAGTTACCGCATCCCACCGCGCCCCCTTAAATGAGAGGTCTTATGATTTGTATGATAAGGGTTTCTTAGGTTAGACACCCTGGCAAACTCCACTGACAGCAGCCAGGGATGTATATGACGAGCTGGGCAGGCTCATTTCAATAACTGGTCAAATAATAAGGCTTTAGTGGGATTATTTGGAAAGACGAATAGAGAAGCATGGTAAATAAGCTCAAATGTGTTTTGGGTCCGGACCATCAATCACCGACATATAACCTATCAACGCCACTGGAGAGATAGAGAGAGAGAGAGAAGGGGGATCTACACTCCGTAATTCACACACTGGGCCTCTAAATATGATCTTTTGAAACCGGTGCAATTAACCAGGTCATGTGCCCCCCCCCCCCCAACCCCCATACCCGTATCCTATTGGACAGTGTTTGGTTAGCTCATTTTCTTGAGAGGTCTTATGGTTTGTATAGAGAGAGAGAGAGAGAGAGAGAGAGAGAGAGAGAGAGAGAGAGAGAGAGAAAGGGGGGGGGGGGGGTACACTCCGTAACAATAAACCAAATCATCCCCCCTTCTTATTGGAACGAGTTTGTTTAGCCCATTTAAATGGGAGATTTATTTATTTATTTATTTATTTATTTATTTATTTATTTATTTATTTATTAGGGTTTAACGACACTTTAACAGCCAAGGTCATACTGTTTCGGTGACAGTTTTACGGGTGGAGGAAGCCGGAGTACCCGGAGAGAACCACCGAGCAACGACGAGCAGCTGCCAACTCCCAAACATCGTAACTACGCACTGCAGCACAGGCAGGGTTAGATTGCTTGAAGACATGTGCTCCATCGATGTGCAGTACGCCTTAGTACACGGCGTCATAGTTCTCTCATGTGGACAATCGGGGTGGAGTGCCTTTCCCAAGGACACAACGCGGGAGTCCGAAACGATTGCTCTGACGGTCATCCATCCAAGGACTAACGGGGCTCGACGTTGCTTAACTTCGGTGATCTGACGAGAACCGGTTACCGCAACGCCACCGCGCCCCCTTAAATGAGAGGTCTTATGATTTGTATGATAAGGGTTTCTTAGGTTAGACACCCTGGCAAACTCCACTGACAGCAGCCAGGGATGTATATGACGAGTTCGACAGGCTCATTCCAATAACTGGTCAAATAATAAGGCTTTCGTGAGTTTATTTGGAAAGAGAATAGAGAACTATGGTAAATAACCTCAAAAGTGTTTTGGGTCCGGACCACAAATAACCAACACATAACCTATCAACGCCACTTGACACATACTCATACAGAGATCCACACTTCGTAATTCACAATCTGGGGATCTAAATACATGATTTTTGAGTCTGGTTAAAAAAAACATATCATGTGCTTCCCACCCAATCATCTCCATAATGGAACGCGTTTGGTCAGCTCATTCTAATGGAAGGTTTTATGATTCGTATGATGAAGGTTTTCGGAAGAAAATTTATAAAGACTAATAGATACGCAGTGCAAAAAAAATCAAATATTGTGGAGAGGGGAGGGGGAGAGCGGGATCTTCACCACCAAAATATAATCCAACGACGCCACTGGGCAATCACACCAATATATACTCACATATGAAGAGAATGAGGGAGCATTACAGAGGAGGAGAGAGGGGTCGAGAGACAGAGAGAGAGAGATGGTAGGGATAAACAGAGGGAGACAGAGACACAAAGGGAGAGAGAGGCTGAGACAGATAGACAGAGGGAGAGAGAGTGGAGAGCGAGAAAGAGAAAGAGAGGGAGAGAGATCTACACTCCGTAATTCACACACTGGGCCTCTAAATATGAGTTTTTTAAAACCGGTGTGCAATAAATCAGATCATGTGTTCCCCCCCCCCCTCCCCATCCTATTGGACGGTGTTTGGTTAGCTCATTTTCTTGAGAGGTCTTATGGTTTGTATGATAGGTTTTTGTTGAAGACATCTATAAAAACACACAAAAAAAACACGCATTGCAAAAAAAAACCCCACTTTTTGGGGGAGGAGGGACTTGACCACGAAAATATAACACAACGACACCACTGGGAAGTCATACCCATATATAGTCATACTTGAAGAGAGGGGGTGGGAGAGATAGACAAGATGTGAGAGATGGTGAGGGAGAGAGACAGATAGAGAGAGAGAGAGAGTGAGAGAGAGAGAGAGAGAGAGATTCTTCTTATTATTATTGGTTTCATGTAGTTGCGACTAATTGAAAGCTCCATACACTGTTATAATAACAACTTAAGAAAAATAAATAACTTAATACAAACACAAAACAGGAAAGAATTGGGAAAGCATTGACATTTTGAGGCTGGGAAAATCAACTTATATATAAATGGAAGTACCCATAAGGTACATTTTTTTACCACGTAACCTAACACCTCAACAATTTTATGAAAATGGACCCAAGAAAATCGATTCTCAAATATATCTCATGATTTTAAAGGACAGATATATTATTTTTGTGTGATGTTTTTTTAGTGTATTGTCAGTCACGGTGGTATTTTACAATTAAAACATATCGCCTGAAAAAAGAATAAAATAACTTTAATTGAATGTCGACTTAATGTCTGTTTTTTAACAAGTAAACAATATAGCATATCAATTTTTCACCACTCTCTGGTGGTTTGTGTACAGGTGTGGATCTGGCATCGGGTACATAAGATAAAAGATAGTGTTCACATGAATACCAGAGACCCAAAATTGAAAATAAAAATTAATGTGAAAAGTCACAATTGAAGACTAAATTATCAGGGAGACCCGTATAAGTCCCCCTAATGTACATGTCCTCTTAATGTATGTTTTTTTTCCCATCGAAAGTTTCCCTAATGTATGAAAAAGGAATATATATATTGAGCGTCCTGAACTACTCCCACATACCAAGTTTCACGAAAATCGGCCCAGCATGAACCGAGATACAGGTTCAAGGTCAACGGTTTGAATATCAAGGTCACACATGACGGGCATCGGGTGTGGCGAAATTGTTGGGCGCCCGAACCACACACCAAGTTTCAGGACAATCGCCCAGCAGGAGCCGATACACAGGTTCACGGTTTCCGGTTTGATGGTCAAGGTCACACACCCGGTCAAACGGATACGCCCATGTTACTCCTCGTGTCTAGCTATGTATGTTGTTTGAGTGTAACTTAGGAGAAGATGGCACAATAGCGGAGATGAACACGCGAATAGTCGATGTGATAGAGTAGGCGGTTGGCAGGAAGTCCCTGCCAACCGCCAGGAACTGCCATGACTGTAGGTAGTTTAAGTGGAAGGCCGTGTGGTGGACTAATAATATTACTTGACACATGTTATCACAGGATCGGTAATATGATGTGGTCGTTATTAAGTGTCATCCTGGGATCGGGCTCATTGGTTTCCAGGTGCGGTGGGTGTGACATAAACTTATAGTAGTACAGTACAGGGAAATGACTAATTTGTTCAGGTAGTGAAAACTGGAGAGACAGAGGATAGATCGTACGCTTAATTTGGAGGAAAGTAGCCAAATCCAAATCCCATCGAGCTATAGGATATCCCCTATCCCAATACCAGTACACCTACCATATCGCCTCCCGATATTCCTCTGCGCCGCTTGACTCAACGTCTTGTTTCTGTTCCATCTTTTCCTTGTATCCCACACTGCCCCCCCCCCCCCCCCGCCACTATCCAGTCTTGGTGCACCCAAATCCCACGGCACCCACTCCATCCTTTGCCCCAGCAACTTTGGCCAGAGTTACTTGCATTTATTAACAGTAGGAACCTGCTACCCACATTGTTTTTGTGCAAGTGAACAGCCGGTCGAATATGATGATTGCAGTTATAAATGACCATCCTGGAATCAAAATTACTGAATGTCTGGTAAGGTAGACCTATATGGTTGTGGCAGGGCAGTAGAGGCTATTGAGGAAGACGTTTGCGCGGGTGGTACAAATAGAAGAGGGATAATGCCTGCCACTCAGAGCAGAGTATACCCGCCCAGGGCCCGGAATACTCTCCATCATAATCCCAACACACCCACACATGTTGGCTGTGTACGGCATAGGGGCCATTGGCAGCATTGATGAAGGCGTAGGATGTGTCATAAGTAGCCGAACGCACTGCTGGAGTAAAGAGAAAAAACAAAAATCAAACTTAGAATTTTATTACATTACGGGCCTGGAAAAGTGTAATTTGTACACGTTATTACATTTATTACATTATGGGTCGTTTTTTATTACATTATGGGTTCGTATTACATTATGGGTCGTTTTTGTATTACATTATGGGTAGGTATTACATTATGGGCATTTATTACATTACGGGTCGTAACAAATGTAATAACGTGTAATAAATGTTAGGCGCCTATAATGTAATAAAATTAAAAAAAAATTCGATAAAAATTACACTCATCCAGGCCCGTAATGTAATAAAATTCTAAGCTTGATTTTTGTTTTTTCTCTTCACTCCAGCAGTGTGTTCGGCTACTTATGACACATCCTACGCCTCCGCCAATGCTGTAAATGACCCCTATGCCGTACACAGCCAACATGTATGGGTGTGTTGGGATTACGATGGAGAGTATTCCGGGACCTGGGCGGATATACTCTGCTCTGAGTGACAGGCATTATCCCTCTTCTATTTGTACCACCCACGCAAACGACTTCCTCGATAGCCTCTACTGTCCTGCCACAACCATATAGGTCTACCTTACCAGACATTCAATAATTTCGATTCCAGGATGGTCATTTATAACTGCAATCATCATATTCGACCGGCTGTTCACTTGCACAAAAGCAATGTGGGTAGCAGGTTCCCGTTGTTAATAAATGCATTATGGGCATTTATTACATTATGGGTCGTAACAGACGCTTCCAGAGTTGTAAGAAAATATGCAGCCCATAATATTCTCTCCCATCTCAAGTTTTTAGGACAAGATAGCGCCATGTACATTGCCATAAAAAGACTGGGAAAACAGGGTAACATGATTGAGAAGCAGGGCCGTCGAAGGGGGGAGGGGGTCAGCGAAGACGGGCTCTCTGTAACAATACCGGGTCCGGGGTCCGATACCTGGGTGCGATTGACCTTTAACACTGACAAACAAATATATTTCCGGCCGTTATGTGTGTGGCAATTTATAAACAATTTTATGTTACTCCAATTGCGCCCCCACCTGCACCCCCACCCCCTTTCGCGAGAATAAGTGGCCATGTGTAAGTTCCCAAGCTTATATTATGGCTAAAAATCCGACCCCCTATCGTGCTCGCCCCCAAATTGCCACTTCGTGGCTCATTTGATCGCTGCAGACACACCACGCAACTACAAAGTTTCATAGCGTTGTTGTTAGTCTGTGTGAAGCACACAGACTATTGTTTTTGTACGGTTTCTATTTTTTTCTTCTTCTTCTTCTTCTTCTTCTTCTTCTCATCACTTTTTTGTCCGCAAGATAACTCCAAAACGAACTGGCCTATCTTGCTGTGATTTTTGGCATGCTGATAGACAGTCACAAGTTCTCGGCCACCTATGTTTTTCAGATCCCTGGGGCATTAGTGGTGTCCGTAGGGGTGTTTTGAAAGTGGGTCACGCCCATATCTCAGGTGTGGTATGACGTGTGGACCTGGGACCAACACCAAATGAGTCGACACTCGATGGAGATTCAAAATATGGGTCAAGGTCACGGAGGTCACCTAGGAGTCATTAAGTGCATTTTTTATAACTGCTGGGAATCACATTGTTTGACCCCTGAAGCATTCCTGACGTCCATACATGCATTTTGACGTAGAAAAGTGGGCGTGGCCAAATTTTTTGAAAGTGGGTCACGCTCATAACTCAAGCATGGTACAATGCATGGATCTGGGACTAACACCAAATGAGTCGACACGCGATAGAGGTTCAAAATATGGGTCAAGGTCACCAAGGTCACCTAGGGGTCAATGAGTGTATTTTTCATAATTGCTGGAAATCACATTTTTTTGACCTCCAAATGCTTCCCCAAAATTCCGACATGCATTTTTTCATGAAAAAAATGGGCGTGGCCAAAATTTTGAAAGTGGGTCACGCTCATATCTCAAGCATGGTATGATACATGAACCTGGAGCCAACACTAAATAAGGTGACACTTGATGGAGGTTAAAAATATGGGTCAAGGTCACGGAGGTCACCTGGGGTCATTGAGTGCATTTTTTCAAACTTGCTGGAAATCACATTTTTTGACTCTCTAAAGCATTCCTGAAGTCCATACATCCATTTTTACGTAAAAAGTTGGTGTGGCCAAAATTTGTGAAAGTGGGTCATGCACATATCTCAAGCATGATATGATGTGTGGACCTGGGACCAATACCAAACGAGTCGACACTCGATGGAGGTTCAAAATTTGGGCCAAGGTCGAACAGGAGTCACGAGGGCTATTCTCAGAATTGCAGGAAATCATATTTTTGAACCTCCTCGTGCATTCCCTTGATCAGTTCCTTTGAATGCTGTTTCTTGGAAAAAATTATCTGATTTTTGAATGAATATCTATCAATACTGTCATTGAAAACCTATTTCTTATTTATTTTAAACTATTTTACCATCAAAATAAGCCTTTAAAGTATTCCCATTACATTCATAGAGGGGCGCGGTGGCTAAGCAGTTAGAGGTGCAGGCTGCAAGCCGAGAGGTTCTCAGTTCCAATCCTATCTGCGGCAACTGCCTTGTGTCTTTGGGCAAAAACACTTCACCCCCATTGCCCACATAAGGGCATGGTGATGTTGTGAACTAAGACATACTGCACGTAGATGATGCACTTGCACTAACCCTGCTTGTGTGGAGTTAGCATGTTGGGGAGCCAGACAGTTGCTTGTTGCTGCTTGGTGGTTCTCTGTGTTCTCAGGCTTCCTCCATCCGCAAAAACTGTCCGACACGAGGCGGGCCTAGCTGTTGAAAAGTGTCGTTAAACCCCAATAAATTAATAACATTCATAGAATGTCTACTATGCACTGTTTGTCAACATGATAACCCAAATACAATCAATCCTATCTCAATGTTTTTACAACATTTACTGGGAAATGGGTTAGCTGAAGCAGTAACCATTATCTAAAACAGAATATAATCTCCAGAGAGAGATAAAATTCTTTGTTACATTGAACAGCACTGTATATTTATGTTGTATCATGTTACAAAACTTCAGTCTCAATCATTGAAGAGAGAAAGAAACCTTCACTTTTCAAAGCATTTTTTTAAAAGGAATCTATTTATTCTCAATCATAACTCAGGATTGAGAGGTTTTGGGATGGAGTGGTGGGTGTGTGGCTTTCTCGAAACACCTATCACAGTTACAAAGTAATAAAATGAAATATTTGAATGGTCAGATTTTAACCCTCTTAATACTTCGATGTGCGTAAAAAAATACCTTTAATATAACTCATGGCTACAGAATGTTTTTCGCTTTTGTTTCTGCAACATTTAATTCTATGTGGAATGGGACACCTTTTCAGTGTGCTTTCCAAACTAAAAGATTCTTAACCCTTTAGCCAACACAACGGAAAAAACCGGTCAGCTTTATACACAGAAATGTCTATTCAGTTTTAATTACTTTTTCGTTTTTGCTTGAAAAACATAGCTTATGACCCTTCATTGGAATGAGCTCATTTTTTAAAGGATTATTTATTTATTGGTGTTTAATGTCACATATTTCTGCACAGTGGTTTACCATGACCAGGACAGTTTTACGGGTGGAGGAAGCCGGATAACCTCCGGGCAACAGCGAGCAACTATCAGATCCCCCACATACTAACTACACACAAGCAGGGTTAGCATTGGTTGAAGACAGGTGCACCATTGATGTGCAGTACACTTTAGTACACATCGCCACCATGCACCCACGTGGGCAATAGGGTGAAGTGTCTTGCCCAGGGACAGAGTGAGGACCACTCGTCTTACAGCCTGTACCTCTGTCAACTCAGCCACTGCGCTCCCGTTTAACCCTTTACCCAATGCAGATGATACCAAAATTTTTCATTTCAAATATCATGTTTTTCAAATTTTCCAAACAATTTCAACAAAACCATATCATTGGACCCCTCGTTGGAACTAATATTTTTTCAACTTCTCAATTTGCATATTACGCGGGCGGATGCGGCCGATTCGTTGGGTAAAGGGTTAAAGGATTAAAATAGAATATTTAAAGGGAGTATTTTAACCCTCTGAAGATCTTAATATGGGGGCACGGTGGCGCTGTGTACTAAAGCGTACTGCACTTCGATGGTGCACCTCTCTTCAAAACAATCATTGAGAATAATGAAAACCATTTCCATTCTCTCAATGTTGTTCTAAACACTCATGGACATAGATGGAACCTCGGTATGTTGACAATGCCAATAAGTCTTCAGATAGGCTCTTGGGGTCTTCAAGGCCTTTCAACGTCTACATTCCAACATTACTGAACCCTTTTACTTGCAATATATTTTCCAGAGGTACCATGCATGCACTTCATCATTGTCTAGCTAATATGAACATTTGCCATCATCTCCAAATATGGCAGATCCGGAGTTGGTGGAGCCAATATTTATAAAGTAGTTTATGCTCATACTTCAGGCTTGGTACGATCTATAGAAATGGTACCTACACCAAATGAGCTGAAACTTGCTGGAGGTTCAAAACGTGGTCCATCTCTATGCGGTCAAGAGAGGTCATTAAATGCAAACTTTTTCGACCAATTAGGAATTTCATTTTATACCAATTAATGCAGTTCTGAAGATTATACACGTATCTCAGCATTCAAATAAATGGCAGCGGCAGTAATGTCCATTTCTGATTCCTTGATCGAACCCTATAAATGGTGTGCAGATATATGCCTTTTCGGGTTTCTTAGAAAAATTGTTCTGATTCCTGTATGAATATTTTCTCCATGAAAGAATTTCACAAAAAGCAGTAGGGAGTAAGCTGTGACTGTCACATACAATAACATGATCTCTTTATTTAATCTCATTGTACAGAATTAATTCCCCAACCAAGTTAATATAAAAACAAACAACTTGATCATGAAGAATTCCGGTGTACATGTAACTCACTGAGCTCTGTTAAACAAAATTGGATTGGTTAAATTCCTAGTTGGATTGTCGGGAAACATTTGCTATTGAAAAATTCCGGCGTTTTAAAATAAACCTGTAGAGGGTTAATAACTTAAATATTGATCAGTTTGTCCCACCACAGAAAAACACGTACTGCAAGAATTAATTTTTGCAGCAGTTGCTAAGATTATGTGAAGCTGTTATCCACATCAAATATGTCACGAGTCAAATCTCAATTTTCAATTAAAACCTTTAGGTTTAAGTATATTTTATCATCATTTAAATAATTAGAAAAGCGATAAAAATCTTAAAAATTCAGAACATCTTGCTCATATCTTTATATCTTCAGTACATTTCTTTAAATAAAGAATTTAATACCAGATAGATTTTAAGTTCAGACTCTTTTCCAGATACTCAGTGAAAATGGCCTTCAAGATGAGTAAGGTTGGGAAACGGAGAAAAACACAAACTATGCTGGTTTTGATATCAAAATTAAGACTAATGCTTAAAACAACAGTACATGTACGATGCTTTTTAAAAAAACATTTTGATATTTTTCTGCGAAGTTGAAAGAACACCTTTCTATTCGTGTGTCGACCAATTTCGAGCTCAACGATTGATCAATTAGGAGACGGAATAATCTATTCTGTCTCACGAAATCCACGACTTGGCATATACAGTTAACACTAGAGATCCTGTCACGAATTGTGCGCTAATCTTGACATAATTTTGCATAGGAATTGCGCAATATTTTCCCATCGAATAACATCCAAAGCACGATAGTTTCTCTTGGTTGCTGATATCAAACACGAGCAGTGTTTAAGCCAACTGACGTCCGGGTTACAATCGGTGGTCTATTGGCTGAAACATTGTCTGTGTATGGGGCAAATGTACAGAATTTGATAGCTTTACTACATAGCACGCAGATCAATGCGCAGAGTGGCGTGCTATTTACAGGCACTTCGTGACAGGACTTCTAGTTTTAACTGTACAAAGTGATCCACAACTTCGTTTTACAGCAGCGTGCTTTCGTTGCGACGTATCTTTACAACAACTAGTCAAAGGCTGACGTTTAGGTTCTCGTTTTATTGCATTTTTACACCAAAGGAAACCGAATTCAAAAGATCTCCCTGAGTGAGTAGTACCACTTCAGAATCTTTACGTTTTCTCACCTCCTGTATCTACATCATTAGTCTGTGTGAAACACACTGACTATTGTTTTTGTACTGTTTCTTTTTCTTTCTTTCTTTCTTCTTCTTCTTCTTCTTCTTCTTCTTCTTCTTCTTCTTCTTCTTCTTCTTCTTCTTCTTCTTCTTCTTCTTCTCCTGTCTTCTGTCTTCTATGTTCTTCCTTGTCCGCACGATAACTCGAAAAGGAATCGTCCTATCTCGTTGATTTTTGGCATACTGGTAGACAGTCAGAAGTTCTCGCCCACCTATGTTTTTCAGATTCCTGGGGCTTTAGGGGTGTCCGTAGGTGTGTTTTGAATGTGGTTCACGCCCATATCTCAGGCATGGTATGACGTTTGGACCTGGGACGAACACCAAGTGAGTCGAAACTCAATGGAGATTCAAAATATGGGTCAAGGTCACTGATGTCACCCAGGGGTCATTGAGTGCATTTTTCAAAATAGCTGGAAATCACGTTTTTTTTGACAAAATAATGCATTCCCGGAAGTCCATACATGAATTTTACACGGAAAAAGGTGGGCGTGGCCAAAATTTTTGAAATGCTCATATCTCAAGCATGATATGATGCATGGACCTGGGACCAACACCAAATGAGTCGACACTCGATGGAGGTTTACAATATAGGTCAAGGTCACTGAGGTCACCCACCCAGGGATCATTGAGTGCATTTTTCGAAATTGCTGGAAATCACATTTCTGGTTGTCAGGTCGATTAGGAATTGCACTTTACACCAACTGATGCATTTTTTGAAGATTATACATGTAGCTCCTCATTCAAATAAATGGCAGAGCCAGTAATGTCAATTTCTGATTCCTTGGTCGAAGCCTTTAAATGCTGTGCACATGTGTACCTTTTCTGGTTTCTTAGAAACATTGTTCTGATTCCTGTATGAACATCTGTAAATACTGTTAACGAAAATCCATTTCTGATTTGTTTAGAAATATCTTACTCCTGGAAATAAGCCTCCATAAATTCTCTTTCTATATAGTGTTTTGCTGTTACTTTAACCCTTTTCACACAGACTTAAATTTACTGGATGCAGTAAATTATGTTTCTCTAGTTACATTGTGTGTTTGCAGGGATGCCACGGGAAAGGATCGAACTGTCGACCTCTCGGTTTTAAGCTCAATGCGGTGCATGAGTTAATGTTTACTAAACATATGCTGATGTACTCAGCCTATTGTAAGGTGCTTTTACAGTGTAAACACGAGATATTCCTAAACCAATGTTGTAGCGACTTCCCTC
This sequence comes from Pictodentalium vernedei, assembly GCA_031216915.1. NCBI lineage: Eukaryota > Metazoa > Mollusca > Scaphopoda > Dentaliida > Dentaliidae > Pictodentalium > Pictodentalium vernedei. Next base: position 187,937,893 of record CM062297.1, on the reverse strand, counting down.
TGGGATAGTTAGGCATTTCCAGATATCATGTTAAGAATATCTTTCTATTTGAGTACAAAATAAAGAGACCTCAAATAAACATATTTATAGTAATACGGCCAGAACAAAACCTAAAAAAATGGGGTGGAGAGGAGAAGGTTTCGCCATCACTCACCCAATTATTGTTTTGAAATGTAAATTTTTTTTTCAGGAAGCGAAGTTCTTGTTTTGAGAACAGAAGTTTATATTGACACGGGTCTCCCCAAAACAACCTTACAGAGACTTATACAATATCAATATAGTGTCCGTAGGTGTGTTTTGAATGTGGTTCACGCCCATATCTCAGGCATGGTATGACGTTTGGACCTGGGACGAACACCAAGTGAGTCGAAACTCAATGGAGATTCAAAATATGGGTCAAGGTCACTGATGTCACCCAGGGGTCATTGAGTGCATTTTTCAAAATAGCTGGAAATCTCGTTTTTTGACAAAATAATGCATTCTCGGAAGTCCATACATGAAATTTTTGAAATGCTCATATCTCAAGCATGATATGATGCATGGACCTGGGACCAACACCAAATGAGTCGACACTCGATGGAGGTTTACAATATAGGTCAAGGTCACTGAGGTCACCCACCCAGGGATCATTGAGTGCATTTTTCGAAATTGCTGGAAATCACATTTCTGGTTGTCAGGTCGATTAGGAATTGCACTTTACACCAACTGATGCAATTTTTGAAGATTATACATGTATCTCCTCATTCAAATAAATGGCAGAGCCAGTAATGTCAATTTCTGATTCCTTGGTTGAAGCCTTTAAATGCTGTGCACATGTGTACCTTTTCTGGTTTCTTAGAAACATTGTTCTGATTCCTGTATGAACATCTGTAAATACTGTTAACGAAAATCCATTTCTGATTTGTTTAGAAATATCTTACTCCTGGAAATAAGCCACCATAAATTCTCTTTCTATATAGTGTTTTGCTGTTACTTTAACCCTTTTCACACAGACTTAAATTTACTGGTTGCAGTAAATTATGTTTCTCTAGTTACATTGTGTGTTTGCAGGGATGCCACGGGAAAGGATCGAACTGTCGACCTCTCGGTTTTAAGCTCAATGCGGTGCATGAGTTAATGTTTACTAAACATATGCTGATGTACTCAGCCTATTGTAAGGTGCTTTTACAGTGTAAACACGAGATATTCCTAAACCAATGTTGTAGCGACTTCCCTCTGGGATAGTTAGGCATTTCCAGATATCAAGTTAAGAATATCTTTCTATTTGAGTACAAAATAAAGAGACCTCAAATAAACATATTTATAGTAATACGGCCAGAACAAAACCTAAAAAAATGGGGTGGAGAGGAGAAGGTTTCGCCATCACTCACCCAATTATTGTTTTGAAATGTAATTTTTTTTTCAGGAAGCGAAGTTCTTGTTTTGAGAACAGAAGTTTATATTGACACGGGTCTCCCCAAAACAACCTTACAGAGACTTATACAACATCAATATAGAAAAAGTCTCCGTAATGTATGTTTCGGGGAAAGAAAACATTAGGGAGTCGCCATTAGTGGGACATGGGTAATATATCTCGTTTTTTCCGTCATATCGTACATTGCTTCACAATTAAAACATCGCTTTGTTTAAAGGGTTAATAATGCTGACAGGCTTGTAAGTAGGGTGCATAGAAAGCAATGACCCCCTAAGGGCGGTTTTTTTGACCATGTCCCCTTAATGTATGTTACATATAACTATGCACTCTAAAATCGGTTGGGTTAAAAATCAACCCAAATCGACTGGGTTGAGTGAATATGAACCCAAATTGGGTTCATATTCACTCAACCCAGTCGATTTGGGTTGATTTTTAACCCAACCGATTTAGAGTTTGTAAACAACATTTCGGCAACTACTTGACATTTGGGCAACTTACGTCACTTGGGCAACCTCAGAGATATTTATCAATATATTTGTCACAAACGTCTATATTTATTAAAACATCTCTTATCACTTCTATTTTATCAATAGATAATGCAATTGTGTATTAAAATTGAAAATATATGCATTTTGAAAAGATATATGATTTTGCGTTGCCCAAATCCGGTTGCCTTAATGTTGGTTGCCGTAAGGTCAGAAAGTGTTTACAATATAAACGTCCTTTGGGCAACATTCTGTATATATTTATTTTCATATGGGAGTCATTCAGGCAACGTTATATATATGTTCGCTTTCTATATGAACGCCATTCAGGCAACGTTTTGCATTATTATCAATAATAAAAAGACGACATCTAAATAACAAGTATTTGTTTTTTTTAAAAGTGCGAAGTGGATCAGAATCTTGAATATCTGTCACAAATACAACATCAGAGTCGCGTTTGCGAAGTGCAATCATTCCTTGATCAGCACAGTGAACTTCAAATTGAAAGATCACGGGGACGATTCGCTCATGATCCTCATTCCTCAACTGCAATGTGGCCTTAGACAAGGCTCTTGGTGTCATTTGCCCATGTGAGGCGTGGTGGCATTGTTTACTAATGCACAGAGCATGACAGTACAGTACGTGGTGATATATTTGGCTTCTGACACTGTCAACCCCGCTTCCACCGGAATAAAATGTTGGAGAGTCTGATAGTTACTCGCCCAAGTTCCTCGGTCTTATAAAGGAGTTCCTCGTTCTGTAGTGTATCGTGCGTTTTTACCGAGAGGAAACACATTGTCCATTTTTGCGAGGGTGGGGGCTCTCCGAGGAAGGTCAGCTACTTTAGATACTTTTGACGAGCGGCCTCAACTGCGATTGTCTGGGAGGCTTCTATTGAGTGGGGCTCGTGAGATACTCGTCCGCTTTTACCAGAGAGGAGGTTCATCTGCAAGTCACTGTCCAGATAAATTCAACCACGCCGTCTGGTCTGTTTCGATGAAGGGGGATAAATTCAACCACGCCATCTGTTTTGATGAAAGGGGACCTCGTCTGCAATACATCGTCTTCTAACGAGGAATGTGTGTATGTGTGTGTGTGGGGGGGGGGGGGGGGGCGTGGTGTTCCAGATATATACTATTTTCTGGGGGGGGGGGGGGGCAGATCGGCCTGCATTTAAATTACCTTTAAATGCACGATCGCTTTTACAGATTGTAAGTGCATGTGTGTGTGTGTGTGTGTGTGTGGGGGGGGGGGGGGGGGGTGATGGTTGAGGGGAACCAACAGCTGCCGGTCTTATCAGGACGGCTGAAATCTTCGATAAAGGGAGTGCTGCTCGCGTGCAAAGCACTCCGCTTGTGGACGAGGGGTGTGGGCATTGTGCATTCTCAAAAATTCATCCAACCGCGCTCCCAGTGAGCAAGAAAATTATCTTCTAAGGAGAGTACTACTTACTACCGTTGCTTTCACGCGAGTACTTAACTATCGCCCTTGCCATCCACCGTCAACTGCAAAATAAGGTCCATGTCTGATGAAAAGGCCCTAGTCTGAAATGCATAACTGGCGACATTCTCGTCCTCCGTGTGCCAAAGTTCAGCAGGGATGGGAGGACTCTTCTTCAAAGACACTCCTATAATTACTCTCCCCGTTTACCTGCTAGCGCATTCTTGACGCGATCCATACACACACTTATGTGGGTAGGATCCTAGTTCAACATATTCGGTGTTAACAAAAGGGTGTTTAACAAGAAGAACAGTTCAACTGCAGGCTCGGATTTTAATAAACTCTCTATCTTGAGAGCCTGGATTGCCCCTAATGAATAGTCCTATTTGGTTCCCAAAATCATATAAGAAAAATTATTTGAGTGTGGATTGGTCTCAAATGCAACTAATGGCTCGTGTATTCATAATTTGGACAGTTCTTCGCGAAATCCAGAACAAATCAAACATATCCGAATATCACAAAAAGGTTAGCAAATTATAGTCAAGTCTGACTTAGGGTTTGAATTCCAATTAAACCCAAATCTTAGGGGTGGGGTGGTGAGGGGTGTAGTTTGCAGTACCCCCAAAGGCAACTATGACTCGTCTTACCATGAGGTGGGTCCATTTGGATGAAAATCAGGCATGGTCGGACGCGGCGTGTGCACATCCAAAGTGCGCAAGGGTATGGCAAGAAGGAAAAGTCAGGTTTTTGGCTCGAAATTACAATAATGATCATTATCATAATTTGTGCTCGACGGCATAAAGACAAGGCCCATTCCGACCTTGGCGAAACACATTCGGTGTTGGTAAGTGATGGCAAATAAGAATTGTTCGATTTCAGGCAGGCCTAGATTTCAATAACAATCTATATTCTTCAGAACCTGGAGTGGTTTTAAGGGTGCTAATTACACGTGTTATTAAGTAAAATGCATGAAAACCACGGCGGGTCGGATCCTAATTGAACACGCCCGCAAAACACAGAGATGGCAAATAATGAAGGTCCCACTTTAGGCCCAGGTTTCAATAAAATCCTTATCTCAAGAGCCTGTAGTTGTCTCAAAGATAAGAGATGATTCAGGTGAACACGATTTGGGGTCATTGGCATGAAAACCAGTCTGCGTCGGTGCTTCGCTAACGCATTCACAATTCACAGGAGGATGGGAAATTTAAGAAAAATATGCATTTTGGCCGGATTTAAAAAAAAGACCACATCTTGTGAGCACGGAGTGACCCAAATGGCAACAAATAACATGTTTATCGTTATTCGGAGAAAAGCAGACAGAGACTGAAATCCGGTTAAACGCCATTTGGGAAACGTGTTGTATATATTTTTATCATATGGGAGTCATTCAGGCAACGTTATATATATGTTCGCTTTCTATATGAACGCCATTCAGGCAACGTTTTGCATTTTTATCAATATTAAATAGACGACATCTAAATAACAAGTATTTGTTTTTTAAAAGTGCGAAGTGGATCAGAATCTTGAATATCTGTCACAAATACAACATCAGAGTTACGTTTGCGAAGTGCAATCGTTCCTTGATCAGCACAGTGAACTTCAAATTGAAAGATTACGAGGTCGGTTCGCTCATGATCCTCATTCCTCAACTGCAATGTGGCCTTAAACAAGGCTCTTGGTGTCATTTGCCCATGTGAGGCGTGGTGGCATTGTTTACTAATGCACAGAGCATGACAGTACAGTATGTGGTGATATATTTGGCTTCTGACACTGTCAACCCCGTTTCCACCGGAATAAAATGTTGGAGAGTCTGATAGTTACTCGCCCAAGTTCCTCGGTCTTATAAAGGAGTTCCTCGTTCTGTAGTGTATCGTGCGTTTTTACCGAGAGGAAACACATTGTCCATTTTTGCGAGGGTGGGGGCTCTCCGAGAAAGGTCAGCTACTTTAGATACTTTTGACGAGCGGCCTCAACTGCGATTGTCTGGGAGGCTTCTATTGAGTGGAGCTCGTGAGATACTCGTCCGCTTTTACCAGAGAGGAGGTTCATCTGCAAGTCACTGTCCAGATAAATTCAACCACGCCGTCTGGTCTGTTTCGATGAAGGGGGATAAATTCAACCACGTCATCTGTTTTGATGAAAGGGGACCTCGTCTGCAATACATCGTCTCCTAACGAGGAATGTGTGTATGTGTGTGTTTGTGGGGGGGGGGGGGGGGGGGATGTTCCAGATATATACTATTTTCTGGGGGGCAGGTCGGCCTGCATTTAAATTACCTTTAAATGCACGATCGCTTTTACAGATTGTAAGTGCATGTGTGTGTGTGTGTGTGTGTGGGGGGGGGGGGGGGGGGTGATGGTTGAGGGGAACCAACAGCTGCCGATCTTATCAGGACGGCTGAAATCTTCGATAAAGGGAGTGCTGCTCGCGTGCAAAGCACTCCGCTTGTGGACGAGGGGTGTGGGCATTGTGCATTCTCAAAAATTCATCCAACCGCGCTCCCAGTGAGCAAGAAAATTATCTTCTAAGGAGAGTACTACTTACTACCGTTGCTTTCACGCGAGTACTTAACTATCGCCCTTGCCATCCACCGTCAACTGCAAAATAAGGTCCATGGTCTGATGAAGAGGCCCTCGTCTGAAATGCATAACTGGCGACATTCTCGTCCTCCGTGTGCCAAAGTTCAGCAGGGATGGGAGGACTCTTCTTCAAAGACACTCCTATAATTACTCTCCCCGTTTACCTGCTAGCGCATTCTTGACGCGATCCATACACACACTTATGTGGGTAGGATCCCTAGTTCAACATATTCGGTGTTAACAAAAGGGTGTTTAACAAGAAGAAAAGTTCAACTGCAGGCTCGGATTTTAATAAACTCTCTATCTTGAGAGCCTGGATTGCCCCTAATGAATAGTCCTATTTGGTTCCCAAAATCATATAAGAAAAATTATTTGAGTGTGGATTGGTCTCAAATGCAACTAATGGCTCGTGTATTCATAATTTGGACAGTTCTTCGCGAAATCCAGAACAAATCAAACATATCCGAATATCACAAAAAGGTTAGCAAATTATAGTCAAGTCTGACTTAGGGTTTGAATTCCAATTAAACCCAAATCTTAGGGGTGGGGTGGTGAGGGGTGTAGTTTGCAGAACCCCCAAAGGCAACTATGACTCGTCTTACCATGAGGTGGGTCCATTTGGATGAAAATCAGGCATGGTCGGACGCGGCGTGTGCACATCCAAAGTGCGCAAGGGTATGGCAAGAAAGAAAAGTCAGGTTTTTGGCTCGAAATTACAATAATGATCATTATCATAATTTGTGCTCGACGGCATAAAGACAAGGCCCATTCCGACCTTGGCGGAACACATTCGGTGTTGGTAAGTGGATGGCAAATAAGAATTGTTCGATTCCAGGCAGGCCTATATTTCAATAACAATCTTTATTCTTCAGAACCTGGAGAGGTTTTAAGGGTGCTAATTACACGTGTTATTAAGTAAAATGCATGAAAACCACGGCGGGTCGGATCCTAATTGAACACGCCCGCAAAACACAGAGATGGCAAATAATGAAGGTCCCACTTTAGGCCCAGGTTTCAATAAAATCCTTATCTCAAGAGCCTGTAGTTGTCTCAAAGATAAGAGATGATTCAGGTGAACACGATTTGGGGTCATTGGCATGAAAACCAGTCTGCGTCGGTGCTTCGCTAACGCATCCCACAATTCACAGGAGGATGGGAAATTTAAGAAAAATATGCATTTTGGCCGGATTTAAAAAAAGACCACATCTTGTGAGCACGGAGTGACCCAAATGGCAATAAATAACATGTTTATCGTTATTTGGACTTGTTCGGAGAAAAGCAGACAGAGACTGAAATCCGGTTAAACGCCATTTGGGAAACGTGTTGTATATATTTTTATCATATGGGAGTCATTCAGGCAACGTTATATATATGTTCGCTTTCTATATGAACGCCATTCGGGCAACGTTTTGCATTTTTATCAATATTAAATAGACGACATCTAAATAACAAGTATTTGTTTTTTTAAAAGTGCGAAGTGGATCAGAATCTTGAATATCTGTCACAAATACAACATCAGAGTTGCGTTTGCGAAGTGCAATCGTTCCTTGATCAGCACAGTGAACTTCAAATTGAAAGATTACGAGGTCGGTTCGCTCATGATCCTCATTCCTCAACTGCAATGTGGCCTTAAACAAGGCTCTTGGTGTAATTTGCCCATGTGAGGTGTGGTGCCATTGTTTATTAATGCACAGTGCATGACAGTACAGTATGTGGTGATATATTTGGCTTCTGACACTGTCAACCCCGTTTCCACCGGAATAAAATGTTGGAGAGTCTGATAGTTACTCGCCCCAGTTCAGTGGTTTCCTCGGTCTTATAAAGGAGTTCCTCGTTCTGCAGTGTACCGTGCGTTTTTACCGAGAGGAAGTACATTGTCCATTTTTGCGAGGGGTGGGGGTCTCCGAGGAGAGCCAGTTACTTTAGATACTTTTGACGAGCGGCCTCAACTGCGATTGTCTGGGGGGCTTCTATTGAGTGGGGCTCGTGAGATACACAACGAAGGTCCCACTTTAGTCCCAGGTTTCAATAAAATCCTTATCTTGAGAGCCTGTAATTGTCTCAAAGATAAGAGATGATTCAGGTGAACACGATTTTGGGGCCACTGGTATGAAAACCAGTATGCGTCGGTGCTTCGCTAACGCATCCACAATTCACAGGAGGATGGGAAATTTAAGAAAAATATGCATTTTGGCCGGATTTAAAAAAAAACCACATCTTGAGAGCACGGAGTGACCCAAATGGCAACAAATAACATGTTTATCGTTATTTGGACTTGTTCGGTGAAACGCAGACAGAGACTGAAATCCGGTTAAACGTCATTTGCGCAACGTGTTGCATATATTTTTATCATATGGGAGTCGTTTAGGCAACGTTATATATATGTTCGTTTTCTAAATGAACGCCATTCACACAACGTTTTGCATTTTAGCAATTTTAAATAGACTACATCTAAACAACCAGTATTTGTTTTTTTTTTCAATGTACGAAGTGGATCAGAATCTTGAATATCCTTCACAAATGGAATATGAGAGTCGAGTTAGTGAAGCGCAATGGTTCATTGATGGCACAGTGATTTTAAAATTGAAAGATCACAGTGACTGTTCGCTGATGATCCTCATTCATCATCTGCCATCCGTGAGCCCTTAGACAAGGTTTTTGGAGTCTTTTTCACATGTATCCCATGTACTATGTGGTACCATTGCGTACTAATGCACAGAGCACAACAGAACAGCATGCGGGGTACACTGGCTTCTGACACTTTCAACACGGTATCCACCAGATTAAAATGTTGGGAAGTCTAATAGTTACTTGTCGCAGCTCGGTTGTTTTGTTTTTTTTTTGCGGCTGCGTTAACCAGCAAAATAGTCGCGTTCGTGTGTATGTATGCGTGCCAATGGTTCAAATGAAAGTGTCAATGGCACTTTAGCATAACCTGACTTTGTGTTGTGTTTTGTAAAATGGATAATGTTGTCCTATGAATTGATTATGAAATACGACAAGAAGTTTGATTATGCTATGTTTCCAATAAGAATAGTTTAAAGTTTAGACTGTACTAAAGAAATGAGGCCTGGGTTAATGTGGCACTCACAGTTAATGCATGGCGACCAAAGTTACCAAGTTTCAGTAAACTTATTCCAAAACAAGCCATTTTACCAAGTTGCAATGAACTCCCTTGTTAAATATAGCTCGAAGACGTTGCTGAAGGAATCTAGTTCACACGACAGCTCGGCGGTCACGGTTGGCCGATCATGCCCAAAATAGGAAAGACTCACTTAGAGATCATACCACGTTATCCTACCAACTTGCAATGGAATCCTTTCATAACAACAAACCTGTAGACAGTACTAAAGGAATATAGGTCAGCTGACTAGGCGGGAATAACGGCTGAACGATCGTGACCAAAACAGAGCAGACTCATCTAAACATTATACCGAGTTATCCGTCCAAGTTAACATGAAATCGCTTAACAAATATGAACTGTAGGCTGTGCTAACAAATCTACGTCATAGGCGTCGATCATGACATTATACTGAGTCATTCTACAATTTTGCAATGGAATTCCCTTAATAAATGTAATCTGTAGACTGGGCCAAAGGAATTTAGGATAACGCGCCTCTGCGATAGTCACGGTTGACTGAACCCAACCAAACAGCACGTTCTCATCCAGTAATTACGCAGAGTCATCCTACGACGTTAAAATAAAATTCCTTCATAAATATGACCTGTGGAGTGTGGTAAAGATTTTCGGGCTTCGGGACTTGTAGCCGTCACGGTGGACCGATCGCTATCAAAAGGGCGCGTTCTTGTCTAGACATCATACGGAGTCATCCTGTAACAGATTCAATGAAATCCCTTCCTAAATACGACCTTTAGACTATGTTAAAGTTTTTCGGGCTTCGGACCCCGCGTAGCCGTCAGGGTTGACCGATCACGACCAAAATAGGACGTTCTCGTCTAGACATTATACGGAGTCTTTGTACCGAGTTACGATGAAATCCCTTCATAAATACGACCTTCAGACTGTACTAAAAGCTTTTGGGTTTCAGCGTCGGTCATTTAACACGGCGTACTGAGGCGAACAAGAAGGGGGGAAGTCTCACCCAGACATGACCGTGAACCCACTTATGGAATTTTGTGATGATCTGACAAGTACCTACGGTGGTGTAGACTGTGGTAAAGAAAATCTGAACAGACTGACAGACAGACTGACTTCCGTACGAGTGGTGGTAATAGCTTATCTTGCCATTGTCAAGTTCAGTTATAAAGCAGTATGAACTAACGATCCACTAGAACAAATTATATGGGATGTGGATGCTATGCCAAAGTAAAATGGCAAAAAAAAAAACAGGAAAACATATTTTTATGCAGTTCAGCAAGCGTAAGCTATCGTCCCTTCATTAATTCCTACTGAAAGTGAAATCATGAAAAATATGGCTAAAGATAAGTGGTGCTCGAAATATTCCCCACAATATATCCGGTAAGTACAGACACCTGTCGATGTATCTGCTGAGGAACCTGCTCACACATTGATTTGGGATTAAGTTGGCAGACTGGTCGGCGAGTGGATTTCATCTGGTCAACATGCCCATAGCGCGTTGAGGATACACCATTCAGTAAAGAGAGTGCTTTCGCGTACAAAGCACCCCGCATTCTAACGAGGGCTGGGTGCACTGTTCACTCTCAAAAACTCATTCAACTGCGCTCCCTCATAGTAAGACGCTCATCTTCTGAAGAGAGTATTAGTTACTGCCGTGGCTTTCCCGCTCATGGTTAGCTATCTTCCGACCTTACCTTCCACTTTGGTAAGAGGAAGCCCTCGCCTAGAAGTACGGTCCGTGTTCTGATGAAATAAACCCCTCACCTAAAATGCACAGTTCGTGATCAAAATCCGCGAAGCTCACGTCTCTCTGTTTATGAAATGAAATACAAGAACTGATAATTGAGAATATGTTAATTTCTATTCCCTGTATGCTATGTTTGGAATAAGAATAATTTAAGGTTTAGACTGTGCTAAAGAAGTGAGGCCTGAGTATAAAATTATTTCAGAAAGAGTCATCCTCCCAAGTTCCAATGAAATTCCTTTATAAATATAACTCGCAGACATTGCCAAAGGAATCTGGGTCACATGATAGCTCGGCGGTCCACAGTTGGCCGATCATTACCAAAATAGGAGAGTTCCATCTAGATATCATACCAAGTTATCCTACGAAGTTGCAATGAAATCCCTTCATAAAAACAACCTGTAGACAGTTCAAAATGAATCTAGGTCACGTGACAAGCCGTGGTAACGGCTGAGTGATTGTGACCAAAATAGAACAGACTCATCGAGACATCATACTGTGTCATCCTGCCAAGTTGCAATGAAATCGCTTCATAAATATGAACTCTGGACTGTGCAAAACAAATATAGGTCCACAGGCCTGTACGTTCGTCACGGCTGATCAATTTTTGCAATAACAAAGCTTTATTAAATGCAGTCTGCAGACTGTGCTAAAGGAATATAGGAAACGCCCCCATGCGGCCGTCACGGTTGACTGAAACCGACCAAAAAGTTCTCATCTCGACATTATACAGAGTCATCCTACGAAGTTAAAATCAAATACCTTCGTAAAAACGACCTGTAGACTGTGGTAAATATGTTCGGGCTTCGCGCCCGCGTAGCCGTCAAGGTGGGCCGATCGAGACCAAAAGGGGACGGTTTCTTCCTTCTGCACATTATACGGAGGAATCGTCGTACAAAGTTACAATAAAATCACTTTATAAATACTAACCTGCAGGCTGTGTGAGTGGTTTTCGGGCTTCGGACCACGTAGCCGTTACGGTCGATCGGTCGCGACCAAACGTGGACGTTCTCATCTAGACATTCGAAGTTATCCCACCAAGTTACAGCGAAATCCCTTCATAAATTCGACCTGTGCTGAATGTTTTCGTGGTTTCGCGGCTCCGACAGACGTCACAACTGACCGATCACAGCCAGAAGTGGACATTGTCATCCGGAAAGGACCTTAAACCAGCATGTGAACATTCGCGAGGATCCGAGTAGAACTGTGGAGTGTAACCGATGCTAAAGTAAATGTAAACAGACTGATAGACTTCCACAACGCGTGATGGCAATAATAGCTTATCTTGACTTTGTCAAGTTAAGCTAAAAATCCGTATGAAACTATGATCCACTAAAGCAAATATAGGTGGGATGTGGTGCAAGGCCAAAGTAAAAGGGAAAAAAAAAACCTGAACAGATGTTTCATGCATTTTAGTAAACGTAACCGATCTTCCCATCATCAATTCCTACTGAAACTGGTATCAGGAAAAATATGGCTAAAGATGGATGGTGCTCGAAATATTTCCCACGATATAGCCGGTAAGTACAGACACCTGTCGGAGTAACTGTCGGGGAATCTGCCCACACATTGATTTGAGATTAATTTGGTAGACTGGTCTGCGAGTGAATTCCATCTGGTCAAATTGCCCCCATACCGCGTCGAGGATACACTACTCAGTGTAGAGAGAGTGTCTTCACATCTACACATACAACCGGTATAGGTTTAAGAATCGATAGATAACCCTCCCTACCCAAGCATACACATACCCTCACTCAAACACACCAACATCTGTGACCTGTCCTTGTTTACTGGAGTTTAAATGAAGAACGTACTATTGGACGAAAACTATATATTTTACAATAACAAACAGAGAAATTTATTATAAATGAAGAAGATTGGTCTGTTACAGGGTGTTTATTTAGCACTGTCCACAATACATCAAAGGGGGTGGGGATGGATCGTACAGAAACGGGTCGTATTCACTCAACACAGTGGATGTGGGGTTAATTTGTAGCCCTAACTGATTTAAGAGTATAATTCTGCAGTGAACCGTGGGTGAGCTTTTTACCTAACGGGACCTCGTCCAAACAAGACACTGTCGGGCAGTCCACTATTTTTCGAACGGGATCCAAGTCTGAACTGTACCGATCCATCCCATTTTGACATGGAGGGTCTTGCCCTGTCGTGTGTGGTTCATTTTTATGGGGGGTGGGGGGGGGGGGCGGGGGGTTGCATGCATTCAACTGTCCACCTCCCATCGGATTGGGGACCTTGTCTCCGCTGCACAGTCCACGTCCTTATAAAAAGGGTCCCCATTCTGCAATGTGCAGTGTGCTTTTTTCTACGAGGGCCTATGCCTGGGTGTATACAGTGTCACTGTCTTTTGCGAGGAGGGTGGGTGGGGGGGGGGGGGGGGGGTCTTATATGAGGAAAGTCAGCTACTTTCCACCTTTTTGTTGAGAAGCAGCACCTGCGATGGTTTGGAAGGGTCTTTACTGAGAGGACCTCTTCTTAAGGTGCAAGTCTATTTTTACTGGGATGGGGGTGTTTCTTGCTATTCACGAACTGTTTTCCACCGAAAGGGGTGTGTGGTGGGTGGGATTTGAATTAACTTCGAGTACAAGACCGCTTTTTACCGAGTATGTGTATGAGTGGGGGGTGGGGGGGGGGGGGGTGGAGGGGGTGGGTAGATGAGTGAAGGAAGCTATTATCCATATTAGAGAGGCGACTGAAATTTTCGGCACAGAGGGCGGTGCTCGTGTACTAAGCACTCAGCATTCTATCGAAGGCTGGGGCCCTGTCCTCTCTCCATTGTCCCACTCTCCAAAACTCACCAAAGAACGTTCCCTGCTTGTAAGAAACTCATCTTCTGAAGAAAAGTGCTAGTCACTACTGTGGCTTGCAAGCTCCTAGCTACCCCTATCGAAGTTACCTTCCACCTTGTAAGAGGAAGCCCCCGCCTGCAACTTACGGTCTGTGTTCTGATGAAAAGTCCCCCACCTGAATTGTTCAGTTCGTGATCAAAATCGGCCAAGAGGTTCTCGTCCTCCATGCGCTGATGTTCAGGCAGAGTGGGGAGGTCACTTCTCGAACGACACTCCTATAATTACTCTTCCAGTGTTCCTGCTACCCGCCTTCTCGACGCTGTCCCTTCGCCTGCTACGGTGGGTAGGATTCGAAATGAACATATTCGGGATCAACATGGGGATGTTAAATAAGAATAGTCCAATTTTAGGCTCAGATTTTTAAAAAAAAAAAATCTTTATCTCGAGGGCCTGGAGTGACCAAATGAATAGTCCGATTTGGGTACAGGATCATTTAAAAAACACTTATCTGAGAGTGAAGGGGTTTCAAATGCAACGTATGGCTCATTTATTCATAATTTGGACTGTTCTCTACAAGGACAGATCAGGCGTATCCGAAGTTCACAGTGGTTTGACAAAGTATAGCCTAGTCCGTCTTAGCCATGGTTTACATTCCAAGTAAACCCATATCTTGAGAGTCAGCAGTGCTGACAAAGGCAACGATGAATCGTCTTGTCATTGAGAGGTGGGATCATTTCGATGAAAACCAGGCAAGCTCAGACTCGGTTTGTGTACATCCCGAGTTCGCAAAAGTATGACAAGTAAGAAAAGTCCGATTTTAGGTATGAAATTAAAAATAATGATCGACGTTATCCTAAGTTGTCTCATTTCCATGAAAACCAGGCCCATTCTGACCCTGGTGGAACACATTCGACGTTGGGAAATGGCTGCCAACTAAGGGTAGTTCCATTTCATGCCCAGATTTCAATAAAAAAAAAACCTATCATCTTTAGAAACAGGAGCTGTCTCAAGGGTGCTAATTAATTGTGTTATCAAGTAAATTGCAGAAAACCGCGGCGTATCAAGATTTTTGAAAAATCCACCAATCAGATTCAAAGAATGCCTCTGGCGGCCATGTTTTCCAACCCACTGGAACAAAATGAGGATCGTTTCTAGAAGACCTCCCATAGACCATCCCCACCAGGTTTGTTTTCACGTCGCCCCAGTAGTTCCAGAGAAGAAGATAAAAATGTGATTTCCCATAGGGTTTCTACAGTAAATATAAGACGCAATTGTGGCCATGTTTACAACCCGATCAACATTAAATGAGGATCGTTGGTAGCGGGGGGGGGGGGGGGGGGGTGGGGGGGTGGGGGGCAGTCATCATTTATGTGATGTTTCAATACATTTGGCCTAGTCGTTTCAGAGGCGAAGATTTTTGAAAATCCACCAACCAGAATCAAAAAAATGCCTCTGGAAGCCATGTTTTTCATCCGGCGGGAACAAAATGAGGGTCGTTTGTCGAGGAACTCCCATAGACCATTCTTTGCCAAGTTTGGCTCACACCGGCTCAGCGGTTACAGGGAAGAAGATGAAAATGTGAAACATTTACGGACGCCGGACGCCGGACGAACGCCGAACGAACGGACGTCGGACGACAGACGAGAGATGACGACGGACGACAAGTGATGAGAAAAATCTCACATGGTCTTTTAGGTCATGTGAGCTAAAAAGGGATACATTTTGACCGGATTTCAATAAACACCACATCTTGAGAGCACGGAATGACCCAAATAGCAGCTAATAACATGTTCATCGTTATTTGGACTTATTTGGGTGAAAAACAGGCACAGTCTGAAATCCGGTTATACGTCATTTGGGCAACGTGTTGTATATATTTTTATCATATGGGAGTCATTTAGGCAACGTTATATATATGTTCGCTTTCTATATGAACGCCATTCACGCAACGTTTTGCATTTTATCAATATTAAATAGACGACATCTAAATAACCAAGTATTTGTTTTTAAAAGTGCGAAATGGATCAGAATCTTGAATATTTGTCACAAATACAACATCAGAGTTGCGTTTGCGAAGTGTAACCATTCCTTGATCAGCACAGTGAACTTCAAATTGAAAGATTACGAGGACGGTTCGCTCGTGATCCTCATTCCTCAACTGCAATGTGGCCTTAAACAAGGCTCTTGGTGTCATTTGTTCATGTGGAGTGTGGTGCCATTATTTACTAATGCGCACACATGACAGTACACTATGCGGTGATATATTTGGCTTCTGACACAGTCAACCCCCGTTTCCCACCGAAATAAAATGTTGGAGAGTCTCATAGATACTCGCCCCAGTTCAATGGTTTCCTCCGGTCTTATAAAGGAGGTCCTCGTTCTGCAGTGTACCGTGCGCTTTTACCGAGAGGAAATACATTGTCCATTTTTGCGAGGGGTGGGGGCTCTCCGAGGAGAGCCAGCTTCTTTAAATACATATATATATGTTCGTTTTCTAAATGAACGCCATTCACGCAACGTTTTGCATTTTATCAATATTAAATAGAGTACATATAAACAACCAGTATTTGTTTTTCTTTTAAAGAACGAAGTGGATCAGAATCTTGAATATCTGTCACAAATGGAATATCAGTCGAGTTTGAGAAGCGCAATGGTTCATTGATAGGCACAATGATTTTAAAATTGAAAGATCACGGTGACTGTTCGCTGATGAACCCCATTCATCATCTGCCATCCGTGAGTTCTTCGACAAGGTTCTTGGAGTCATTTCACCATGTACTATGCGGTACTATTGCGTACTAATGCACACAGCAAAACAGAACATCACGCGGATGTTTACCTGGCTTCTGACATTGTCAACCACAGATCCAGCGGGTTTAAAAAGTTGGAGAGTCTGATAGTTACTTGTCACAGCTAGGTTGTTTTCTCCGACTGCGTTAACCAGCAAAGTAGTCGCGTTTGTATGTATGTATGCGTACCAATGGTTCAAATGGACGTGGCCGATGACACTTTAGCATAGCCCTGCATGTGTAGTGTTTTGTGAAATGGATAATGTTCAATGTCTCAAAGGATTTTGAAATACGACAAGAATTTTGATATGTTGTTTTCTGTTCCCTGTATACTGTACATAGATTTCAATAAAAACCTATCATCTTTAGAAACATGAGCGATCTCACAGGTGCTAATTACGTGTGTTATCAAGTAAATTGCATGAAAACCACATCGGATCAGATCCAAATTGAACAACATGCGAAGTACACAGGGGTGGCAAACAAGGAAAGTCACATTTTAGGTTCAAGTTTCAATAAAATCCTCAACTTGAGAGCCTGTGATTGTCATCTTGAGAGCACGGGGTGACCCAAATAGCAAATAATAACACCTTTATCGTTATTTGGACTTGTTTGGGGTGAAAAGCAGGCAGAATCTGAAATACGGGTAGACGTCATTTGGACAACGTGTTGCATATAGACAGAACGCGATGTGTGTTTGAATTGGTGGGTGACTTACATAACTCGTTGGAATGGCGTAATCATATTTCGCTCGAGCCAAAGCTGTGGGTGTTTTGCAGAACGAGTTTGAATGGCGTAGGCATATTTCGCGAGAGCCGTAGGCTCGAACGAAATGTGATTACACCATTCCAACGAGTTATCGACGCATGAGTGCAATAATGTTCTATCTACCATTTTACCTTTTTGTGGGAAATTGGATTTGAAGTTTTTTGACCTTCAGTTCATGTATCCCCAGAAACATTTCATATAAAACCACACCAGATTTTGGTCGGGCATTCAAAATAATGTAGATTTGACAAATGTTTTTACAGATAATTATATTATAAAAGTAGGCATGTCGGTTCCAATGTAATAAGCATTTTTCTGTTTGCAGAATGACGCAGATAGAACATTTTTTAAACAAATTTACCATTTTTGCTCAGTGCTATAATGTCCGAGTACATAGAACATTTTAGCACAACAATTATGGCGCACTTTGTATTGCGAAATTAGTCTAACTGAGAAAATAGAAAGGATAGGAAGCAATAACCTTATTGTGTTTGTTATTATCTTAGCTGTACGTACATACCCGGAAATAGCTATAGGTTGATCTTGATGGATGAGATAGCGGGGGTTCCCCCCGCATTCTCGCTAAACCATAATCTCTTAGGTATCGACATCCAACTTCAGGAAAATGCATTTGCAACCCTCCCCCCGTGGTGTAGCGTAGGGGGGGGGGGGGAGGGGGGAGTGCTGAGGGAACCAGTACACCCCAAACTTTGAGCTGCCCTCTCTCCCCATAAAAAAAAAAACATTGACCCAATGGAAGTTTCACATAACTTAGAGCCCCAAAGCTGCTCTCCACTTTATGCTTTACATGCTACAATTGCTTCAGATGCGGTCTTCGAGCGCTGAATTTTGCAATATTCTCTCGGGAGAGGACTTGTCTTAACTAGGACCCCACCGGTCGCTAACCCCCTCCTCCCACTTATCTTACCTAACTCAGACCATTCGTCGTTACTCACTTCCTCCCACTTTCCTGACGGGATGTGGGGAGGAGGGGGTAACGATGGAGGGTCCTAGTTAGGACTAGGGGAGGATCCCTGAAATCCTACATCAACATTCCAAATCATGGTAAAATGGCTAGCCCACCCCCCCCCCCCCCCCCCCCCCCCCCCCATTATAGAATCCTGGCTTCGCCCCCTACCCGAACCCATAAACGGCTGTACACTGGGCCAATCTTGTAAAGGGGAAGCTAGTGAGGACAGAAAGAGATTGTAAGATATCAAAATGTTTAATAAGTACAAAGAAAAACAAAGTACTTCAAACTACTTTCATTCAACTAATTGGTCGACATGCAGGAATATCTCGCAATGCAGTACCTTCTGAACCATCTGGCTTCAGTCACTATCAGTTACTGTCATTCGCAGCTGATATATCTTCTTAAACCCTTTACCAATGTGAGTTGCAGACGACACTTGGAAACAAATCCTGCTATAACTAAAACGTTTCATTTTTTGCTTACAAAAACATATGTTATGATCCCTCATTGGAACGAGCGCCTTATAAACAAATTGAATGGCGATTTTCGTGGGTAGCGCTGGCCGGTTTTGGCCGTTACATTAGGTAAAGGGTTAACACGACTTAAACAACAATGTGCTCGCTGATGCTGTCACATATATAAGGGCACACGACTGCATGTGCAATACATACAGAGTCATTTGGAACTTTGACTCTCACTGTGTGGACATCCATCATTGTGAATTCCTGTCAGTCTAGTAGAGCTTGAAAAACTAGGCTACAAATTTGTACACCGTGTGTCAACGGGTAAACTATCCTGTGGGCCACGGTGTGCAAAGTTGCTATTGAGTTACCAAGTTCCCCCCTAGAACTTCAGTGAAGTCGTGTTGAAAAGGTGCTAGGCGATAACAACGCAGATCAGTCACGCTCTTACTATTTTGAAGTAATAAAGGATTAATTAGAAGGGTCATGCGCGCTTCAGGAAACGCCTTTTTACCAAACGTGATCTATTTGTTTTATATCGTTAGAAGGCTAGAGGAAGAATTATCTCGCTCATCATCTCTATAAGGGCATTCCGAAGAGGTAATTGACAATCGAATCCAGAAATATCAAATCGAATGGATGAGCAATTCACTCCATCGCTCCAAAAAGTGAGTAACAGTTTGAATCTAACCCGAGGACTCAGAACGAGAAACACATCTGCGAAAGTAGGCGTATGATGAATATAACACCTCACTTTGGACAATTTTGGCAAAGATAATGCCACAAGCAGAATTCGTATGATAGTGCAATGCAGAAATTTCCACATCCTGGATTACTTTCAATCTGAATTCTATTTGCCACAGTATAAACTTTATATGTGCCCCAGTTGTTCAAGATGGGTGTTCGATTCTTCAGCAGGTGCAAAATGTACTTCTCAGACTGTTTTTGTTTCATCTTGAGCCTGTAGGTTATAGACACAATTTGGTTTTGCATTGGTGACTTGCACGGTAATGCAGACCAGAGGATATGGGGTCTAATACAGAAAACGATATAAAACTCTAAAAATCGTTAGGCGGTACACTAATTCATGTGAGGTTATCTGGCACGAACAATCAGAATATTGAAAATAGAAATAGATTACGATGCAACAGTATTGCCAAAAGCTAATGGGCAAACTTTCGAATGTGAAGCGTCCTCAAAATGGTCAAAATTATATATACGAGTGGTGATCCTAATGTTTAATGTTTTGGTTGGTATTATTTTCTGCATTGTTCTTATTGGTCACATCAGACATCGTACTTTGAGTTCATGTAACTTATTCAAGACTGGTCTGAGCCAAAAGTGTCCTATCAGCGGTGGAGTTAAACGAATACATTGAGGGCACAAAACATCTTCACCTGAAGTTTAGCATATTAAAAAAACGCCCATTTACTTAGAATGCTAACACATGCACACGAAATGGAACAAAATTATGAACAACAAGGTTCAGTCCTAGAAATTCGCCGTGAAAATCGGCAATGCCATGGTGAGAGGTCTGGCATCCAGCCACGGCTCTTACCATCGCATTGCCGATGGCCGTGGCGAATTTCTAAGGCAGTCGGTTTACCTGACGGCGAATAATTGTCGTTTAACTGAACGCAACTCTGAGGGCGAAAACCATGCCCACTAAAATTGAATTTTAACATGTATCAAACCAAAAATGAACCAACAACCAAGCTCATAAAAAGGAAAATAAACAAGACTTGAAGGCTAAACCTATGCCTTCTCAAAGTTCAGGTCATTAATTGAAAATGAACAAAAAACAAAGGAATTTCGCCTTTGTCCCCAATCGAACACAAGAGATAAATCAGCATTTTTGCCTTTTAGAAATCGCGTAGATGAACAACGGAAATCATTTATTTAAAAAACAATGTGTGGAAAAGATGTTGGTAAACACATTTTCGTTGACCATCTTCACGAATTCTAACTGTGTGACATCTGTAACCTTAATGTCACTACTGTCATGTCAGTACCATGGAAGCAATCTTCACGTCCAAAAAACGAAAAAGGGCCTAGTGACATCACTTTTTAAGCTTATGGACGCGAAGATTGCTTTATAGAACTCCCTATCCAGTAGCGGCATAAACATGGGCATAATGTCCGTTGTCTTATTCTTAGGCAGAAGTCGGCGTCTGCCGATCACAGTGACCCCTGGCAATCACGCGGTCACACATAGACTTGTCGTTGCTCTTCGCGTATCAGGGAAACTTCCATAAACTCTGCTAAAGAAATGGTTTTCCCTTCTCGTTTGTGTTTGGGTTTTATTTGGGTAAATAGGACTTTCGTGAATTTCATTTGACACGCAGCCTTCTGGAAGTCCATGAAATCCTCCTCTTTTAGTAGCACGACTCTGGTATGATCAGGTCTCACAGTTGTGAGTCCACGGACCAAACCAACTGGGCTGAAAATTTCAGAGACAGATAACGCTTTCTGGTTGTGGGAGTTGCACACTCGATTGCCCAGGAGTTGAAAGCTTCTGCTCAAAAGTATCTAAAGTTAAATCTGGTGGCAAATTCATCAACTGATCCGGGTGTTTTAAGTAAAAGCTGTTCGACAAAATAATAAATCCCTGTATTGCCCGGGCCGCACAGTACGTCACAGTGCATTTTGCGACTAAAATATCGACTATTTATCTATTTATCTGTGTTAAGGTTACTTTGAAGTAAAGTAAAGCGGTGCTTGTTTACTGTGGTGAAAAAGGTCTCTTTTACCGGTAAAATGTTAACCGGTAGCCAGTGTCGGGGGCGGGAGTCCTTTAAAATGGGCAACAGGGGTATAAACGATTGGAAAACCCTGACTTTAAATCTTCTCTTGTGGCCACAATTATTCATATCTGCTCCGATAAGTAAATATAAACACATTCTATTCATTTTAGAGGACATCCATCACAGGCAATAGTTACCGGATTATTTTACCAGTGAAGCGGAACTTGTTTACCACAATAAAGAGTACTGTTTCACCTACCATGGCTCTCACCGGGGCGGGGGAAGGGGGGGGGGGGGGGTATCGACTAAAACCTACTTGAAACACAAGACATTGAGAGCAAGCCCAATCTCCCATAGCGCACCGACACAGTCCATCAAAATTGGCAGATTGTGTAAATTTATTTTGTACGGGCGGATTCAGCTGGTAAGAACCCTATGCGGGCCCCTCCTTTTTAACTCCACTTTTCAAGCCCCAGGGCAAGAGGGTATAATATTATCCACGATAAAACTTAGGCGTCGGGTGCCTGGGTAGTGGATGTCTGTGTAATATCGTGGACAATACCTATCCCAGTAGAGATCCTGTGTGTTGCCAATGTCGTATGAGCCGTTATTGACCCACCATCACGTCAATTTTGAATCCGCCACCATGCATTCGAAATTTCCTTATGAAATTACAAGCGATCACATTCTCCATATTTGAAGTTAAGAACAGATGCGTTCCAACTACATATCGAGTTTGTAAAACAAATACTGTAGTCTTCAATACTAGACTGTTCTATCATACACGGGTGTATGGCAGTTAATAATTTTGTTCATGCTAAAATTTTCTATCTCCATGCTGCCTCAAAATAAATGTTTTACAGAAAATTTAACATTTATATATATCTAAATTACAAGAAAACGATATAAACTATACATTTGTGGAGCAACTTGATTACACTGTGTGAATACTGGGCGCAATATATTACCGATTTGAGATCTTAATAATATTTATCTTTCGTTCTGTAAATTCCCATACGCCATTCGTTAGCTTTCAGCATGTGATCCAATTCGAAGAGTCTCATTGGGCAAGCACATACAAAATTTAAGCACGCATGATTTTGCCATTTTTGGAGATAGAATAATTTCGCATAGCGTTTTGCGTGAATACGAACCAATAAACCCCAGATATTTTTTCATCAGCCGACGCAGAATGGAGCGGCCAATATGATGACACCAATAACTCATTTTCGCGCCAAAGTACAGATTGAACATTATCGCACTCATGCGTCGTTATGTAAAACACCCACCGATTCAAACACACATCGCGTTCTGTGTTTATTACACAACCCATGCATTAAAATTAATTTAAATAAACAAATTTTAATTTTAAACCCAAAGGTGAAGAGTCTGTTTGTTTTGGCTGTATTGATCAAAATGATCGATAAAAAATCAAAAAAACCTTTTCGGAACCAGTGTTTGTTGAAAATCGTATCCCTTGTTCTCTTCGGTTTGTGCCCATTCACGCCTAACAATTTGGTGGCTATTACTGTTAGTAAAAATATAAGTACAAATTTGTGCAGATTTGCAAAACAGCTGGGAGAAACATTTTTAAAAGAAGTTCGAAGCATGTCAAGATGTACAAAGATTTACCGAAATAAAGTTGACCAATTTAGATGTAACGGATCCACAAAACCAGACGGCCACTGGACTGGGTTAATGTTCTGGTTGGAAATGATTGTTTTTTGTTTTGTTTTTTGTTTTGTTTTTTTTGTTTTTTTTTTGGGGGGGGGGGGGGGGGTTATTATTTAAATTTTTGTTAACTAATTTTTTTGTGAACCGACTTAATTTTGCTTTGGACGTTTTCATTTTAACACTATGCGACAGACTGTCGAAAATAATTGTATGACAACATTTGGGAACTTTTCGAAGCGTAACTAATGACTCGACTGGAAAGGAACTACTATAAACGGTGCTGGGGGAAAAAAGTTCCGGCTTGTACACTACCCATTGAATACATAATAATTTATGCCATAGCGGCCAATCCGTTAAATACAGGGATTTAAAGTTGATTGGATGTGTAATAAATATTTTTATCATATTGGAGTCAATTAGGCAACGTTATATATAAGTTCGTTTTCTAAATGAACGACATTCACGCAACGTTTTGCACATTATCAAAATTAAATAGACTACATCCAGGCAACCAGGATTTGTTTTTTTTCAAAGTACGAAGTGGATCAAAATTCTGAATATCTGTCACAAATGGAATATCAGTGTCGAGTTTGAGATGCACAATGGTCCATTGGTGCGCAGAGTGATTTTAAAATTGAAAGACCAAGGTTACAGTTCGCTGATGATCCTCATCATCATCTGCCATCCGCGAGTCCTTAGACAAGGTTCTTGGAATCATTTGCCCATATACTATGTGGTACCATTGCATACTGATGAACTCAGCACGACAGAACAGTACACGGGGGTATACTGGCTTCTGACGCTGTCAACCCGGTATCCAACGGGTTAAAAAGTTGGGGACTTTAATAGTTACTTGTAGCAGCTCGGTCGTTTTCTCCGGCTGCGTTAAACAGTAAAATAGTCGCATTTGTATACATGTATGTATGTGTGCCAATGGTTCAAATGAAAGTGTCACTGACACTTTAGCATAACCAGACTGTGTGTTGTGTTTTGTGAAGTGGATAAGGTTCAATGTCTGTGAAAGGATTATGGAATACAAGAAGTTTGATAATTGAGGATATGTTAATTTCTGTTCCCTGTTTGCTATGTTTTCAATAGGAATAATTTGAAGTTTAGACTGCACTAAAGAAGTGAGGCCTGGGTTAATGTGGCACTCACAGTTAATGTATGGCGACCAAACTTACCAAGTTTCAGTAAACTTATTCCAAAACAAGACATCTTGCCAAGTTGCAATGTAATCCCTTGTTAAATATAACTCGAAGACGTTGCTGGGTCAATCACTGAATTCGGTCGCAATTGCTGTCGCTTGAATGTTTTCATTCGTGTAAATTAATTTATTACTCCAATGGAATAATTTCAAATCATTCTATGATTTTAGTGCATTTGGCAATAGCTTAAACCGCACGGGTCCAGTGGGGAAAAGATATATACCATTCTAAGCGGCCGTTCGGAGATGCCGTGGCGTGCAGAGGATGTGTCGCCATTATGTCAGTACCGTATACAAATCTGAAAATTTTCATTAATCTCTCTTTGTCAACCATCTGACGTCTCCCTCCAATACATTTCAATGTAGGTGCCAATATTCGTAGACCGAGTAAACCGATAACTGTCCTGAAATTTACCCAAATCGGTTATTTGGAGAAGGTCGCTAATGTTACGTCAGTACCGTAACAAATTATTTAGAGCTTCACAGTGACGCAAGAAATTGGAAAGACGTCGCAGATACTGCGTCATCATCAAGAGGACTACCATTGGTTTTAGAAGCACGCTGTATGAGGCGATTTCGAGAAAAAATATTCTTCATATAGATAAGTTTATTAAAATACCCTTAGCGTAGGTTTTCTCGGTGTCAATACCGTATGGGAAGCACATATTAAGAGCGTGATGGGTTCACGTTTTTGAGGATGCTGATAGATTTGATACAGGTAACAGAGTGTTCTAAAGCCATGCTTGTATTTATGTAAACAAATGTGTGGACTACAGAGGTCGCTGTTTAAAAAAGTCGCTAAGTACCATAACGTCAGTGCCACAACACTTGTTTTCTGTTACGGTACTGACACCATGTTCTGGCACTGACTGGTATTACTTACATAGGTGTGATGAGTGTAAAGATAGAAGGGTTTGTTTCGGTCCGTTTAATCAAAATAAGTTTGTTTGGTGGCATTTATGGCAGATCGTAGGAAAGGAAAAGAAAACAAAAACGGGAGAGCTAAAGAAAAGTAGAGTAACAGTTAAAGTCCGCACAGAAGGTAAATAAAACTGAAGAACTTGTGGAGAAGTTTGAGAATGAGTTGTCGCCAAAATTTTTCAAAACACGTCTGTAAAGTAAGACCTCAGTATCGAGAAATTAAAAAAAATGCGAGAACAATTAGAAGAAAGTCAAATGCAGCTGCATATTGATTTCAGTGAAAACCGGTATGGTTGTAAATATCATAAGGAAATACAAAGTGTACACTTCGGCGCATCCTATATGCAAGCTACCCCACATACAGGCATACTCTATACCCGAGAGCACATCATTCCATTCTCTACTATTTCTGAATGTAAACGACACGATCCAGCAGCAATTTGGACTCATTTAAAGCCGATTTTCTTGTTTGCACGCCAGCAGTATCCGAGCGTTAATTCTGTATTTTTCGTGTCCGATGGCCCTACCACTCAATACAGAAACAAAAAAAACTTTTATTTACTCTCTACAAAACCATGTGAATGGGGCATGGAATTTGTAAATTGGTCCCTGTTGGAGGCAGGCCATGGGAAGGGTGCTGCCGATGGGGTTGGTGAGGTTCTGAAACGCACCCAAGACAAATTAGCACTGTACACAGCACTTGTACCGTAAACAACTGTAAAGCTGTTCTACGTTACAAGTGATGATGTAGAGAGTCTTGATGCTGACATTCCCAAGTGGCTCGAGACAATCGCGAAGGACAATGGCTTTCCATCAAATAACATCCACTAGTCAGAAGAAAGTTCGTTGCCGCAAGCTCAGCTGTTTTTTGCACTCCAGGCGATTGTGACTGTTTCGGGCCAATCAAAAGCGCAGAATTTAATCAAGAACAAGTTGATTCTCATGCTGGGTCCAATGAAGTGTCTCCATCTGTGGGCACGTCTGATCCCTCCATAAAGCATACTGCCTTGTTGACACTTACATCCACGCTAAAGCCAGTGCAGATCTTCAACCCAGACCTCATAGGGTAGTGGTGTGTACAGTTAAAACTAGAAGTCCTGTCATGAAATGCGCACAAATAGCACGTTGATATGCGCGTTAATGTACGCGTTATGGCCCAAGTAAAGCTATAAAATTCTGTACATATGGCCTGTGCACAAGCAATGTTTCAGCCAATGGACCTCCGGGTAACCCGGAGGTCCATTGGCAGAAACATTGCATGTGTTTGCTATGAGTAACCAAAAGAACCTGCCTTGCTTTGGATGCCATTCGATACGGCAATTGCGCGCAATTCCAACGCGCAATTAAGCCTAGATAAGCGCACTATTCGTGACAGGACTTCTAGTTTTA
The DNA here is from genome assembly GCA_031216915.1 of Pictodentalium vernedei. Lineage (NCBI taxonomy): Eukaryota > Metazoa > Mollusca > Scaphopoda > Dentaliida > Dentaliidae > Pictodentalium > Pictodentalium vernedei. The sequence goes on along the minus strand of CM062297.1, from coordinate 187,911,398 downwards.
ACTGTAGTTTCATACGACGGGAAGCCACATCCTGGACGAATTGACGATGCAGATGAATAGTCGGTACGCGTAAATGCATTGCACAGAGTTGGCAGAAAACGATTTTTTTTATCCATTGCTTGTTGATTCCATTTGGTATGAATACGACAAAATAGTTACCTTGATTCCTGAACCCCTTCCTGTGACAAAACGACATCAAATCGAACCGAGCATTTTGGGAAGGACTACCAAAGGTAATGGACACTGACTGATCGATTGTTTAGAGTTGGATGGCACTGGTTTGTGAAGACTTAAGCACACTGCGCATCGCGCGTGTTTTGGGTTGAAAGTTCCCGCACGAAAAAAAGTGTTAGTTTAAAGTGTTACCATAAGGAAGGCTTTCGCTTATAGCCTAGGCTAAAAATATAATGCCCCTTGTGCAAACCCTGCTCCTGGTGTGGCTATTTTAGTTTTTTAAAACGCTTCTGTGCACTAAAGAGTTTCAGTTTAATTTGGGGTCTCTACAATTTTTCAGCTAATAGAATATTCATTGAGGAATTCAGCTATGTGTTAGAATATGAAAATATGTAAAGAATATATTCATCATACACCAACAGCATGGCGAAATTCAGTGTCAGATTTTGTTTTCGTGCATGGAGTTATTATTGCATTTTTGTCGCAAAGAAAGCGCTGCATGTCGTGTGCAAGGTTCTCCAGTACCTTGAATATATCGAAGCAAGGTAGCTATTGTTTTGAGGTGTTTTTTGACAGAACAGACTAAAAATATATTAGAAAACAATCTTAGGTTGAACGAAGAAGCAGATTAGATAACTGCATGTTTGTTACTTTTGAATGTTGTTATGGGCGCGAACCAGTAGTTCATTTCAGTTTAACAGTTTTTTTTGTTTTTGGGGTTTTTTGTGCAAACCCTTGATACCCACAGCGATTTCCAAGTTGAAATACTCTGAACCCGCAAAACACTGAAGCTAAAACCAACACTGATTTAAAACCCTCGGTCAACTGAAATAAGAGAGTGTTTCTCGCAACTCGGTTTTCACTTCTAACATATCCGAGGGTACCAGGAATCAATACGGTAATCTTTACTATTGTACTTTCTAGAATTGTATTTCATGCCTATTAATGTAAGTAGCTAAAATGAACCATTGCCTCTTTTCATAGATTCGGCAATTTGCTAACTCGCAGATTGCCTTATCCATCAAAAATGCCAATGCTTAATTTCAGCGCATATAGAGTCGTCATTGAAAAATACAATTCAAGAAAATATAGTTGGAAATGTTCAAGGGTGACAAGTACTTTAACAGTGATTTGTGTTGATGCTTACTGGTGTAGTGTGATATCTTGAGGGCGATTTTGATGTTGCTACCCTGCACAGAATAACAGCATCACTGAATTTACCCATTTTGAATCTCAATCTGAACCATGACCCCAGGCCTAAAGACAATCATTCTCCGAATGCTAGATTGCTTATTTCCAGTCTTGGAAGAAAATGTTTGATGTATATTTGAGAACAAACAAGTTTTCACATCAGTATTCCTATTCACTGTTAATTATTGTGGCTATTTTAGATAATTACGGTACTGAAAAAAATCAGCACCGCACCGTATGTCATTTCCGTAACGGATGGTGTCAGTACCACACAAGACAACATTTATCCAATAAAACTCCAGAGGTATGCGTATTCAGGCGGGCTTTTCCTGCCACACCGAGCAGATCGTGGCACAAATGGAATAAAATAAAATGCACCTCAAGGCACTTTTTTATTTAAAGGCTACAACATTTGAAACTTGATACAACCCCGCATTTTCTATTTCTGCAACACATTTGCGGACATTCTTTTCGAACATCATAAAAACATATTCCCCGTTTTTGTCGATTTCACTTCAAGACAAAGTCCCAAACATAGCCCTGAAAGTCAGAAATGTTTGTTTTTGGTCTTAGTATAACTTTACACGAAACGTCATAACGTTACGGTACTGATCAGTTCTGTCACTTTGCAATATAAATGAGCATAATAGTCTAGATTATATATTCTTTTCAGCTCTGCCAACATTTGTTTTTTATTTGTGATATATCAAGTTAACCATTCACCCAATGATTGCCAAATCGAAAGTACAAAATATAAAAAAATGTGCAAACTGGTAATAAGTCCCGAATTCAGTGATTGACCCTGCTAAAGGAACCTAGTTCACACGACAGCTTGGTGGTCATGCTTGGACGATCATGACCAAAATAGGAAAGTCTCACTAAGAGCTCGTACCATGTTATCCTACCAACTTGCAGTGGAATGCCTTCATAAAAAACAACCTGTAGACAGTACTAAAGGAATCTAGATCAAGTGAGCAGGCGGCGATAAAAGCTGAACCATCCTGACCAAAACAGAGCAGACTCATGTAAACATTATACCGAGTTATCCGTCTAAGTTAAAATGAAATCGCTTCTTAAATATGAACTGTGGGCTGTGCTAAACAAATCTACGTCACAGGTCTGTGTGCCGTCACGGCTGATCGATCACAGCCAAAATAGGATGTTCTCATCCAGACATTATACTGAGTCATTCCACAATTTTGCATCGAAAATCCCTTCATAAATGCAATCTGACTGGGCTAAAGGAATCTAGGTAATGCGCCCCTGCGACTGACATGGTTGACTGAACCCAACCAAAAAGGACGTTCTCATCCATTTATTTTTCAGAGTCATCCTGCGATGTTAAAATCAAATCCCTTCAAAAATACCACCTGTAGAGTGTGGTAAAGATTTTCCTGCTTCGGGCCCACGTAGCCATCACGGTAGACCGATCGCGACCACAAAGGCGCGTTCTCTTCTGGACATTACACGGAGTCGTCCTAAAAGATTCAACGAAACCCCTTCATAAATACAACCTTTAGGCTATGTTGAAGGTTTTCGGGCTTCGGATCCGCGAAGCCGTCAGGGATCATCGATCGCGACCAAAATCGGACATTGTTGTCAAGACATTACATGGAATTTTTTTTACCGAGTTACGATGAAATCCCTTCATTAATACGACCTTTAGACTGTACTAAACATTTACGGGTTACAGGCTTGGGCATTTGACAAGTCTGACTGATCGCCATCAAAAGGAGAAAGTCTCTTTCAGACATGACCGTGAACCCGCATATGAAATTTCGTGGTGATCGGACAAGAACTACGAGTTGTTGCCTGTGCAAAAGAAAATCTGAACAGACAGACTGACTTCCGTGCGCGGGGTGGCAATAGCTTATCTTGACATTGTCAAGTTAAGTTAAAAAGCAGTATGAACGAACAATCCACTAGAAGAAATATAGATAGGATGTGGTGCTAGGGCAAAGTAAAAGGGCAAAAAATATTTTATGCAGTTTAGCAAACGTAAGCTATCATCTCTTCATTAATTCTTACTGAAAGTGGAATCATGAAAAATATGGCTAAAGATAGGTGGTGCTCGAAATATTTCCCACAATATAACCGATAAGTGTAGACACCTGTCAAAGTACCTGCCGGGGTACTTGCTCACACATTGATTTGGGTTTAAATTGGCAGACTGGTCGGCGAGTTGATTTCATCTGGTTAATGTGTCTCATACCGCGTCGAGGATACACCACTCAGTGAAGAGAGTGTGAATTCACATCTACACTTACAGTCAGTATAGGTTTATGAACCGACAGATACCTCCCCCCCCCCCAACACACCCAAGCATACACATACCCTCACTCAAACACACCAACCTTTTTCCTTGTTTACCTTGAGAAATGAAGAAATTATTTTACTTAATGATATTGGACGAAACTTTTTATTTTACAATAAGAAACAGAGAAATAAATTTATTATAAATGAAGAAATCTGTTCTGGTACAGGGTGGTTAGTTAGCATTGTCCACGTTACATCAGGAAGAGGGAGGTCGTACAGAACCGCGCCATATTCACTCAACACAGTTGATTGTGGATTAATTTTTAACCCAACTGATTTTAGAGTGTAATTTTGCAATGACCCGTGGGCTTTTTACCTAACGGAATCGTGTCTTACAAAACGCTTTCGGACAGTCCACTATTTGTCGAGAGGGAGGGAAGTTAGAACTGTATCGATCCGCTTTTGAAGGCAAGGTCCTCTCCTGTAATGCGTGGTTCGTTTTTATGGGCTGAGGGGATGGGAGGTATTTGCATGCATTCAACTCTGTCCGCGTCTCCACTGCACTGTCCACGTCTTATAAAGGGGTCCTCGTTCTGCAGTGTGTCGTGTGCTTTTTACAGAGAGGGCCTATGAGTGAATGTTCACAGTGCCCATATTTGTGCGAGGAAGGAGGGCGGAGGGGGGGGGGGTGGGGTGCTTATCCGAGGAAAGCCAGCTACATTCGACCTTTCTTTTATACGAGAAGCCTCATCTAAGATGGTTTGGAAGGTTTTTGTCAATGGGCCTCGTCGAGAGATGGAGATCCGCTTTTACCAGAGGGGAAGCTCATCTGCCAGTCACTGTCCCAATAACGTCAAATACGTCGTCCGTTTTTGAAGAGAGATGCCCTCGTCTGCAAAGCATCGTGTTAGAATGAGGAGGGGGTGGTGTTTTTTTCTATCCACCAACTGTTTTCACTTCAAGGATTGTGGGGGGGGGGGGGGGGGGGAGATCGCTTGTACCGACTATGTAAAAAGTATTCCGCATTCTAACGAGGGCTGAGAGCACTGTCCACTCTCAAAAACTCATTCAACTGCGTTCACTGCTTGTAAAATACTCATCTTCTGAAGAAAGTACTAGTTACTACCGTGGCTTTACCGCTCGTGGTTAGCTACCTATCGACCTTACATTTCACTTTGTTAAGAAGAAGCCCTCGCCTGAAAGTACGGTCCGTGTTCTGATGAAAAGGCCCTTACCTAAAATGCACAGTTCGTGGTCAAAATCGGTGAAGCTCTCGTCCTCCATTCGCTAAAGTTCTCGAACGACACTCCAATTCTCCCGTTTTCCTGCTGTCGCATTTTTGACACTGTCCCTTCGCCTGCTATGGTGGGTGGGATTCCAATTGAACATATCCGGAGTTAACATCATGGGGATGTTAAATAAGAATCGTTCGATTTTACGCTCTGATTTAAAAAAAAATCTTTATCTTTAGAGTCTGGAATGCCCCTATAGAATAGACACTTATCTCAGTGCGAATGGGTCTCAGATGTAAGGTATGACATGTGTATTCATAATGTGGACTGTTCGTCACAAAAAACAGGACAGATCCCGCGAATCCGAAGTACACTAGGGGTTGGCAAAATATAGCCATGTTCGCCTTAGCCATGGTTTACATTCCAATTAAACCCATATCTTGAGAGTCAACAGTGCTGGCAAAAACTACCATGACTCGTCTTGTCATTGAGGCGGGTTCAGTTGGATGAAAACCAGACATGCTCGGATGCGGCTTGTACACATCCAGAGTTCGCAATGGTATGGCACGTGAGAAAAGGCCGATTTGGGGCTCGAAATAAAAATAATGATCGACGTTGTCATAATCTGGGCTTGTTTGTATGAAAACAGACCAATTCCGACCCTGGCGAAATACATTCGGTATTGGTAAGTGGATGGCAATAAAAAGCCTATAATCTTTAGACCCCGGAGTCGTCTCAAGGGTGCTAATTACTTGTGTTATCAAGTAAATTGTATGAAAACCACGGCGAGTCGGATCATAAATGAACACATCTGGGGTACACAGGGGTGGCAAACAAGGAAAGGATCCATTTCAGTCCCAGAGTTCAATAAAATCCTTAACTTGAGATCCTGTAGTTGTCTCAAAGATAAGTAATGATTCACGTTAACATGATTTGTGGTCGTTGGCAAGAAAGCTAATCCGGTTGGCCTCTGGTTGAATCCATTCCCAATTCACAAGAGGATAGAAAATAAAAAAATATGCATTTTGGCCTGATTTCAAAAATGACCACATCTTTAGATCATAGAGTGGCCTAAAATAGCAACTAATAACATGTTTGTCGTGATTTTGACTCATTTGGGTGAAAATCAGGCAGAGCTTCAACCCTGTTTAACGTCATTTGGGCAACGTGCTGTATATGTATTTTTATCATATGGGAGTCATCTGGGCAACGTTATATGTATTTTCGCTTTCTATACATGAAAGTCATTCACAAAAACGTTTTGCATTTTATCAATATTAAATAGACTACATCCAAACAACAAGCATTTGTTTTTTCAACGAAGTGGATCAGAATCTTGAATATCTGTCAGAAACAGAACTTCAGAGTCGAGTTTGAGAAGCACAATGATTCATTAATCAGCACAGTGATTTTCAAATTGAAAGATCACGGTGAAGGTTCGACCATGATCCTCATTCATCGTCTGTCATGTGTTCTTAGACAATGTTCTTTGTGTCTTTTTCCCATGTGGTGTGTGGTACCATTTTGTACAAATGAATACAGCACAACAGAACAGCACGCGGGTGTATAATTGGTTTCTGATACTGTCAGTCCGGTTGTTACAGGGTTAAAATGTTGGAGAGTCTAATAGTTACTTAACACAGCTCGGCGGTTTTCTCCGGCTGCGTTAACCAGCAAACCAATCGCGTTTGTGTGTATGCATGTGTGTCAATGGTTCAAATGAAAGTGTCAATAACACTGTAGCTTAGCTTGGCTGTGTGTAGTGTTTGGTGAAAAGGATAATGTTGAATGTTTATGAAAGAATTATGAAATACGACAATGATAGTTGTGAATGTGTTAATTTCTGTTCCCTCTATGCTATGTTTTCAATAAGAATAATTTGTGGTTTAGACTATGTTAAAGAAGTGAGGCGTGGGTTAACGTGGCTCTCACAGTTAATGTATGTCTACCAAAATTACTAAATTACTGTCAACTTATTCCAAAACGAGTTATCCTACCAAGTTACAATGAAATCCCTTCATAAATATTACTCGTAGACTTTGCTTAAGGAATCTAGGTAACGCGACAGCTCGGCGATCAAGGTTGGCCGATTACGACTAAAATAGGAGAGTCTCATCTAGAAATCATTCCAAATTATCCTACCAAGTTACAATGAAATCCCTTCATACAAACAGTGCTAAATTAATCTAGGTCACGTGACCATGCGGCGGTAACGGCTGAACTATAGTGAACATGATAGGGCAGTCTCATCTAGATGTCATATCGAGTTATCCTTCTACGTTACAATGAAATCGCTCCATAAATATGAACTGTAGGCTGTGCTAAATAAAACTAGGTTACCGGCTTGAGCGGCCGTCACGACTGTCCGCTCACGGCTAAAATACGACGTTTTCATCAAGACATTATACTGAGTCATGCTAGAATTTTGCAATGAAATCCCTTCATAAATGCAATCTGTAGACTGTGCCCCGACACAGAGGCTGTAAAATCCCTAAAGTTTCTTGGAATAACCATTGACGAACATTTGACTTACAAGGCACATTTTTCTCGATTATATTCCAAAATAGCACTCGCGAACTATAGTCTTAACAAAGTCAAGAGGATTCTCCCCCATGGGGCCATGAAAACACTATACTACGCCTTAATACACCGCCAGTTGTTATACGAAGTCCAGATATGGGGTATTTCCAGGGCCACTAAGAAAGTCATGAACATGCAAAAGCGATCACTACGAATAATTTGACGGGAGGCCTCTCACCTGTGATGCGTGGTTCGTTTTCATGGGCGTGGGGGGGGGGGGGGGAGGGGGAGGGGTGCATGCATTCAACTGTCCGACTTTTATTGGATGGGGACCTCGTCTTCACTGCACCGTCCACGTCTGTGTTTTTTATTGTGAGGTACTATGCCTGAAAAACAGTGTCCATTTTTTCGGGGGGGGGGGGGGGGGGGAGTCTTATCCGAGTTAAGCAGGCTACTTTCGACCTTTTTTGACGATACGCCTCACCTGCAATGGTTTGGAAGGTTTTTATTCAGTGGGCCTCGTCGTGAGATACACGTCCGCTTTTACAAGAGAGGAGGCTCAAATTGCCGGTCACTCTCCCGATAACATTAACATCATCCACGCCGACCGTTTTTGATGAGGGAGGCTCTCGTCTGCAAAACATCGTGTTATAACGAGGGGGGGGGGGGAGGAGGGTGCATCTTGCTATTCACAACAATTGTTCTTATCGAATAGGAGGGGGAGGGGGGGTTGCATTTAAATTACCTTCAAAGACACAATCGCTTTTACCGAGTATACATGTTGGGAGAATGCACAGTTCGCGATGAAAATCGGCGAAGCTCTAATCCTCCATGCGCTCAAGTTCAGCTTGGGTGTGTGTGTGTGGGGGGGGGGGGGGCACTTCTCGAACGACACGCCAATATTTACTCTTCATGTTTGTTGCTACCTCATTCTTGACGCGGTCCCTTCGCCTGCTGCGGTGGGTAGGATCTAAGCTGAACATATCAGGAGTTAACCCTTTACCTGACACCAAAAGCAGACACACAAGCAGGCAAAATTATTGAATAATTATTTGTTTTATTTTTTGCATGAAAACATAGCTTATGACCCATCATTTGAATGAATAAACTTAATGAGGTTGTTCCAAAGAGGAGTCATAAGTTATGTTTTTGAAACAAAAAATGTAAAAATAATGAAAACTGAATGGTGATTTTTGTGAATATTGCTGGCTAGTTTTTGGCGTTACGCTGGGACAGGGGTTAACATGGGGATGTTACATAAGAAAATCTGATTTTGGGCTCATACTTCAATAAAATCTATATCTTGAGAGCCTGAAGTGTCCGTAATGAATAGTCAGATTTCGGTCCCAGGGTCATTAAAAAAAACACTTAACTGAGTGTGAGGGGGGTATCAAATGCAACTTATAGCTCGTGTAATTTGGACGGTTCTTCACGAGAAAAGAGGACAGATCAGGCGTATTTGAAGTTCATAAGGGGTTGGCAAATTATAGCCAAGTCGGCCTTATACAATTTACATTTTCTTTCCAATCCATATCTTGAGTGTCTGCATTGCTCTTAAGGTCAACTGTACTGTTTCATTCTGCGATCTGCCTCAAGAGATGTTAATTTCAATAACTTCTTCGTCTTCTACTACTAATGTAGGAGTCATTTAGGCAACGTAATACATATGTTCGCTTTTCCATATGAAGAACATTGAAACAACGTTTTGTATTTTATCAATATTAATATACGAGATTTAAAGAACAAGGGCGCCGGAACGATTTTCAAAGTGGGGTTGGGGAGGGGGTTGGAGGCTGGATAGGGCGATCGATGGTCGTCGGTAAAACAGGCCGCGTACAAAAATTTAAATTCCAGTGTCCCAAAACCCCCATTTCCATGCATCTGAGCGGATATTTGGAGATTTTTCGGGAGGCGTATTTGAATGATTTCACACTTTGAGAGCCCTTAACAATTTTACGAGATTTTCAGACCTATGCCACTGCTTAACCAGCTGTATGATAGTCACAATTCTGACAAACACCAAACACGCTAACCTTACACCAGTACGAGAGAAACATAGCTGGCGAAAATATGGGAGAGGCTCTGGATCCGCCCCGTGTTTCACCAGGCATTGTTTGTGTTAAAATATATGCATACAACAAAACATGTCCCGGCAAAAAAAGTGTGTGTGTGTGTGGGGGGGGGGGGGGGCTGACCCCCCCCCCCGGTTCAGCCGTCTCTGAACTTCTTTTTGCACAATTCGAAGCGGATCAGAATCTTGAATAACTGTTACAGCTAGAACATCAGCGTTGAAAAAGCGGAACACAATGGTTCATTGATCAAACTGAAGGATCACGGCGTCGTTTCGTTCATGATCCCCATTCATCGTCTGCAATGTGTCCTTAGACAAGGCTCTTAGTGCCATTGTGTACTACTGAACACAGCACAACAGTACGCGGTAGAATACTTGTCTTCTGACACTATCAACTCCGTTTCTACCGGGTTCAAAAGTTAGAGTCTAATAGTTACTAACCGAAGCTCGGTGGTTTTCTCCGGCTTCGTTCGTAGGCAAAACAAAGTCGCGTTTACAAGTGTGTATGAGTGACAAAGTTTCAAAAATCAGTATGAACTTACGATCCACTAGAGCAAAAATAGATGGGATGTGGTGCTACGCCAATGTAAAAGGGTAATAAAAATTGGAAATATGTTTTATGCACTTTAGCAAACATTAGCTAACTTCAATTCCAACTGAATGAAAAATATGCATAAAAATAGGTGATGTTCGAAAAATGTTCCAAAAATATAGCTGGTAAGTAGTCATCTGTGGAAGTACCTGCTGGAGAACCTGATAGCACCCAGATTTGGGATTAAGTTGACAAACTGGTCGGCGAGTAGATTCCATTTGACCAACGTACCCCATAGTACACCAGGATCCTCCACTCAGTGAAGAGAGTGTCCCCTTCAATCTACGCCTATAGTCAGTATAGGTTTGTGAACCGGCAGATAATCACTCGACCCAGGTACATACACAATCACTCAAACACACCAACATTTTTCCTTGTTGACATTGAGATTAAATGAAGAACGTTTTGTGTAGTTAATGATATTGGACGAAACTTTATATTTTACAATATCAGAGAAATTTATTATAAATGAAGAAGCCTGGTCGGTTAAAAGGTGGTTAATTAGCACTGTCCACATTATAGCAAGAAAGTGTGTGTGTGATGGGCGGGGTGGGTCCTACACAATCGGGTCATATTCATTCAACCCCGTTGATTTGGGTTAATTTTTAACACAACTGTTGAATCGCAGTGGCACAGTGGTAGACTGTTGGACTTCCATGGTAGAGGTCCCGAGTTCGATCATCGTCCGGGACGACCCGCGTTGTGTTCTTGGGCAAGGCACTTATCCCGTTTGCCTACATGGCCGCACGATAACGCCATGTACTCAGGCGTATTGCACATGTTTTCAATCGCTGTAACCTTGTCTGGGCGGAGCTTGAACAGAGTTGGAATGTTGAGGAGCTGACAATTGCTCGTCGATGCTCGGTGGTTCTCTCCGGTTACTCCAGCTTCCTCCACTTGTAAAACTGCCACGATTAGGAATCGTGCATAAGCATGTGATCTTAAACACCAAAATAAATAAAAAACTCAACTGTATTTAGAATATAGTTTCGTAATGAGCTGTGAGCTTTTTACCTACTGGAACCCCCGCCCTACAAGTCACCGTCAGACTTTCCACTATTTGTCGAGCGAGAGTCGCGTCTAAACTGTGCCTGTCAGCTTTTGACGACAGAGCCCACTCCTATAATGCGTGATTCGTTTCTTTATGGGCGGGGGGGGGGGGGGGGGGGGGTAAGAGGGAGAGGTTACGTGCATTGAACTGTCCATCTTTGCTCGGATGGGGACTTAGTTACCTCTACGTCGTCCTCGTCTTGCAATGGAGGTCCTCGTTCTACAATATTCTGTGCGCTTTCAACCGATAGGGCCAATGCCTGAAATACACTCTCCATATTTTTGCGAGGGACGGCGGGGGAGGGGGGGGGGGGGTGGTGCTTATCCGAGTAACGCCAGCTACTCTTTTGGAGAAAGGCCTTGAGATGGTTTGGAAGGTGCTGATAAGCCTTCTACTTGAAAACATTGTGAAGTGTATCTCACGACGGGGCACATTCAATAAAAACTTCCCCAACCATCGCAGAATTACCAGAACCGGGAATGGTCGTTTAACTACTGGCCCGTGTTACGATTCGACCTCGATTGCCTAAACACCAGGCCATGTCAGACCATGGATTAACACATATGGATTTCACAAGTTGTTGTTCAATAATATTACTCTGGTCTCAGGCCTGGATTTCAATGAAAACTCTAATCTTGGTAGCCGAGTCCAGTATCAAAGGTTCCTAACGACATATGCTCTTGTGATTTCGGTTAGTTCGCAGGAAATCCAGGGCGGTTAGACAGATCCGGAGTTCACGGGGGATAACAAATAAGAGAAGTCTGCTTTTTGTGGTGAGCGCATTAAATGTCTAGTTCACACGGGGGTGGCAAAATTCAAAAGATTCCACTTTTAGACGAATTTCAATAAAGCCAACTTCTTGAGAGTCCGGGAGGGCTCAGAATTCAGTAGTGACTACTGTTATTTTATGTTGGGCACATTTACATCCGTAGTTCACATGACAATGTGAAATAAAAAAGTGTGATTTTAGGCCGCGAGTTCAATAAATCCATATCTTGGGTGCCTGCATGAAAACTAGGTCTGATCGGAGCCTAGTTAAGCATATCCGTAATACATAGGGGGGGGGGGGGTGTCTTGGAAGGGGGAGAAATGAAAATAAATGTCCACTTTTCGACCAGGATTTCAATAAAACCGATATCTTGGAAAACTGGGTATGATCTCAAAGGCAACTAAGTACCCGAGTCATTATGATTCGCTAGCTTGGGTGAAAAACCCCAGGTCGAATCAGTTCTTGAAAAACACATCTTAAGTTTGCAGGGATATAAGAAAATCTGTATTGTAGGCTCAGATTTCAATTCATTCATATCTTGTGTGTCTGGTGTGGTCTGAAAGGTAACAAACCATTCACGAAATTATAATTTCAGCTGGTACCCATGATAACTAGGCCGGGTCAGACAATGGTTTAACATATCTAGAGTTCACCTGGGAATGACAAATCGGAAAAATCCGCTTTTTGGTCGGATTTTATCAAAACCCATATCGAAAGTCTGGGGTTTTCTTAAAAGTTATAAGTGACATGTATTTTCATGACTGAGGATTGCTTCGATGAAAAAGCATGCTGGGTCGAAATCATCCTATGTTCACAGGGGGTGAGAATGCCAAATAAGAAAGGCCCTCTGTTTGGCCATATTTCAATAAAACCCATATGTTGAGAGCCTGTGATGCCCGTGAAAGTCTTGCTGGCTTGTGTTGTCGCGATTGGGGCTCTTTGGAATAATAACATGCCGGGTCAGAGACTGGCCCTACACACCCGGAGTTCAGGGGATTTGAAATAAGAAAGGACTTCTTTGATGCCCAGATTTCGATAAAACCTTTTAAGGACGAAACAAACCAAAAAATTAAAATATGGCATTTCAGGTCATGTTTGGACAAGGGACAAGAGGTGTCAGGAAACACTAATGCACAGGTAGATCATGATACTTCGCCTGACGTTACACGCATCGGCGATAACAGTCAAATATCGTTGATCGCGATACATGCAAACCGAGTTCAGCTGAGGTCACAGACTTCTTTTTGGACAGGGAATCAGATTCTCGTAATATTTTCGTAAAACCACAATATTCCCGTAAAATCGAAGTGGATTGCAGCTATTCAAATGTAAATAAAGATTTGTTTACATGTGCGCGTAACAAACTTAATATCCGAATTATCAAAAGAAAATCAATATCCAGGTAATTGCGAACGCAGTCACGCAACAGTGTTTTGTTACAACGAAAAAGGCAAGTTGGGTCTGTTGAATTGAGCTCACGGAGTCTCCATGTAATTGAGATTCACATTCTAAATTCGATATATCGTCCCCTGAGTTCCAATGTGTTCTTTGTGAGAAATGACACACAGAACACTGGAATTCTGGGTACGGTTTGATCAAATGATTTTTGTGCGCAGAAGGCACGTAAGGACGGTGTGGGGCACGCTCCTTGAGACCCTCCATAGCTGCCTACTTTTGTGGTACATGGGCGTGGAGAAGGAGGGGAAAGTATGAAGAATTTGGAGGAAGATCCGCGGTTGAAATTCTGGTTTCGTTTTTTATGGTATCTTATTTGTTATTGAAACAGTTCAGGGTCATGTGCTGGTTTCTGGCATGTGTGTTCTTAAGTTGTCTTGATACTGTTTCATTGTGCCGATGGAGTTGATTTTTACTGAGCCGTTTTCTGCTCTCAAGTAGTCGTCTGTAAGGTTGGTAAATTCGTCCCAGGACATGTTCTGGAAGTCGTATGGTGGTCTGTCCTCCTCCATCTCCTCGGGTACCTAAAAAGTGGATTTGAGGGATGGGTGGTTGGATTGATCAGAACCGGTAGGTGATCCAGGTTTAAGTCGGTTAACTTCCATCTCGTCGACCTTCTTCCCGCCTTCTGTCCTATGTGATGCAAAGGGGTGGGGCGGGGGGGGGGGGGGGGCGAGAGTGTGGACTATGTTGGGGATACTGAAATCATGATGATTATTATCATGATTTGAGCTCGTTCTGATGAAAAGTGGGCCGGGACGGACCCTGGTGGAACCCACCCGGAGTTCTCAAGAGATAGCTGACAAAGAAAACCCCTTTTTTCGAACCGGATTCCAATAAGAAACAATATCTGAAAGTCTGGTGTGGTCTCAGCGGTTACTAGTGATTCACTGATTTCGGCTCGGATCAAGGAATACCAGGTCGCATCAGACGCTGGTTGGCCATAACTACCCGGAATTCAAAGGGTATGGCAAATACGAAAGGTCCACTGTTACCCCCAGATGCCAATAAATTCTCAGGTCTGCCCCTACCCCTTAAATTTAGTGTCCCACTCAAAATGGGAAAATTAAAGCATCAGAGGCGCCCAGATTCACTCTGAGGGTATTTTCAAAATTTTCTCGGGTAGACCCCCTCCCGAAACCCACCAATGGGAGGAAATAACGTAGGCCTGAGGTGTGATGAGTATGGCCCTCCAATTGGCGGGGTGGGATTGGGAGTAGCCCCTCCCCCCACACACACAACAATGGGAGGTCCATACCTACCTCTTCCCCCAGCCTCCGTATATGCCCGTTGCATATATCGACCTGGCAGCCGTTAACAAATATGCCCCCACCTCCTCAAAAGGAAATCCTAGCTACGCCCTCGGGGAGTCTGGAGTGGTATCAGAGCGAACTGATGATTCGTATGTCATCATTTGGACGAATTCGGATGACATTCCTGATAGGTCGTAACCTGCAGGATCCCACACGTGGTTCTCACGTGGATGACAAAATAAGAAAAATCAGACGCTGGTTGAACATATCGGGGGTTTATAGGAGGATTATTTACCACAGAAATAATGCCCCGATTTCCAGTAATGCAAAACATGAGAGTCCAAATATCAACCAAGAAAATTAACTTGAACAAACTTGAGTCTGAGCCCTTCCCTTCCCTTCCACCACCAGGATGCTGTATACCAAATGTGAAAGCTTCTGAATGCGGGATCTGAAGAAGTTTTTAAAGAAATTTCCCCACATCGCACTAAGTTGAAATTTGGGCTACCATAGGGGACCCAAATATTAACCCAGAGCCCCGATTTGAACAATCTTGAATTTCACCTCCCTAAAGATGTTGTATACCAAATACAAAAGCATTCTGGTTGGGGGTCCAGAGAAGATGGTTTTAAATGAAATTCCCTCATATTGCTACTACAACTATGGGAGTCATTTAGGCAGCGTTATATATATGCGGTTCATTGATCAGCATTGATCAAACTGAAGGATCGCGGCATCGTTTTCGATCATGATCCCAATTCATCGTTTGCAATGTGTCCTTTGACAAGGCTCTTAGTGTCATGGTGTACTACTGAACACAGCACAACAGTACGCGGTAGAATACTTGTCTTCTGACACTATCAACTCCGTTTCTACCAGGTTAAAAAGTTAAGAGTCTTATAGTTACTCGTCGCAGCTCGGTGGGTTTCTCCGACTTCGATCACCGGCAAAACAAACTCGCGTTTCATGTGTGTATGGGTGACAAAGTTTCAAAAATCAGTATGAACTTACGATCCACTAGAGCAAAAATAGATGGGATGTGGTGCTAGGCCCATGTAAAATGGCAAATAAAAATTGGAAATATGTTCTATGCATTTTAGCAAACGTAAGCTAACGTCCCTTCAGCAATTCCAACTGGAAGTGGTATCAAGAAAAATATGCCTAAAAATGGATGAATTTTAAAAAAACATTTCCCACAATATAGCAGGTAAGTAGTCATCTATGGAAGCACCTGCTAGAGAACCTGACCATACACAGGTCGACGAGTGAATTCCACCTGGCCAACATACCGCGTCGAGGATACCTCACACAGTGAAGAGAGTGTGTCTTCCCATCTGCACCTTCAGCCAGTATGGGCGTATGAACTGACAGATAACCCCTCTAACCACGCATACACATACTTCACTTATTGTAGCACTTCCGCGTTACATCTAGGAGAGCTGGGGGTCGTACAGAACGAGTCGAACTCACTCAACTCTGTTGATTTGAGGAAATGTTTAACCCAAATGATTTTAGTGTATAATTCTGCAATGGGCTGTGAGCTTTTTACTTAACGAAACCTCGTCCAGTAAGACACCTTCGGACAGTCCACTACTTGTCGAGCGGGAGCCACGTCTGAACTGTTCCGATCCGCCTTTTACTGGAGAGCTCTCACCTGTGATGCTTGGTTCGTTTTTATGGGCGTGTGGGGGGGGGGGGGGGAGGGGGGTGCATGCATTCAACTGTCCGCCTTTTATCGGATGGGGACCTAGTCTCCAATGCACCGTCCACGTCTTATGGAGGAGGAGGGTCCTCGTTCTGCAATGTGCAGTGAGCTTTTTACCGTGAGGTCCTATGCCTGGGATAAAGTGTCCATTTTTTCGAGGGGCGGGGGGGGGGGGAGGGGGGCGGTCTTATCCGAGTTTAGCCGGGTACTTTCGACTTTTTTTGACGAGACGCCTCACCTGCAATGTTTGGAAGGTTTTTATTCAGTGGGCCTCGTCGTGAGATGCACGTCCGCTTTTACCAGAGAGGAGGCTCAAATTGCCGGTCACTCTCCCGATAACATTAACATCATCCACGCCGTCTGTTTATGATGAGGCAGGCTCTCGTCTGCAAAACATCGTGTTATAACGATGAGGTGAGGGAGGAGTGCGTTTTGCTATTCACATAAACTGTTTTATCGAATGGGGAGGGGGGGGGGGACATTTAAATTACCTTCAAAGACACAATCGCTCTTACCGAGTATATATACGTGTGTGTATGTGTGAGTGTGGTGGCGGTGTGTGTGTGTGTGGGGGGGGGGGGGAGTATATGGGCGGGGGATCCGTTTGCGACCTTGGGGAGGCAGCTGAAAGTTTCGTATAAAGCACTCAGCATTTTATCGAGGGCTGGAGTCACTGTCCACCCTCAAAAACTGCAATTGCGCTCTCTGTATTCATAAACATCATCTGAAGAGAGTCCTAGTTACCAGCGTGGCTTGTCCGTACGCAGTGAGCTACATCTCGATCTATTCTTCCACTTTTGTAAGAGGAAGCCATCGCCTTCAAAGTACAGTCCGTACACCGATGAAAAGGCCCTCGCCTGAAATCCACATTTCGCGATCAAAATCGGCGAGGCTGTAATCCTCCATGCGCTCAAGTTCAGCTTGGTGGGGGAGGTGGGGGACGGGCACTTCTCGAACGACACTCCAATAATTACTCTTCATGTTTTGTTGCTATCTCATTCATGACGCGGTCCCTTCGCCTGCTACAATGGGTAGGCTCTGAGTTGAACATGTCCGGAGTTAACCCTTTACCTGCCACCGAAAGCAGACATCACATGCAAGCAGAATTATTGAATAATTCTTTTTTCATTTTTTGCATGAAAAACATAGCTTATGACCCATCATTGGAAGGAATAAGCTTAATGAGCTTGTTCCAAAGAGGAGTCGTAAGTTATGTTTTTAAAATCAAAAATGTAAAAATAATGAAAATTGAAAGGTGAATATTGCTGGCTAGTTTTTGGCGTTACGCTGGGACAGGGGTTAACATAGGGATGTCACATAAGAAAATCCGATTTTAGACTCATACTTCAATAAAATCCATATCTTGAGAGCCTGAAGTGTCCGTAATGAATAGTCAGATTTCGGTCACAGGGTCATTAAAAAAGCCAACTTAACTGAGTGTGAGGGGGTATCAAATGCAACTCATAGCTCGTGTACTCAAAATTTGGACGGTTCTTCGCAAGAAAATAGGGCAGATCAGGCGTGTTTGAAGTTCACAAGGGGTTGGCAAATTATAGCCAAGCCGGCCTTAGAAGTTACTTTTGCTTTCCAATACATATCTTGTGTGCCTGCATTATTCTCAAGGCCAACTGTGATGGTTATATTATATCGTCTGTACTGTGTTTCATTCTGCGATCTGCTTCAAGAGATGTTAATTTCAATAACTTCTTCGACTTCTACTACTACTATGGAAGTCATTTAGGCAACGTGATATATGTGTGTCGCTTTTCCATATGAAGGTTATTCAGAAACGTTTTGCATTTTATCAATATTAATATACAACATTTAAAGAACAGGGGCGTCGTAACGATTTTCAAGGTGTGTTCAGGGGGGTAGGGGTGGGTACGACGGACCGACCATGGTTCAGCTCTCGTTACGAAAATTTTAAATTCCAGAGCCCCCACACACCCCCATGCATCTGAGCAGATATTTTGAGATTTCTCGGGAGACGCGTTTGAAAGATTTCATACTTTCAGAAGTCAGAATCTTGAATAACTCTTACAGTGTTATGATTGGGGTTTGGCTTGGAATTACAACTCGTTTATACGGCATTTAATGTAACTCGAGCACAGCATGACAGGAACACTTTCTATGGACTTATGGTAGACCTGAAGTAAAGACGAATGAACGATATAAATGATTTATTTTACATGACTGGAGTATCTGCCAGTTAAAGAAGAAACATTTATATCCTCCAGTGTGGCCCAAACAACGGTAAACAAATCAAACTTAACATCATGGCAAATGGGAAAGGTCAATCAACAGGCACAGATTATTTATTCAAGGGGGGGGGGGGGGGCGTTGCGGTAACTGGTTCTCGTCAGGTCACCGAAGTTAAGCCACGTCGAGCCCGTTAGTCCTCAGATGGGTAACCGTCTGAGCGATCGATTCGGACTCCCGCGTTGTGTCTTTGGACAAGGCACTTAACCCCGATGGTCCACATGGGGGCACGATGACGCCGTGCACAAAGGCGTACTGCACGTCGATAGTGCGCATGTGTTCAATTAATCTAACCCTGCCTGTGCTGCAGTGCTGAGTTACGATGTCGGGGAGCTGGCAGCTGTTAAGCAACGTCGAGCGCGGTTAGTAGTTGGACGGGTGACCATTTCAGTGACTGCTTCGCTCTCCCGCGTTGTGTCATTGGGCAAGGCACTTAGCCCCAATTGTCTACATGGGGGCACGATGACGCTGTGGACTAAGGCGTACTGCACGTCGAAGGTGTGCATGTCTTCAGCCAATCTAACCTTGCCTGTGCCGCGGTGCAGAGTTCAGAGTTACGATGTTGGAGAGCTGGCAGCTGCTCGTCGTTGCTCGGTGGTTCTCTCCGGGTACTTCGGCTTCCACCACCCGTAAAACTGTCACGATCATGATTAGCCATCGTGCATAAGAATGTGACCTTAAACACCAATAAATAAATAAATATTTATTTATTCAAGGCGCAATAATCATTTACTAACTGAGAACAACAATACGCGATTTTCTGGCTAATCGTCTGCTCTGCTTATTAATACAATGACGCTCGCTGATTGAGTCGAAGGGATTAATTACAAAATACGTGTTTCTATCACCTGATTTTCAGCTAACAACAATAGATAGAACATCAGAGTCGAGTTTGATCAAACTGAAGGATCACGGCGACGTTTGGCACAGTGGATCACCGTTGGACTTCCACGGTAGAGGTCCCGAGTTCGATCCCCGTCCGGGACGACCCGCGTTGTATCCTTGGGCAAGGCACTTTATCCTGGTTGCCTACATGGGCGCACGATAACGTCAAGTACTGCACATGTTTTTAACCGCTGTAAAAAGTTGGAAAGTTGAAAAGCTGACAGTTCCTCGCCAATGCTCGATGGGTCTCTCCGGTTACTCCAGCTTCCTAAATCTGTAAAACTGCAACGGTCACGATTAGCCATCGTGCATAAGTATGTGACCTTAAACACCAATAAATAAATACCTCAACTGATTTTAGAATATAGTTTTGTAATGAGCTGTGAGCTTTTTACCTACTGGAACCACGCCCTACAAGGCACCGTCGGACTTTTCACTATTTGTTGATCGGGAGCCACGTCTAAACTGTGCCGATCAGCTTTTGACGACTGGGCCCACTCCTATAATGCGCGATTCGTTTTTGTGGGTGTGGGGGTGCATTGAACTGTCCATCTTTGCTCAAATGGGGACCTAGTTACCGCTACGTCGTCCTCGTCTTGCAATGGAGGTCCTCGTTCTGCAATATTCTGTGCGTTTTCAACCGATAGGGCCTATGCCTGAAATACACTGCCCAAATATTTGCGGGGGAAGGCGGGGTGGGGGTGGGGGGTGTGCTTACCTGAGTAAAGCCAGCTACTCTTTTGGTGAGAGGCCTCGTCTGCGATGGTTTGGAAGGTGCAGATAAGCCTTCTAACTGGAAACATTGTGAAGTGTATCTCACGACGGGGCCCACACAATAAAAACTTTCCCAACCATCGCAGTATTACGAGAACCGGGAATGGTCCTTTAACTAGTGACCCGTGTTACGATTCGACCTTGATTGCCGATTGCCTAAACACCAGGCCATGTCAGACCATGGCTTAACACATCTGGAGTTCACACGTTGTTGTCCAATAATATTACTCCGGTCTCAGGCCTGGATTTCACTGAAAAACCTAATCTTGGTAGCCGAGTCCGGTATCAAAGGTTCCTAACGACATATGCTCTTATGATTTGGGTTAGTTCGAAGGAAATCCAGGGCGGATGGATCCTAGTTAGACACATCCGGAGTTCACATGGGGTGACAAATAAGAGAAGTCGGCTTTTAGGTCCCGTCCACAGTTGAACACATTAAATGTTCACGAAGGGTGGCAAATAAGAATAGTTAGCTTTTGGGCCAAAATTGCATTGAGACCCCCATGCCATGGCAGTCTGTGGTGGTTTCAATGGCAATTAATGACTCGTGTATTCACGAATTTGAATTTGAACAAGTTAACATGAAAAGCTGGTCGGGTTGGGCACCAGTTGAACAATTCGGAAGTTCACAAGAGGATGGCAAAATTCGAAAAATTCCACTTTTTAGGCGAATTTCAATAAAGCCTCCTTCTTGAGAGTCCGGGGGGGGGGGGGGGGGTGTCAGAGTTCACTAGTGACTACTGGTATCTTGTGTTGGGCTCATTTACATCCGTAGTTCACATGATAGTGTGAAATAAAAAAAAGTTTGATTTTAGGCCGCGCATTCAATAAATCCATATCTTGGGTGCCTGCAAGAAGACGAGGCCTGATCGGACCCTGGTTAAGCACATCCGAAGTACACGGGCGGGGGGGGGGGGGGGGGTGAGTAAAGGCGGGTTAAATAAAAATAAATGTCCACTTTTCGACGAGGATTTCAATAAGACCGATAACTTGGAGAACTGGGAGCGATGTATGTAGTTATTGGTGTTTAAGGTCACACATTTCTGCACCATGGCTAATCATGACCACGGCAGTTTTATCGGAGTACAGGAGAGAACCACCGAGCAACGGCGAGCGACTGTCAGCTCCCTAGCATACTGGAGTGGCCTGAAAGGAAACAAACCATTCAGGAAATTATAATATGCATGATAACCAGACCAGGTCGGACCCTGGTTTAACATATATAGAGTTCACATGGGAATGATAAAGAGGAAAAATCCGCCTTTTGTCCGGATTCATCAAAACCCATATCGAAAGTCTGAGGTTTTCTTAAAAGTTATAAGTGACATTTATTTTCATGACTGAGGATTGCTTCGATGAAAGGCATGTTGGGTCGCAATCATCCTGTGTTCACAGGGGGTGAGAATGTCAAATAAGAAAAGCCCTCTGTTTGGTCATATTTCAATAAAACCCATATGTTGAGAGCCTGTGGTGCTTTTGAAAGCCTTACTGGCTTGTGTTGTCCCGATTGGGGGCCCTTTGGAATAAAAACATGCCGGGCCAGACTCTGGCCGTACACACCCAGAGTTCAGGGGATTTGAAATAAGAAAGGACTTCTTTGATGCCCAGATTTCAATAAAACCTTTTAAGGACGAACCAAATCCAAAAATTAAAATATGGCATTTCAGGCCACGTTTGGACAAGGGGCTAGAGGTGTACGGAAGCACTGATGCACAGGTCGACCATGATACTTCGCCTGACGATACACGTATCGGTGATAGCCGTCAAATATCGTTGATCGCGATACATGCAAACCGAGTTCAGCTAACGTCGCAGACTTCTTTTTGGACAGGGAAAGAGATTCTCGAAGTATTTTCGTAAAACAACAATAAGCCCGTATTCCCGTAAAATCGAAGTGGATTGCAGCTATTCAGATGTAAATAAAGATTTGTTCGTATGTGCGTGTGACAAACTTAATATCCGAATTATCAATAGAAAATCAATATCCCGGTAATTGCGAACTGCAGTCACGCAACAGTGTTATGTTACAACGAAAAGGGCAAGTTGGGTCAGTTGAATTGAGCTCACGAAGTCTCCATGAAGAGCTTCGCATTCTAAATTTGATATATCGTCCCCTGAGTTCCAGTGTGTTCTCTGTGCCAATTAACACAAAGCACACTTTGGAATTCAGGGGACGGTATGATCAAATAATTTTTGTGCGCCGAAGGCACGTGGGACAGTGTGGGGCAAGCTCCTTGCGACCCTCTCCAGCTGCCTAATTTTGTGGTACATGGGTGGAGAAGGAGGGAAAAGTCTGAGGAATTTGGAGGACGATCAGCGGTTGAAATCCTGATGTGCTGGTTTCTGGCATATGTGATCTTAAGTTGTCTTGATATTGTTCCATTGTGCCGATGGAGTTGATTTTTACTGTGCCGTTTTCCGTTCTCAAGTAGTCGTCTGCAAGATTGGTAAATTCATCCCAGGATATGTTCTGGAAGTCGTATGGTGGTCTGTCCTCCTCCATCTCCTCGGGTACCTAAAAGTGGATTTGATGGATGGGTGGCTGGATCTCATTCCTGTCGGGGCGGTGGGGGGGGGGGGGGAGGGTGACGAGAGTGTGGACTGTGTTGGGGATGGTGAATTTATGATGATTATTATTATGATTTTGGTTCGTTCTGGTGAAAAGTAGGCCGAGACGGTGATAATCCCCATTTCATCGTCTGCAATGTGTAAGGCTCTTGGTGTCATTGTGTGCTACTGAACACAGTACAGCACGCGGTAGAATACTTGCGCAGCACAGTGGTTCATTGATCAGCATTAATCAAACTGAAGGATCACAGCGTCGTTTTCGATCATGATCCCAATTCATCGTTTGCAATGTGTCCTTTGACAAGGCTCTTAGTGTCATTGTGTACTACTGAACACAGCACAACAGTACGCGGTAGAATACTTGTCTTCTGACACTATCAACTCCGTTTCTACCGGGTTCAAAAGTTAGAGTCTAATAGTTACTCGCCGCAGCTCGGTGGTTTTCTCCAGCTTCGTTCAGCGGCAAAACAAAGTCGCGTTTACATGTGTGGGTGTGTGAGAAAGTTTCAAAAATCAGTATGAACTTACGTCCCATAAGAGCCAAAACAGATGGGATGTAGAGCTAGGCCAATGTAAAATGGCAAATAAAAATTGGAAATATGTTTTATGCATTTTAGCAAACGAAAGCTAACTTCCCTTCAGAAATTCCAATTGGAGGTGGTATCATAAAAAATATGCCTAAAAATGGGTGAAGTTCGAAAAATTTTCCAACAATATAGCTGGTAAGTTGTCGTCTGTGGAAGTACCTGCTGAAGAACCTGACCACACACAGGTTTGGGATTAAGTTGGCAGTCTGGTCGGCTAGTAGATTCCATCTGGACAACATGCCCCATACCGTGTCGAGGATACCCCACACGGTGACGAGCGCGTGTCTTCCCATCTACACCTACAGCCAGTATAGGCGTATAAACTGACAGATAACCCATCTACCAACGCATACACATACCTCACTTATTGCAGTTATAATGATTCTGGGCGAATATATACATTTTACATTGACAAATAGATAAATTTACTATAAATGAAAAAGTCGGGTCGGTCACAGGGCGGTTATTTAGCACTGTCCACGTTACATCTAGGAGAGGCGAGGATCGTACAGAAACGAGTCGAATTCACTCAACCCTGTTGATTTGGGGTTATTTCTTTTTACCCAAATTAATTTTAGAGTGTAAATTTGCAATAGGCCCTGAGCTTTTTACTTAACAGAACCTCGTCCAATAAGACACCGTCGAACAGTCCGCTACTTGACGAGCGGGAGCCACGTCTGAACTGTTCCAATCCGCCTTTGACGAGAGGGCTCCCACCTGTGATGCTTGGTTAGTTTTTATGAGCGTAAAGGGTGGGGGGGGGGGGGGGGGTGCATGCATTCAAATGTCCGCCCTTTATCGGATGGGGACCTAGTCTCCACTGCACCGTCCACGTTTTATGAAGGGGGTGGGAGGGGGGGGGGGGGCTAGTTCTGCAACGTGCAGTGCGCTTTTTACCGTGAGGTCCCATGTCCGAAATAAAGTGTCCATTTTTTTTTGGGGGGGGGGGGGGGGGTGGGGGGGGGTCTTATCAGATTTAGGCCGGCTACTTTTGACCTTTTTTGACGGGACGCCTCACTCGCAATGGTTTGGAAGGTTTTTATTCAGTGGGCCTCGTCGTGAGATGCACGTCCGCTTTTACCAGTGAGGAGGCTGAAATTGCCGGTCTCTCTCCCGATAACATTAACATCAACCACGCCGTCCGTTTTTGATGAGGGGGTGGGGGCTCTCGTCTGCAAAACATCGTGTTATAACGAGGAGGGGAGGGGTGCATCTTGCTATTCACAACAACTGTTCTTATCGAATGGGGGGGGGGGGGGGTGCAATTACATTACCTTCAAAGACACAATCGCTCTTGCCGAGTCTATATGCGCGTATGTGTGTGTGTGGGGGGGGGGGGGGGGGGCGTTATATGGGTGGGAGAAGCCGCTATCAGTCTTAGGGTGGCGGCTAAAATTTTCGGCAAAGAGGGCGATGCTCGCGTACAAAACACTCCGCATTTTATCGAGGGCTGGGGGCACTGTCCACTCTCAAAACGCATCCAACTGCGCTTTCTGATTTCAAGAAAATCATCGTCTGAAGAGAGTGCTAGTTACTAGCGTGGCTTGTCCGCACATAGTGAGATATCTATCGACTTTATCTTCCACTTTCGTAAGAGGAAGCCCTCGCCTTCAAAGTACAGTCCGTGCACCGATGAAAAGGCCCTCGCCTGAAATACACATTTCGCGATCAAAATCGGCGAGGCTCTAATCCTCTAGGCTCTCAAGTCCAGCTTGGTGGTGGTGGTGTGTGTGTGGGGGGAGGGAGGGGGGCACTTCTCGAACGACACTCCAATAATTACTCTTCATGTTTTGCTGCTACCTCATTCTTGACGCGGTCCCTTCGCCTGCTATGGTAGGATCTCAGTTGAACTTATCCGGAGTTAAACCTTTACCTGACACCAAAAGCAGACATCGCATGCAAGCAAAATAATTGAATAATTATTTATTTTTTTTTTTTGCATGAAAAACATAGCTTATGACCCATTTTTGGAATGAATAAGCTTAATGAGCTCGTTCCAAAGAGGAGTCGTTAGTTATGTTTTTAAAGCAAAAATGTAAAAATAATGAAAATTGAATGGTTAATATTGCTGGCTTGTTTTTGGCGTTACACTGGGTCAGGGGTTAACATAGGGATGTTAAATAAAAAAAAATCCGATTTTAGGATCATACTTCAATAAAATCTATATCTTGAGAGCCTGAAGTGACTGTAATAAATACTCCGATTTCGATCCCAGGATCATTAAACAAACCCACGTAACTGAGTGTGAGGGGGTATCAAATGCAACTTATAGCTCGTGTACTCATTCATAATTTAGATGGTTCTTTACAAGAAAACATGGAAGATCAGGCGTATTTGAAGTTCACAAGGGGTTGGCAAATTATAGCCAAGTCGGCCTTAGAAGTTACATTTGCTTTCCAGTCCATATCTTGAGGCTGTATTATTCTCAAGCCCAACTGTGATGATTATATCGTCTGCATACTGTATAATGTGTTTCATTTTGTGATTTACCTCAAAAGGTGTTAATTTCAATAACTTCTTCGACTTTTACTATTACTATGGGAGTCATTTAGGCAACGTAATATATATGTGTCGCTTTTCCACATGAAAGTTATTCAGAAACGTTTTGCATTTATCAATATTAATGTAAGAGATTTAAAGTACAGGGGCGTCGTAACGAATTGCAAAGTGTGTGTGTGTTTGGGGGAGGGGTGATGGGGGGGGGGGGGGGTGGTTAGGGCGATCGATGGTTGTCGGTATGACGGGCCGACCATGGTTCAGACCGCGGTACAAACATTTTAAATTCCAGGGTCCCAAAACCCCCATCTCCATGCATCTGAGCGGATATTTTGAGATTTTTTCAGGACACGTATTTGAAAGATTTCGCACTTTCAGAGCCGTTAAAAAATTGTCAAGATGTTCATACCCAAGCCACTGCTTAACCAGCTGTATGATAGTCACAGTTTGTGACAAACATCAAACACGCTCACCTTACACTAGTACGAGAGAAACATGGCTGGCGAAAATATGGGAAGGCTCTAGATCCGTCCCTTGTTTCACCAGTCATTGGTTCTGTTAAAATGTATGCATGGCCTGGCCCCAGCCACCCCCCCTCCCCCGGTTCCGCCGCCCCTGAACAAGAACTTCTTTTTGCACAATGCGAAGTGGATCAGAATCTTGAATAACTGTTACAGTGTTATGATTGAGGTTTGGCTGGGAATTACAACTCGCTTATACGGCCTTTATTGTAACTCGAACACAGCATGATAGGAACACTTTCCATGGACTTATGGTAGACCCGAGGTAAAGACGAATGAACGATATAAATGATTTATTCTACATGACTGGAGTATCTGCCCCAGTTAAAGAAGAAACATTTATATCCTCCAGTGTCGCCCAAACAACGGTAAACAATTCAAACTCAACATCATGGCAAATGAGAAAGCTCAATTAACAGGCACAGATTATTTATTCAAAGGGGAAGGGGGAGGGGGGGAGGGGGGCGGTGGCGTTGCGGTAACCGGTTCTCGTCAGATCACCGAAGTGAAGCAACGTGAAGCCACGTAACCCCGATTGTCCACATGGGGGCACGATAACGCCGTGTACTAAGGCGTATTGCACGTCGATGGTGCGCATGTCTTCAACCAATCTAACCCTGCATGTGCCGCAGTGCGGAGTTACGATGTTGGGGAGCTGGCAGTTGCTCGTCGTTGCTGGGTGGTTCTTTCCGTGTACTCCGGCTTCCTCCATCCGTAAAACTGTCACGATCATAATTAGCCAATGTGCATAAGTATGTGACCTTAAACACCAATAAATAAATAAATAAATATTTATTCAAAGCGCCATAATCATTTACTAACTGAGAACAACAATACGCTATTTACTGGCAAATCGTCTGCTCTGCTTAATAATACAATGACGCTCTCTGATTGAGTCACAAGGATTAGTAGGTTAAACATATTTTTATTTGCCAAACAAATAAGTTGCAAATTGGGATAGGAGGACAAGTGCTTTCCACTTAGTGTACCCTCCGCTCCCTTAACATGATACAAAAAATCAATACAATGGCGAAACAAACAAATGAGAGAAATGTAAAAAAAACATGTACAAGAAAATATAACTTCGCAATAAAAAATAGTGAGAAAGAGAGAGAGAAAAACAAAGTGATTGATTAATTGATTGATGTCATTTCTGCACCTTGAGTCTGTTTTTGTGATTTTCCATGCCGAGGGTCGACCAGGCGCTGCACGGACACTGCACTCACAGGGATTAATTACAATATAGGTGTTTCAATCACCTGGTTTTCAGTTTACAACAATAGATAGAACATTCGAGTCAAGTTTGATCAAACTGAAGGATCACGGCGACGTTTCGATGATAATCCCCATTCATCGTCTGCAATGTGTTTATAGACAATGCTCTTGGTGTCACTGTGTACTACTGAACACAGCACAACAGTACAGCACCGTCAGCACGCGGTAGAATACTTGTTTTCTGACACTATCAATACCGTTTCTACTGGGTTCAAAGGTTAGAGTCTAATAGTTACTCGCCGAAGCTCGGTGGTTTTCTTCGTTCACCGGCAAAACAAAGTCGCGTGTTTACATGTGTGTATGAGTGACACAGTTTCAAAAATCAATATGAACTTATGATCCACTAGAGCAAAAATAGATGGGATGTGGCGGAAGGCCAATGTGAAAAGGCAAATAAAAATTGGAAATTTGTTTTATGCATTTTAGCAAACGTAAGCTAACTTCCCTTCAGCAATTCCAACTGGAAGTGGTATCATGAAAAATATGCCTAAAATGGGTGATGTTCGAAACATTTTCCCACAATATAGCTGGTAAGTAGTTATCTGTGGAAGTACCTGCTGGAGAACCTGACCACACTCAGATTTGTGATTAAGTTGGCAGACTGGTCCAGTAGATTCCATCTGACCAACGTGCCCCATACTGCACCAGGATCCTCCAGTCAGTGAAGAGAGCGTCCCCTTCAATCTTCACCTTCAGTCACTATAGGTTTGTGAACCTATAGATAACCACTCGACCCAGGCACATACACAATCACTCAAACATTTTTTTCCTTGTTGATCTTGAGATTAAGAGACGAACTTATTGTGTAGTTAATACACTACGTCGTCCTTGTCTTGTAATGGAAGTCCTCGTTCTGCAATCTTCTGTGCGCTTCCAACCGAGAGGGTCCGTGACCGAAATGCTCTGTCCATATTTTTGCGAGGGACGGGGCACGGGTGTGGGTGCTTATCCGAGTAAATCCAGCTACTCTTTTGGTGAGATGCCTCGACTGCAATGGTTAGGAAAGTGCAGATGAGCCTTCTATCTGGAAAAGGGGACGTGTATTTCACGACGAGGCCCACTCTAACTTCCCCAACCATCGCAATACCACGAAAAAGTAATAATGACCCGTGTTATCATGATTCGAACATCTGGGGTTCACAAGTTGATGTCCACTAATATTAGTCCGGTCTCAGGCCTAGATTTCAATGAAAAACCTAATCTTGGTAGCCTAGATTGGAATCAAAGGTTGCTAACGACATATGATCTTATGGTTTATGTTAGTTCGCAGGAAATCCAGCACGGGTGGATCCCAGTTAGACACATCCGGAGTTCACATGGGGTGACAAATAAGAGAAGTCCGCTTTTCGGCCCCGCCCACGGTTGAGCACATTAAAAGTTCACGGAGGGTGGCAAATAAGAATAGTCAGCTTTTGAGCCTAGATTGCAATGAGACCCCCTTACATGGCAGCTTGTTATGGTTTCAAGGGCAATTATGGCTCGTGTATCCATAATTTGTACTAGTTAACATGAATAGCAGGTCGGGTCGGACACTGGTTGAACAATTCATAAGGTCACATGGGGGTGGCAAATTCGAAAATTCTACTTTTTAGGCGCGAATTTCAAAAAGCCCACATCTTGAGAGTCCGGGTGCTCTCAGAGTCCACCGTTATCTTGTGTTGGGCACATTTAGATGCTTGAGCACATCCGTAGTTCACAGAATAATGGGGAAAAAAGGCGTGACTCTAGACTGCGAGTTCAATAAGGGTGGGGGGGGGGAGGCGGGGCAAATGAAAAAAATGAAAATTGTGCGCTTTTCAATAAAACCGTTATCTTGGAGACCCGAGAGTGATCTCAAAAGTAAATAAGTACCTGCGTCATTATGATTCGCTCGCTTGGGTGAAAAAACAGTTCGGGTCAGCTCTGGTAAAACACATCTCGATTTTGCAGGGGCATAGCACATCAGAAAATCTGCTTTTCAGGCTCAGATTTCATTACACCCATATCTTGTGTGTCTGGGGTGGTCTGGAAGGTTACAAACCATTCAGAAAATTATAATTTCGGCTGGTATGCGTGATAACCAGGCCGGGTCGGACACTGGTTTAACACATCTAGAATTCACAAGGGAATGGTGAAGAGGAAATTCTGCTTTTCGGCCAGATTCTATCAAACCCCAAATCGAGAGTCTGGTATTTTCTTAAAAGTAACAAGTGACGTGTATTTTCATGATTGAGAATTGCTTCGATGAAAAGTATGTTGGGTCGGAATCACAGGGGATGAGAATGTCAAAAAAGAAAAGCCCTCTGTTTGGCCATATTTCAATAAAACTCATATATTGAGAGCTTGTGGCGCTCTTGAAAGCCATACTGGCTTGAGTTTTTCTGATTGAGGACCCTTTGGAAGATCACTCCAGCCAGACTCTGGATGTACACATGCGGAGTGCAGGGGATTTAAAATAAGAAAGGACCTCTTTGATGCCCAGATTTCAATAAAACCATTTCAAGGACGGATACCAAACGAAAAATTAAAATATGGCCCTTCAGGCCATGTTTGGACAATGGCTAGAGATGTAAGGAAACACTGCTGCGTCGGACATCACGATACTTCGCTTGACGATACACGCATCGGTGAAGCGGTCAAATATGGTTGATCGCGATATATGCAAACAGAGTTCAGCTCACGTTAAAGACTTCTTTTTGGACAGGGAATCATATTCTCGTAATATTTTCGTAAAATCGTAATATTCCCGAATTCCGGTAAAGTCGAAGTGGATTCCAGCTATTCAAATTTAAACTGTCAATAAAGATTTATTTTTGTTTGTATGTGCGTGTGACAAACTTAATATCCGAATTATCAAAAGAAAAGCAGTATCCGGGGAATTGCGAACTGCAGTCACGCAACAGTGTTATGTTACAACGAAAAATGTAATTGGACCTGTTGAGTAAGCTCACGAAGTCTCCAAAACTGCTTCGCATTCTAAATTCGATACATCGTCCCCTGAGTTCCAAAGTGTTCTATGTGAGTAGTATAGCATGTACCCGAAGGGTCCTATTTAGCCGGACCTACCCCCGGGCTTAGGAAGTGACGTCATGTCACGTGACCCAGTGGCGCCAGGTTTGGCTGTTGTAGTAACCCGCGTGAGCGGCAATTATGTGACGTCATCCTCATAGTAATACGTGATGTGAGTGCGCACGCGCAGCTCGTGTTAGGGTGATACATGTTTCCGTCGTCCATTTTGTACACTTGAGGCCGTCATCTTGGTTTCTATGGTAGCACGTGGTTGCTATGTGACCCAACACCTTATAATAGGACAGGGGTATGTTCGGAGGGTATGTTCTTTTGTACAGGAGTAATTTCCCGATTCGTAGGATTACCACAAACAACCCGACAATCCCTCCAAATCACCAACAACTACTTTATTTACTACGGATTCCCCATTTTGTCGGCTTAGCACGTAGTGTTATGGTACAGAGGGGGCCCCGGGGTATTTAGCCATTTCTGGTCTGTTCTTGTCAGTTCTGACCCTATTCCGAGTAGTTTTGTGGTTTCATTCATCTAGATCATGGAATCCCATTTTTTTCGGAAACATATGGCCTTCCGAACCCCTTTGCAGTCGTTTGGGGCCATGAGAAAACCCCTCAATGAAGCCTCATTTACTATCCCAGACTCATCTCGGTATTTAACAGGCATTTCCCATGGAATCCCACTTTTTGGAAAACATCTGGCCTTCCGAATCCATTTTAGTACTTATGTGCCTACTGACACACAGAACACTTTGGAATTCAGGGGGTCTATATGATCAAATGACTTTTGTGCGCCGAAGGTGCGCAGGGCCAGAGTAGGGAAAGCCCCGTAAGACCCCCCACGGCTGTATTAGTCTGTCGTTCATAGACGTGGAAAATAAGAGACAAGTGTGAAGAATTTTGAGGACGATCAGAGGTTGAAATCCTGGTTTCGTTTTTTTATGGTATCTTCTTTGTAAGTGAAACTGTTCAGTTTGCCAGAAACCATGTACTGGTTTCTGGAATAGGTTTGGCATAGGTGATCTTAAGTAGTCTTGATACTGTTTCATTGTGCCGATGGAGTTGATTTTTACTGTGCCGTATTCCGTTCTCAAGCAGCCGTCTGCAAGGTTGGTAAATTCATTTCAGGACATGTTCTGAACGTCGTATGGTGGTCTGTCCTCCTCCATCTCCTCGGATACCTAAAGAGCAGGGATGTAGCTAGAGGCTTTCTATTCAGGCGCGGGGGGGGGGGGGGTAGGGTAGTGAATTTCCAATTAGGGGAGGGACCGGGAGGAGTGCCCTGCAAAAATGACGCCCCCTCCATCCACATCAGAGAGCGCATATTCGTCCAACATGGAATTTTTAAATAAAATGAATGTGTAAAAGGTGCTGCCTCCTCGAATGCTGGAAGACACTGTCCATTTCCATAGCAAGTAGACCATTCCTATACATTAGCATTCCATAGGCATTGTGAGTATTCGTAGAGGCTACTCTCCAGACATTCACATGTTGCAATGCTTACAAACAACGCAGCTGTCAACTTTCCTGCTTTTATTAGCTAACCTGACTGAAACTCAGTGGGAGCTATTGCTGTCACTTGGAGTTCGGCGTCCATCAACTTTTGAAACTTGTCTTCTTTTTCAAAACCACTGAACCAAATTCCTAACATATGTACAAACATATGTTGAAAAGACCATCTTTGGAGTATACCCTTTCTTTTTTCGTTAAATGGAAGCAGATGCCATCTTCGGGTTGTTGATAATGCCCCAAGAAGCCTCAACATCTTCAAAAATCTTCTTCATGATCCACCAGAGAGGATGTCTTGATATATATACGCCAATGTTTAAAAAACATGAGGCCCCATGGGGCCTGTGGCGCTCACCTGAGAACATTTGTTTAAAGAAGGATTTAATCAGCGTCTATAACCAGTTACACGTAACAGTACAGAGGAAGGAAGTCATTTAATTATTTATAACTCTCTTGTCCATGCCAGATGATTTTTTCTAGTACTGGCATGCTACCACAGAAATAATGCCCCGATTTACAGTGATGCAAAACATGAGAGTCCAATATCAACCTAGGGATTTAACTTGAACAAACTTGAGTTTGAGCCCTACCCTACCACCACCGGGGTGCTGTATAACAGATGTGAAAGCTTCTGACTGAGGGATCTGAAGAAGATTTTTAAAGAAATTTTTCCATATTGCACTAAGCTGAAATTCGGGCTACCATAGGGGGCCCAAATATTAACCCAGAGACCCGATTTGAACAAGCTTGAATCTCATACCCCATGAAGCTGTCGTGTACCAAATACAAAAGCATTCTGACTGGTGGATCAAGAGAAGATAATTTTTAATGAAATTCCCTCATATTGCACTAAATTAAAATTCAGGCAGCCATAAAAAAACCCAAATATTAACCCAGGGACTCGATTTGAACAAACATGAATCTGACCCCCAAAGAGATGTTGTATATTACATATGACAGGATTCTAACTGGTGAATCTGAAGAACATTTTAAAGAAACTTCCTCATATTGCACCAAGTTAAAATTTGGGCTAACGTAGGAAGCCCAAGTATGAATCCAGGGAATCGATTTCAACAAGTTAAATTGTGACCCCCCCCCCCGCCCCCCCCCCCCCTCCACCAACCCCAGAGATGTTGTATACCAAATATGAAAGCATTCTGAATGGTGGATCTAAAGACGATTTCAACGAAATGCGCTCTCATTGCACTAATTTAATAATTCGGGCTGCTGTATTGAACCCAAACATGAACCAAGAGGCTTAGTTTTAACACACTCGTGTCTGACCCCCCCCCCCCCCCCTCCCTATGTATGCTGTATACCAATATATCAAAAGATTCTGAGCAGTTGCTGTGGAGAAATTTCTTTTAATATTTTTGCAACTATGTTGACTCGCATTTTTTCGCTGATCCCCCCCCCCCCCCCCCCCCCATCTTTCAGTTCTACTGGTCCTAAGATTGCTTCACACCAAATAAACGCTCTCTTTCCCACGGAACACGGGAAAATAGTTTTTTTTGCATGAATCAAGTGCTTATGACTCAATGATACCACATATCAAATCTGGCTCAAATCGGACCATCGGTTCAGAAAACAGAAATTTTGGGTACGGCCAAAAATCTTGCCCCTCCCATTACGAAGGCAAATCCTGATCCTGAAATTTCATTTAAACAAACTTGATTCTACATCTTAAAAGGAAGCTGCATGCCAAATATGATGTCATTGTTCCCACTGGTAGATTTTTAAAGAACTTTGGTGGATTTTTCCCCACCCTCTCCCTATTAGGCTGGGCAAGTTGATTTGAAAAAAGAAACCCAAAATGCGCTGTCACAATAAGCAATCACCTCAAATATAACTAAAATTGGTTCAGCGGTTTACGAGGGGCAGGTGCAAACACCATGTTTACGGATGCTGGCGACAGATGACGGACGATGAGTGGTAACTATCGCTCATCCTGAACCTAAGAACTACGCAGACAAGAATATATCTGTTTGTTTTGTATGCAGCAGCCTTAGATCCAGCGGAAAACCATCCTATCGGCTTTGTCAGGCGGGGGCGGGGGAGGGGGGGGGGGGCGTATGGGGATGTAAATTTTAACAATGGCAACGGGAAAATGCTGAGTCATCTTGTATATTCCCATCAGCTGATTTGAAACTTGCCTTCTTTAAAACCACTGGGCTAAATTCATTCATACATGGTCCAGACTATATTGGGAGTATACCCTTTCTACTTCGTTCAAATTAAAACCGATTGTCTGAATTGAACTAAATTTGGCATGTAGTATAATAGGGTAAACATACTTTATTGATGCAAAAAAATGCACAGCTCCGTGGAAACCCAGAAGCTAAAAATAGAAAAAAATGAAAGTGTCAATGACACTGTAGCTCAACTTGTCAAGACATGCAAATGTATAGTATGTGACACAGCAATGACAAACATCTAGGTAATGACCTGATAACAAAGGTACATATAAAGTATTGTAATGGTCTGTACATAAATACTGGCCGTAGCCTGTAACAAAGGTATAGGTAAAGTTTTGTGAAGGTGGGTGATAGTCAGATACTAAACTAGAAAAGAAGTCTTTGAGTCCCAGAGTAGGTCTGACTGAACCCCAAAATATTTGTTTTCATAGCACAGTGATAACAAAAACACCCCAAAACACACTCATTCCTGTCCCAAGGTGAAAACAAAGGTACCCAAGAAGTTTCGTGAAGATCAGTTCATAAATACGAGCTGTATAAAAGTTGCAACAAAAAACTGATTGGACCTAATTGGCAGCCATCTTGAATTTTGGACTGCACTCAGAAACACTTGTTCTCGTCCCAAGGTGATAACAAAGGTACCCAAGAAGTTTCGTGAAGATCGGTTGATAAATACAGCCTCTAGCCCAAGCCGTATTGACATGTGAACTTACAGTGTGTAAGTAGCACTAAATAAATCAAAATTCATCTAATTTGCATATTTTCGGCACGAGAAAAAAACCCGTACTATATGTGATGTATTCCATGTTACCAAACATTCATACAAAAATTTATTCAAATCAGAACTTCCATACAGAAGTTCTGTACAAAAGACTGATTGCACTAATTTTGGTACAAAATGGCTGCTGGTGGCCATCTTGAATTTTGGACCAGACCCAAAAACACTCGTTCTCATCCCACGGTGATAACAAAGGTACCCAAGAAGTTTCGTAAAGATCGGTTCATAAATACCGCCTCTAGCCTGAGCCGTATAGAAGTTGTGTACAAAAAACTGATTAGACCTAATTTCGGTACAAAATGGCCACTGGCAGCCATCTTGAATTTTGAACCGCACTCAGAAACACTCGTTCTCGTCCCAAGGTGATAACAGAGGTACCCAAGAAGTTTCGTGAAGATCGGTTGATAAATACAGCCTCTAGCCCAAGCCGTATTGATATGTGTACTTACTGAGTGTAAGTAGCACTGAAAAAATCAGAAACACTTGTTCTCGTCCCAAGGTGATAACAAAGGTACCCAAGAAGTTTCGTGAAGATCGGTTGATAAATAAAGCCTCTAGCCCAAGCCGTATTGATATGTGTACTTACTGAGTGTAAGTAGCACTGAAAAAATCAGAAACACTTGTTCTCGTCCCAAGGTGATAACAAAGGTACCCAAGAAGTTTCGTGAAGATCGGTTGATAAATACAGCCTCTAGCCCAAGCCGTATTGACATGTGAACTTACAGTGTATAAGTAGCACTGAAAAAATCAAAGTTCATCTAATTTGCATTGAAAAAAACCTGTATTATATGTGATGTATCCCATGGTACTAAACATTCACACAAAAAATTATTCAAATCAGCGCTTTCATATGGAAGTTCTGTGCAAAAATCTGATTGCACCTAATTTTCTACAAAATGGCTGCCATCGGCCATCTTGAATTTCGGACCGCACCCAAAAACACTCATTCTCGTCTATCGGTGATACAAAATGTATCCAAGAAGTTTCGTAACGATTGGTTTATAAATACGGCCTCTAGCCCGGGCCGTATTGGCATTTGCACTTACAGTGCTGAAAGTAACACTAAATACATCAAAGTTAGTCTAATTTGCATAATTTACGTACAAGAAAAAAACCCGTATTATATGTGATGTATCCCATGGTACTAAACATTCTAACAAAAAAATATTCAAATCAGTGCTTTCATATAGAAGTTCTGCGCAAAAACCTGATTGCACCTAAGTTTGTACAAAATGGCCGCCAGCGGCCAACTTGGATTTCGGATCGGACCCCAAAACACTTGTTCTCGTCCCACAGTCATAACAAAGGTACCCCAAGAAGTTTCGTAAAGATCGGTTCATAAATACGGCCTCTAGCCCGAGCCGTATTGGCATTTGCACTGACAGTGCTGAAAGTGACACTGAATAAATCAAAGTTAGTCTAATTTGCATAATTTAAGCACGAGGAAAAAAAAAACTGATATGTAATGTATCTCATGGTACTAAACATTCATACACAAAAAATATTCAAATCAGAGCTTTCATATGGAAGTTCTGTACAAAAACAGATTTCTGCATCGTCGGTACAAAATGGCGGCTGGCAGCCATCTTGAATTTTGGACCGCACCCCAAAACACTCGTTCTCGTCCCACAGTCATAACAAAGGTACCCAAGAAGTTTCGTAAAGATCGGTTCATAAATACAGCCTCTAGCCCGAGCCGTATCCAATTGTTGACGTACGGACAGACGGACGACGGCCCATGACAAACGCTCAAATTTGGCTTCGCCAATGTTGAGCTAAAAATCAAAAAGACATATTCCAAAAAGAGGTCCCACTGGCCCTGAAACTCTCGCCTTGAACAGAACACGATAAAAAAAAGAGTCCCTATAAACAGAGTCCAAGAATGAGGCTACATTAAGCTATCCATCTCCGTAGGATACATTGTCAATCCTTGAGGAGTGACAAAAATAGTCTGAGCAACATGCCTTTTCTTCAGTTGTTCATAATGTAAAATGCAGAGCTCCCCTATGAAGCACCACAACCTATGTGGATTCATTATTACACACCTCAAGAGGTTACTGAATACAATTTTAAAAAAAAAATTCAGCAAAATGGCTAATTTCGGCTTCCATACCACATGTTAACCTATGGATCCGATTTGAACAAACTTGAATCTGACCCCCCTTGAGATGTTGTATACCAAATATGAAATCATTCTGAGTAGTGGATCTGAAGAAGATTTTTAAAGAAATTCCCTCATATTGTACTAAGTTAAATTTCAGGTTTTCATATGGGGCCCAAATATTAACCCAGGCACTCGTATTGAACAAACTGGAATCTGCCCCCCCCCCCCCCCCCCCCCCTTAGAGACGTTGTATACCAAATATGAAAGCATTCCCTCTGGTGGATCCGAAGAAGAAGATTTTTAAAGAAATTTCCTCATATCGCACTAAGTAAACATTTGGGCTATCATAGCGAGCCGAAATATATACCTAGGGATCTGATTTGAACAAACTTGAATCTGACCCCCCCCCCCTCCCCCAGAGATGTTGCATACCAAATATGAAAGCATTCTGACAGGTGGATCTGAAGATTTTTTAAAATTATCCCCCATATTGAACAAAATTAAAGTATTAACCTGGGGACTTGGTTTGAACAATATTTTTAAAGAATATTCCCCATATTACCCTATGTACAAAATATGGGCTCCTGTATTGAGCTCCCAGGGTTTCCATGGGGATGCAGATTTTTTTTTTTACATGGGTCAAGTACTTATGATCCAATAATACCACATACCAAATTTGATTCAAACCGGACCATCGGGTCAGAAAATAGAAATTTTGGGTGTCGCCAAAAATCTTACCCCCTCCCATTACAAAGCCAAAAATTGCTTCACGAACTTCGTATGAACACACTTGATTCTACACCTCAAAAGGAAGCTCCATAGCAAATATCAAGTCATTGTACACACTGGTTCATGAGAAGAAGATTTTACAAATATTTTGGAGCGTTTTCCCACAATCCCTCCCTATGGGGGGTGGGGCTGTGCATGTTTAGTTGAAAACAAATGCAATGCCCCTTTGGGACCATCACTCACACAAACTTTGACTTGAATTGGCTCAGTAGCTTTGGAGGAGAAGACCAAAACATGGTGTTGACGGACAACGGATGGAGAGTGATAAGACTAGCTCAGTTTGACTTTGTCAAGATGAGCTAAAAATTCAATCGGTTTTGTTATGGGATTCTGTATGGGGAGGCCCATTTTAACACTGTTAGTAATGTTAAATTCTGAGTCATCGTCTATATCTATCGCATGTTCTATCAATTAAGTGTTCTTCTTCAGAACCTTTGGGTCGAATCTAAACTAATTTGGTACAAAACATCTTGGTGGATAACACTCTTTTTTCAAAACAGTGCTACTCACCTTGGGTTTAATGCCCCAAAAACCTATACAAGTTTTAGAATGCTTTTCATGAACTACCATGGAGAATGATTTAACATTTTGGTATGAAATGGCCTTTGGTGGCGAAGACTGGATTTTGTTCAAGGTCAATGTTTTGGCTCTGTGGCAGCATGCTCATTGTGGGCCCCACCTAAAAGTTCTATTTCATGAACCGTGGGGGCTGATTTGAACCAAATGTGGCATGTAGTTATAAGTAGTATAGGTGGTTCATAGCTACTAGATTTTTGCCCACATTTTTGTCGTTGCTCCATGGGAAGCCAATGAGCTAAAAATTAAAAAATCCAAATGCCCAGATTTAAAAAACTACATGGACCAGAATATTGTTTTTTTCGTCAGTATTTAGCTTCCTCAGCACCAGTGGAATCAGGTGGACCAAAAAAGTTGCTATCAATTTTGTCATGGGGTGACGAATGGGAAACCCATTTTAACACGGTTGGCAATGGGAAAAGTCATTATCTCTTTTGTGCTCCATCAACTTAGTAAGCATTCTTCTTTAGAACCATTGGGCCAAGTTTAAACTAATTTGGCACAATGCATCTTGGTGGAGTTTACTCTTCTAATGTTTTCTCAAAACGTTACTATCCCCTTTGGGTTGGGGTTAATGGACAAAAATGCTTTAAAAATCGTAAGCCACTCACAGTAGTTAGATTTCTGGTATGGAACTTACTTTAATGATGCAGATTCAATTTTTTTCAAAGAAACTGAGTAGGTCAAAATTTGGGCTCCCCGTGGAAGGATGCTCATTTTGGACCCACTCCAAATTTCTATTTCCAGACACCAATGGGCTGATTTGAATCGAATTTTTGATGTCGTAAAACTGGGTCATAAGAACTTGATTTCTGAGCAAAAAAAAATGTTTTTGGGTTGGGACTAAAAACAATTCTGACTGACACTTTTTGAGACTTCACAGAACAGAGCTTTGTTTTTGCCTTGGAAGCTTTCCTAGACCAGCAGAAATGAAAAGCCAATAATTGCCTTTGGTTGCGTCATGGCAAATCAATCAAGAGGCCCCAATGAACCCTATTCGCTCACCTCACAAAGTGGTTTAAAGTAATTTGGGTCACATTCGGTTAGTCATGGTTTATCAACATCACAGAGGAATGAAGTCATGAAATTATTGTTCATAACTCTAGTGTCCATGTCAGATGATCATTATCACAGGTCTTCCTGACTGCATCCAGTTCTATCAGCTGGAGACATGCACTGCCAAGCTTCCAAGGGTTGTTATGTCACTGCAGTTTGAAAGGCAGATTTTATGAAACATACACTTAGGAATGGATCTAACGTGCTGCTCTCCTCCTGTCGCCCCTCCCCACAGAGAGCCCAAATAATAAGCCAGGGATTCAAATTGAACGAACTTGAACCTGATCCCCCTGGAGATGTTATAAGCCAAAAATGAAAGAATTCTGAATCGTGGGTCTGAAGAAGATAATTTTTAAAGAAATGTCCTCACATTGCATGAAGTTAAACTTTGGACTTCAACAGAGAACACAAATATTAACATTGGGACCAGATTTGAACAATCTTGAATCTGACCTACCTGTAGATGTTGAATCCCAATGACAGGATTCTGGATGCTGAATCTGAAGAAGATCACTTTTCAAGAAATTCTCTCATACAGCTCTTAGTTAAAAGTAAGTTAAAGGGGATATCTGTTTTCCCACTGCCACTCCTTGCATATATCCAAATTAAGCTTACAAATTACAGCAAAAGGTGACTTGGGTACTGCAGAGGAATAAAGTCATGTAACACTTCAGAACTCTGTTTGTTGTCCAAGGAAGGTAATGTTTTTTCTGAGTGGGAGATGCTAACACACAAAACATGGCCACATTTTCAGTATTATAAAACTAAGGAGTCCAAATATCAGCCCAGGGACTTGACTTAAATACCTTGAACACTCAGTGAGCTCATTCCAATGAGGGGGTCATAAGCTATGTTATTGAAGCAAAAAATGAAAACAAATTAGTTATTCAAGAATTATGTTTTCAAGTGTTATCTGCCTTTTGTGTTGGGTAAAGGGTTAAAATATTTCTGCTCTTAGATCCTGGGGATCCCATGCAGAAACAAAAATTTGGGGAGGGGGAGAAGGGAGGGATTACATAAATTAAGTATGTGTGACTCAATAATACCACACACCAAATTTGATTCTAATTGTCTTATCAGTTCAAAGAATAAAAGAAAGAGAAATTTTGTGCAAGGCCAAAAATCTTGTCCTGGCATTTACAAAGGCAAATATTGCCTACAAACTTTGAACAAATTAATTCTGCACCTCAAAAGGAAGATGAGAACCAAATATCAAGTAACTGTAACCATCAGTTCATGAAAAGATTTTTTAAAAATTTGGGTAAATTTTCCCCACCTCTCCCTATAGGGAAGAGAGACTTGATTCGAACAAAAACAAGAGGCCTCTCAGCTCCATCCATGGTCACAGCTTTTGGGGAAGCTAAATACCAGACAAGACACCAAGTTTTACTGTTGTGACCTTAACCTCAATGACATAACGGGTCAGATTCATGACACAACGTTATGTTACGGGTAACAATTGTGTGAAGGATGAACACGATCTGTCACATAGATTCAATTATATATGTACAGATTAGAGAAAATCTGTTAACAATATCAAAGTTTCACTATCTGTGACCTTGATAATATAACCTTGGATCAAACTCGACACACCTTTGAGTCATAAGCAATAATTGTACCAAGTTTGAATAAGATTGGTCAATCATACCAAGTTACGTGTACCAGACAAAGGCTGTATAACAATATTCAAGTTTTGCTGCCTGTGATCTTGACATTGATGACATGGCCTTGGATCAAAGTCACGACACAACTTTGAGTCGTGAGTAATAATTGTATCAAATCTGAATAAGATCTGTCAATCACGCCAAGTTACAGGAACCGGACAGAAGTGAGAGTGAATGACAAGGTTTTTCAAATAGTGACCTTAACATAGGGCCTGTAACCTTGACAGACATATACCATATTATAATTTGTGACACACTGTTGGTTAACTGGTAGAGTGCTGGAAGCCCATATTTCGGGTTTATTCTGAAGTACATGTACCACAACTTGAAGGTTCATACTCCGCGCATGTGCTTTGTATTATCATTGAAGTGATTTTATTTAGTCTGTAAGGGTTTACCTTGTTACAATTTATGGGAGAGTGCCCATAGGCACTCTCCCATAGATTATAACAGGGCAAAGACATGTGTACAAAATTTGATAGCCAAAAATAATTTAGCACTCTACAGGTTAAGATGTTATGACCAGGATAAACATAATATTGACAATGGATGGACGCCTAGATGGACGAAAGGTCACCTAGATGGACGAACGTACAGACGAATGACTAAGTCCAAACTTGGGGACAATAGGGGGTCCTTAATTTCTCACCTGATAAAATTGCTTCAAGAAGGCTTCATGGTCACATTCAGCATCTACATGCAACTGAAATATGGTTAATCTTATTTAGGTGTAGGTGACATACTTTGAAGCAGAGAGAAAAAAAAGCAAGAGGTACCACAGGGGCTGAAGTGCTCACCTTGAACAGAACATGATGTAAACGATATAAACGGAGGCCAAGAATGAATCTATATTAAGCAATCAATCTCCATAGGATTCATTGTCAATTCATGAGCTCCTCAGGAGTAGCTAAAATAGTTCAAGCATCAAGCCTATTCTTCAGTTAATCATAATGTAAAAAGTGGAGCTCCCTTAGGGACCTGATTTCAACAAACTTGAATCTGATGACGTGGAGAAGTTAAATACCAAATATGAAAGTGATAACTAAAATTCCCCTTGAGCATTGCTCAGCTGAGTTACATATCACCTCAAATTTATTGGAAATCGGTTCAGCGCTTTGGAGAAGTCGTTAATACCTTTTTTTCACTGATGACAGACAATGAGTGATCACTATAGCTCACCCAGACTTACAGTCAGAAGAGCTAAAATTTATCTATTTATTGGGATTTATTGACACTTTGTCAAGGTCATCTCGTGTCAGAGTTTTATGGGTAGAGGAAGCTGGAGAAAACCACCGAGCACTGGCGGGCAACTGTCAGGTTTCCAACATACCATTTCCACACAAACAAGTGGGCATGGTGATGAAGTGTCTTGCCAAAGGACTCAATGTGGTTGCCGCAGGTGGAATTCAAACCAAGGACATCTCAGCTTGCAGCCTGAACCTCTACTTACTGAGCAACCAAGCCTCCAGAAGAGCTAACTATGTCTAAAAATTATGAAACAGCTTCATTCTACCGATATATTTTTTATTGGGGTTTAACACCATTTTCAACAGCCAAGGTCATCTTATATCAGACAGTTTTACAGGGCGGAGGAAGCAGATATACACATTAACAAGAGGCCGAACAGGGCTTGAAGCACTCACCTTGAACAGAACACGATATAAACAAGAGTCCAACAATGAGTCTACATTAAGCAATCCACCTCCATAAGATACATTGTCAATCCTTGAGCCACGCAGGAGGGACAAAAAATAGTGCGAACATCATGCCTTTTCAACAGTTGATCTTAATGTAAAATGTGGAGCTCCCTTATGAAGCCTTTTGATACAACCTATGTGGACTAATCTTAGTTACACACCTCCAGAGGGTACTGAATACAAACTTTCTAATTCTTTATCTACATGTCCAACTCTGTTTCCCATAGGGAGCCCAAATATTAACCCAGGCACTCGATTTGAACGAAGTTGAATCTGACCTCCCTAGAGATGTTGTATGTCAAATATGAAAGCATTCTGACTGGTGGATCTGAAGAAGACTATTAAAGAAATTTCCCCATATTGTACTAATTGAGTTAAAATTCAGGTTGCCATAGGAAGTCTAAATATTAACCCAGGGAACCAATTAGAACAGACTTGAATCTGACTCCTCTTGAGATGTTGTAAACCAAATATGAAAGGATTCTGGCAGGTGAATCTGAAGAAGATTTTGATGAAATTCCCTCATATTGTACTAAGTTAAATTTCAGGTTCCCATATGGACTCCAAATATTAACCCAGGCACTTGAATTAAACAAACTTGAATCTGCCCCCACCCCCTAGAGATGTTGTATACCAAATATGAAAGCATTCCGACTGGTGGATCTGAAGAAGATTTTTAAAGAAATTTCCTCATACAGCACTAAGTTAAAACTTGTCTACCACAGTGAGCCCAAATATATA
This sequence comes from Pictodentalium vernedei, assembly GCA_031216915.1. Lineage (NCBI taxonomy): Eukaryota > Metazoa > Mollusca > Scaphopoda > Dentaliida > Dentaliidae > Pictodentalium > Pictodentalium vernedei. Next base: position 187,867,653 of record CM062297.1, on the reverse strand, counting down.
TTCAGGAACCTGATTTGAACAAACTTGAATCTGACCCCATTAGAGATGTTGTATACCAAATATGAAAGCATTCTGACTAGTAAATATGAAGAAGATTTTTAAAAATTATCCCCCATATTGAACTATGTTAAAATTTGACCCAAATATTAATCTAGGGAATTGGTTTGAACAATCTGGAATCTGACCCTCATAACAATGATGTATACCAAACATTAAAAAGATTCTAACCAGAAGACTTTTAAAGAATATTCCCCATATTGCCCTAAGTTAAAAATTTGGGCTCCTGTATTGAGCCCAAATATGAACCAAAGGGCTTTAGTTTAATAAACTTGCATCTGACACCCCCCCCCCCCCCCCCCCCCATGAATGCTGTATACCACATTTCAAAATATTCTGACCACTGGTTCTGGAAAATTATTTTTTTTAATTTTTGCAAATATGCTGACTCAGCATTTTTTCGATGCCCACTACATAACACCCTAACATAAACAATGACATTTTTTTTTACCATTCAATTCTACTGGCCCTGAGGATCCTTCATACCAAATAACAGCTCTCTGTTCCGTGTGGTTTTGGAAATATGGGCATTTCAAAATATTCCTATTTTTAGCTCCTGAGGATTCCATGGGGATGCAGGAATTTTTTTTTTTTGCACAAGTCAAGTACTTATAACTCAAGAATACCACATGCCAATTTTGGTTCAAATCGTACGATCGGTTCAGAAAATAGAAATTTTGGGCGGAGCCAAAAATCTGAAAATATTTCTTCACGAACTTTATTAGTACAAACCTGATTCTACACCTCAAAAGGAAACTGCGTAACAAATATCAAGTCATTCTACCCCCTGGTTCATGAGAAGATTTTAAAAATATTTTTGAGCATTCATTCAGCCCCCCCCCCCACCTCCCCCCCCCCCCTATGGGCATGTTGAGATGTTGAGTTGAACAAAAATGCAATGCCTCTTCAGGACCATCACTAACACAAACGTTCACTTGAATTGGCCCAGTGGTTTCGGACAGAGAGCGATTAGATTAGCTCAACTTGACTTTGTCAAGGTGAGCTAAAAATAAAGGAGTAGTCACCAAAGAACTAACTCGGCAAAAGCATGGTTAACATTGGTTGAAGAAAAGTACTGTATCAAAATGGAGTACACATCAGTACACAGCACTACTGAACCCAAACAACGGCAATCCGGATTATAAGTGCCTTGAATAAGGACCTTTCAGCTTGAAGTCCAATGTCGTAACCATTGAGCCACCGCCCTCCCAAAGGCTGATTAGTATTTAGGATTGAAATTGAGTGAATCTATCAGTGTGTGAAGAAATAAAGTGAAATGGCAAAATTGTGACAAGAAAATGATTGAGACAGTTTTTCCGAGGGACTAAATTTAAACAAATATCAATCTAAATTCCATATGGATGCTGTACACCAAATATCAGGAGTCTGATTGTTGGTTCTAGAGGAGAAGATTTCTCAAAATTATTCCTGATATTGCACTGAGTTAAAACTCAGGATCCCATACAGATCCCAATAATGAACCCAGGGACTTCACTGAAACAAATTGAATCTGACCTCACAAAGGATCCTGTAAACCATATACAAGACTTTGACAGGTGGAGGTGAAGAAAAGTTTGATTTAATTTTTTTAACAAGAGCCCCAATTGCAAGTTGCCTTAATTGCTCACCTGCCAAAATGGTTCAAAGAAGTATTTGGGGGTCACATTGAGATAGACATGGTTAATCAACACTACAAAGGAATGAGGTAAATTTTATGGAAAAACACTAAGGAATGCGATCCAGGATTTGAACAAACCTGAGCCTAGCATACGCCCTCCTGCAATCCCCTCACCCCACCCATAGAAAGCCCAAATATGAAGCCAGGGACTGAAATTGAAGAAACTTGAATCCCCCACCCCCTCCCATACATGATGCATACCAGATATCAAAAGATTCTGATTGGTGGATTGGAAGATGAATTTTTAAAGAACATTCCTCATATTGCACTAATCTGAAAATTTGGGCTCCCTTAGAGAGCTCGAATATGGACCCAGGGATCTGATTTCAACAAACATGTGTATGAATCTTCCAAAGATGTTATATGTGAAATATGAAAGCCTTTTGGAGCAGTGGTTTGGGAGAAGATTCTTTAATGTTTTTCCCATAACTCACAGGAGTCAAAAAATGATGACTCAAAATTATTTCAAAGTCCTGGAATAGTACCCTATGATGAAACCGATGGCAATTTTTTTACCATTCCGTTCTGCTTTGCCAAAGGAAGCTTCACACAAAATAAAAATTCTCAGTGCCGTGTAGTTTTGGAGATATGGGCACTTTACATTTTTTTCTATTTTTAGCATCTGTGGTTCCCATGAGGGCGACGGGAATTTTTTTGGCATAAATTAGCTACTTATGACCCAATGAGTCCTCATATCAAATTTGGTTCAAATTGGCCTTTCAGTTCGTAAAATAGAAATTTTGGTATAACTTGGGCTCCCACAGGAAGCCCAAATGTGAACCCAGGGACTTGGCTTTGATAAACTTATATCTCACCTCCCTAAGGATGCTGTATAGCAAATATCAAAAGATTCTGACTGGTGGATGTGAAGAATAATATTTTTGAAGAATATTCCTCATATTGAACTAAGTTATAATTTGGGCTCCCACAGGGAGCCCAAATATCAACCCAGGGACTTGGCTTGAACAAACTTGAATCTCACCCCCTAAGGATGCTGCATAACAAATATCAAAACATTCCGACTGCTGGATTTGAAGGAGGTCTTAAAAGAAAATTCCTCATTTTAAATTAAGTTACAATTTGGGCTCCCACTGTGAGGCCAAATATGAACCCAGGGACTTGGCTTGAACAAACCTGAATCTCCCCCCCCCCCCCCCCTAAGGATACTGCATAACAAATATCAAAACATTCCGACTGCTGGATTTGAAGGAGGTCTTAAAAGAAAATTCCTCATTTTAAATTAAGTTACAATTTGGGCTCCCACTGTGAGGCCAAATATGAACCCAGGGACTTGGCTTGAACAAACTTGAATCTCACCTACCTAAGGATTCTGCGTAACAAATATCACAAGAGTTTGATTGGAAGATCTGAGGAAGAAAATTTTTAATGAATATTTCTCATATTGCACTACTTTGAAAATTTTGGCTCCCATAGAGAGCCCAAATATGGACCCAGGAAATTGATTTCAACAAATATGTGAATCAATCTTCCAAAGATGTTATATGTGAAATATGAAAGCTTTTGGAGTAGTGGTTTGGGAGAAGAAGGTTCTTTAATGTTTTCCCTATTATCCAGCGTGTTAAAAAATGCTGACTCAGCACTTTTTCAAAAGTTCCGAAAAAGTACCCTACGATAAAACCGATAGCAATTTTTTTTTACCATTCCATCCTGTTGGTCCTAAGGAAGCTTCACACCAAATAAAAATTCTCAGTGCTGTGTGATTTTGGAGATATGGGCATTTTAATTTTTTTCTAGTTTTAGCTCCCGCAGTTCCCATCCGGGCAATGGGAAATATCTTTTTTGCATAAATTAATTACATATGACCCAATAAGCCCAAATATCAAATTTGGTTCAAATCAGCCCCTCAGTTTGGAAAATAGAAATTTTGGATGGGGCAAATACAGCCCCTCGAACTTCACTTAACAAATCTGAGAGTACACCTCAAAAGGAAGCTGCACACCAAATATCAAGACTCGGCTACTGCTGGTTCGTGAGAAGAAGATTTTTAAAGATTTAGGCACACTTTTTGGGCGTGGCCCTACCGAGGGGCAGGGCAACTTGATTTGAACAAACATGAATTGACATATGATAGGGAACATGCACATCAGATTTGGTTAGATTTGATCAAGTAGTTTGTGAGAAGTCGATAATGTGAAGTGGACGACAACGGACGACGTCGACGGACAAAAAGAGATTAGTAAAGCTCCCCTTTAGCTTTGCTCAGGTGAGCTAAAAATTATCCCATATATAGCTTGAAGTTAAACTTACCACAGGGAGAATACATATCAACTCTAGACACATGATCTGAAGTTGAATCTGCACCCTTTCCCTCCCCCACCCCCACCACCGACATACACAAACACACAATAATGTTGCATACTAAGTACCAAAAGATTCTACAGCTGGTTCTGGTGAAGTAGAATTTTGAAGAATATTCCTAATATTGCAGGAGTCAATAAAGGGATTTGACTGGAACAAACTTGAATCTGACCCACATATGAATGTTGTATGTCAAAATTAATATCAAAAGATTCTGATAGGTGGTTCTAAAAGAGAACATTTTTAAAGAATATTCCCAATATGGATTAAATAAAAATTCAGGCTCCCATACAGAGCCCAAAATATAAACCTGCATGGGTATTTGATCTGAACAAACATGAATCTGCCCCCACTACAATTTTATAATGTTGTATACAAAAAATCAAAACATTCTGACTGGTGTTTCTGGAGAAGGAGATCTTTAAAGAATATTTCATAAGTTAAACCTCAAACTCTTGTATTGAGCCAAATATAAACCTGGAGGCTTGATTTGAACAAAATCTAAAAAAAAAATTCAGATATGAATCGGAAAAAGATTTTTAAAGATTATTCCTCATAGTTAAAATTCAGGCTCTCACAGGGAGCCCACACAGCAACACAGCAACTCAATCTGCACAAACTTGAATCAGGCAACTCAATTTGAACAAACCCAAATCTGACCTCTCTAAGGATGTTGTATATCACATTTCTAGAGAAGAATTTTATACAAGCTGCTCATATTGCACCAAGTTAAAACTTGGCCTCCTACTAGTAAGGGGACTTGATGTGAACAAATGTGAATTTCTGATTCTGGTGGTTGACACACCGGTATATTGTATACATGTATGTATGTGCCAGCCACTCCGTGATTAACTAAGATTGACTTCAATTCATTCCAAGAAGAATACACACCATTTACTGGGCATTTGGATGTTTGTGAAAGAAAAAAATAAAAAATAGTTCTGGAGAGCAATTGGCATATCTGAGTAGCTACAAGGAGAGTGAATTTTGTTGCGGCACTGAATTTTTCACAAAGCAAAATCTGCTGCATCTTAAATTTAACCTAAATTAAACTTAACTCATATTAAATGTATACGGATGTGTTTAATTTATTTATTTATTGCTGTTTAATGTCGCATACTTATGCACAATGGCTAATCGTGACTGTGACAGCTTTACAGGTGGAGGAAGCCGGAGTTCCCGAAGAGAACTACCGAGCATCAACAAACAACTGTCAGCTCCCCAACATTCTAACTCTGGTCAAGCTCTGCTCAAGCAGGGTTACAGCAGCTGAAGACATGTGCACCATCAACGACCAGTACACCTTAGTACACAGCGTCATCGTGCCCCCATGTAGGCAACCGGGATAAAGTGCCTTGCCCAAGGACACAATGCGCGTCGTCCCGGACGGGGATCAAACTCGGAACCTCTAGCATAGAAGTCCAACAGTCTACCACAGAGCCACCGCGCTCCCAATGTGTTTAATATTACAAAACATGTACAAGAATATTTAAAAGAGGCCCCCTCCTTAAATGTTTACCTAATAAATTTGTTTAGAGAAGAATTTAAGGTCACGTTCATTATCTGCAAGTTAATATTTATTTATTTTTATTTATTGGGTTTTACAACACTTTCGAAAACCATGGTCACCCCACATCGGACAGTTTATGGGTGGTGGAAGCCAGAGTACTGGAAAGAACCAGTGAAAACTGGTGAGCATCTGACATACCCCCAGCATACTAACTCCATACAAGCAGTGTTAGCATTTGTAGAAGACAAGTGCACCATTGACATGCAGTACGCCTTTGTACAAAGCGCCACCATTCCCCACTTGGGCAATAGGCATTAAGTGCCTTTTTATCCAAGGACACAACACAGTTATCCCTAACAGGGATCAAACCATGGACCTTTCAGTTTGAAATCCAATGGTATACCTACTGAGCTACTGTGCTCCCATCTTATACTTAATCTAATTTAGCTATGAGTGTGGGGAAGAAGGGTGGGAGATATTTAGCCTAAAATCACTCAAACCTCTTCAAAAAACATTTTGAAACAAAGAGAAAGAAAATCCCTTAGTGGACTCCTTTCAACTACCCCCCCCCCACCCCCCCCCCCAGGGCAGAAGTTCATTTTGTTCATAAAATCAGATAAAATAACAAAAAAATCCTCTTTTCAAGCAAAAACAAAAAGTGCTCAAAAGAACAAAATTGTGTTGTGTACTTGGGTCCTCAAGTGGCCTGATGGTTCCCATTTAAGCAAACTTAACGTTAATGTCACATTTACATCTAAATGAAAGTTCTCACCATTCATTTAATCCCCTGCACACTGATGTCAAAATATCTAAATTTCAGGCAGAAAAAATACCCATGATGCAACTAGAAATTTAACCAATTCAATCTCGTTTGACAGAGCTCATTGAGCTCTGTCAAACGAGATTGAATTGGTTAAATTTCTAGATGCATTCTGGGAATAAACAGCTTCCTGAAATTTTGGTATTTTGACATCAGAGTGAAGGGGGTTAAACAAACAGTAAATTTTTATTCGATTCTGTGTTAAACTCCCCTGATACCTACCAAAATCAATCAAGCCTAACACTTTGTACACATTTTTATCCATGAGTCATAGACATACCAAATATCAAGAGATTCTGCTCCTGCCTGGTGGGTCTGAAGAAGAAGATCTTTAAAGAATAGTGCTGATACATGCACCCGGTGCTTGTTGAATTCATTGGAAATGACTATTAATCAACTAATGATCGATTAAGGCCGGCGATTAATCGACTTCTAAAATTAATAGTCGCAGCAACCTAAATGTTAATTCGACCTCTGTAAGATCCACATTTTCAAATCATTCTGACTAGACTATCGGTTTCTAAGTACCAGAGGCTCAAGCGAGCCTAAAACGCTCACCTGGCTCAAGTTGCCAAAAAGGATAAGTGTATCATTAAGTGATCAGCAGCAAGAGCAATGTTTTGATTTACTTTGACACAACCAGCTGGTGCTAAGAAAGCTTCTGAGCAAGCTCTGTTTTGTGAAGTATTAAAAATAATCCACAATTTTTTTTCTTTTGTTTTCAACAACTAAGGTTCTCTCTACCCCGCCCCCCTCCCCCCCCCCCAAAAAAAATGAAAGTGTCAATGACACTGTAGCTTGACTTGTCAAGACATGTACATGTATAGTATGTGACACAGCAATGACAAACATCTAGGTAATGACCTGATAACAAAGGTACATATAAAGTACTGTAACGGCCTGTACATAAATACTGACCGTAGCCTGTAACAAATGTATAGGTAAAGTATTGTAAAGGTGGGTGACAGTCAGATGCTAAACTAGAAAAGAAATCTTTGAGTCCCAGAGTGGGTCTGACTGAACCCCAAAATATTTGTTCTCATAGCACAGTGATAACAAAGGCACCCCAAAACACACTCATTCGTGTCCCAAGGTGAAAACAAAGGTACCCAAGAAGTTTTGTGAAGCTCATAAATACGAGCGGTATAGAAGTTGTGACAAAAAACTGATTGGACCTAATTTTGGTACAAAATGGCCACTGGCAGCCATCTTGAATTTTGGACCGCACTCAGAAACACTCGTTCTCATCCCAAGTTGATAACAAAGGTACCCAAGAAGTTTCGTGAAGATCGGTTGATAAATACAGCCTCTAGCCCGAGCCGTATTGACATGTGCACTTACAGTGTATAAGTAGCACTGAATAAATCAAAGTTCATCTCATTTGCATAATTTCTGCATGAGATAAAAACCCGTACTATATGTGATGTATTCCATGTTACTAAACATTCATATAAAAATTTATTCAAGTCAGAACTTTCATGCAGAAGTTCTGTACAAAAGACTGATTGTACTAATTTTGGTACAAAATGGCTGCTGGTGGCCATCTTGAATTTCGTACCACACCCCAAAACACTCGTTCTCATTCCACGGAGATAACAAAGGTACTCAAGAAGTTTCGTAAAGATCGGTTCATAAATACGACCTCTAGCCAGAGCCGTTTTGGAGTTGTGTACAAAAAACTGATTAGACCTAATTTCGGTACAAAATGGCCACTGGCAGCCATCTTGAATTTCGGACCGCACCCAGAAACACTCGTTCTCGTCCCAAGGTGATAACAAAGGTACCCAAGACGTTTCGTGAAGATCGGTTGATAAATACAGCCTCTAGCCCGAGCCGTATTGATATGTGCACTTACTGTGTGTAAGTAGCACTGAAAAAATCAAAGTTCATCTAATTTGCATAATTTCTGCACGAGAAAAAAACCCGTATTATATGTGATGTATCCCATGGTACTAAACATTCACACAAAAAATTATTCAAGTCAGCACTTTCATATGGAAGTTCTGTGCAAAAATCTGATTGCACCTAATTTTGTACAAAATGGCTGCCATCGGCCATCTTGAATTTTGGACCGCACCCAAAAACACTCGTTCTCGTCCCACGGTGATACCGAAGGTACCCAAGAAGTTTCGTAAAAATCGGTTTATAAATACGGCCTCTAGCCCGAGCCATATTGGCATTTGCACTGACAGTGCTGAAAGTAACACTAAATACATCAAAGTTAGTCTAATTTGCATAATTTACGTACGAGAAAAAAACCCGTATTATATGTGATGCATCCCAGGGTACTAAACATTCATACAAAAAATTATTCAAATCAGCACTTTCATATGGAAGTTCTGTACAAAAAACAGATTTCTGCATCGTCGGTACAAGATGTCGGCTGGCGGCCAACTTGAATTTCGGATCGGATCCAGAAACACTCGTTCTCGTCCCACAGTCATAACAAAGGTACCCAAGAAGTTTCGTAAAGATCGGTTCATAAATACGGCCTCTAGCCCGAGCCGTATTGAATTGTTGACGGACGGACGGCCAGACGGACGACGGACAACTGGCCATGGCATAAGCTCAAATTTGGCTTCGCCAAAGTTGAGCTAAAAAACTGATTGGATCTAATTTCGGTACAAAATGGCCATTGGCAGCCATCTTGAAAGTGTCAATGACACTGCAGCTCAACTTGTTTAAGACAGGTACATGTATAGTATGTGACACAGCAATGACAAACATCTAGGTAATGACCTGATAACAAAGTAACATGTAAAGTATTGTAATGGTCTGTACATAAATGCTGACCGTAGCCTGTAACAAATACATAGGTAAAGTATTGTAAAGGTGGGGGTGAGAGTTAGATGCTAAACTAGAAAATAAATCTTTGAATCCCAGAGTGGGTCTGACTGAACCCAAAAATATTTGTTCTCATAGCACTGTGATAACAAAGGCACCCCAAAACACTCGTTCTCGTCCCAAGGTGATAACATAGGTACCCAAGAAGTTTTGTGAAGATCGGTTCATAGATAGACTCTTGCCCGAGCTGTATTGACATGTGGACTTACATGTACTGCGTATAAGTAGCACTGACTAAATCAAAGTTCATCTAATTTGCATAATTTCTGCACTAGAAAAAAACCTGTATTATATGTGATGTATTCCATGTTACTAAACATTCATACAAAAATTTATTCAAATCAGAACTTTCATGCAGAAGTTCTGTACAAATAAACAGCTATGCAATGAGTGCATGATACGCCTGTTATTAATTAATTATATGAGCATACATGTGTACTAAGCATTTTCAAGTTATTGTTCAACATGTGGAAAATTGCTTATATTTTGATGAATAAAGTCCCATAACTCTGGAATGACATATCAGACAGCGACACAAATCGAAAGGGAGCTTCCTTCCATCAACATATACTTTCCACAAAAAAATCACAAAAATTGCTCGAAGTTAACATACGACGTGTGGATGGACGGCCGGACAGCAATATACCATAATACAACCGTTTTTTCCAAACGGGCGTATAAAAACTGATTGCACTAACTAAAGTAGAAAATGGCTGCTGGTGGCCTCTAGCCCGAGCCGTATTGGCATTTGCAGTTACAGTGCTGAAAGTAACACTAAATAGATCAAAGTTAGTCTAATTGGCATAATTTATGCACAAGAAAAAAACCTGTATTTTTTGTGATGTATCCCATGGTACTAAACATTCACACAAAAAATTATTCTAATCAGCGCTTTCATATGGAAGTTCTGCACAAAAATCTGATTGCACCTAATTTTGTACAAAATGGCTGCCAGCGGCCATCTTCAATCTTCTTGAATTTCAGACCGGACAAAAAACCAATCGTTCTCGTCCCACAGTGATAACAAAGGTACCCAAGAAGTTCTGTAAAGATCGGTTCATAAATACGGCCTCTAGCTCAAGCCGTATTGGCATTTGCGCTTACAGTGCTGAAAGTAACACTAAATAAATCAAAGTTAGTCTAATTTGCATAATTTCGCATGAGAAAAAAACCTGTATTATATGTGATGTATCCCATGGTACTAAACATTCACACAAACATTATTCAAATCAGAGCTTCCATATGGAAGTTCTGTGCAAAAATGTGATTGTACCTAATTTTGTACAAAATGGCTGCCAGCGGCCATCTTCAATATTCTTGAATTTCAGACCGGACATAAAAAACACTCGTTCTCGTCCCACGGTGATAACAAAGGTACCCAAGAAGTTTTGTAAAGATCGGTTCATAAATACGGCCTCTAGCTCAAGCCGTATTGGCATTTGCGCTTCCTTGCTGAAAGTAACACTAAATAAATCAAAGTTAGTCTAATTTACATAATTTCGCATGAGAAAAAAACCTGTATTATATGCGATGTATCCCATGGTACTAAACATTCACACACAAAATTATTCAAATCAGAGCTTTCATATGGAAGTTCTGTGCAAAAATGTGATTTTACCTAATTTTGTACAAAATGGCTGCCAGTGGCCGTCTTGAATTTCAGACCGGACCCAAAAACACTTGTTCTCCTCCCACGGTGATAACAAAAGCACCCAAGAAGTTTCATAAAGATCGGTTCATAAATACGGCCTCTAGCCCGAGCCATGTTGACGCCGCAACAGGCGGGCAGATGGACGACGGGCCATGACAATACCTCACATTTAGCTTCGCCAAAGTTGAGCTAAAAAGTCTTCATAAATGAAATACTCAAGACCCAATTATGTACCACATGACAAATTTGATTTACATCTGTCCATTGGATCTGAGAAATTTTGAGTGCAGCCCAAATTTTGACATACTGAGTTTCTTCGAAAAAAAGTGAATTTGCATCTCTAAAGTAAGTTCCAAACAGGAAATCTTAGCATTATTGCAAGCGGCTTACAAAAAGAGGATTTTAAAAGCATTTTAGGCTTATGGAGCAATAACCACGCCCCAAAGGATATAGTAATTTATTTATTTATTTTTTTTATTTTTGGGTGGGGGGGGGGGGGGGGGGGAATCAGATGAGTAAATTTCACCAGCCTGAAGATGGCAGCAGCTTCATTTGAACAAAGGAGAAAAGGTTTACTCCGAGGGAGGATGGTAGGTGCCATAAATGAATGAATTTGGCCCAATGGGTTTAAAGAATAAAAAATTTCAAACTGGAGAAACAGAATTTTACTGCCCCTGTAAATTCATGTCTGTGAGAAAATGGTTCAAGTATCAAAAATAAACAAAGCAGAAAGAGAATTTTTGGAGGCTTATTTTGGGGGATAAACTATTTTTAAAGAAATCAGAAAAAAGTTTTCATTAACAGTATTACATGAAATAAAATCTCTGGAACCCACATTGAAGTCTTGAGAGGGTTAAATTAATGACATTCATGCAGGAATCAGAAAAAAAAATTCCAAGAAACCAAAAAAAACATACAGTTAAAATTAAAAGTCCTGTCACAAACTGTGCACCTATCTGGGCTTAATTACGCAGAGGAATTGTGCGCAATTGCCATATCGAGTGGAATCCAAAACATGGCAGGTTCTCCTAGTTACTCATAGCAAGGACAGGCAATGTTTCTGCAAATGGACCTCCGGGTTAACCGGAGGTCCATTGGTTGAAACAATACTTGTGCACAGGCCATATGTACAGAATTTGAAAGCCTTTCTATGGTCATAACGGGTAGATTAACGTGCAAATCAACGTGCTATTTGTGCACATTTCATTGCAGGACTTCTAGTTTTAACTGTATGAGCATCGAAGAGCAACTGTCAGCTCTTCAACATTTCAACTCTGTTCAAGCTCCGTTCAAGCAGGGTTACAGCAGCTGAAGACGTGCACCATTGACGGGCAGTACGCCTTAGTACACAGCGCCATGTAGGCAACCTGGAAAAAGTGCCTTGCTCAAGAACACAATGGGGGTCGTCTCAGACGGGGATCGAACTCGGGACCTCTAGCAAAGAAGTCCAACAGTACACCATTGCACTCCCTTTTCACTCAATTAACCCTTTACCTAATGAATCAGCCTCATCCGTCTGCACAATATGCAAATTCAGCAGTTGAAGAAATATTAATTTTCAGAAAATTCCAACCACACTATATCATGTGACCCCTCACATTGGAACGAGCTCATCGAGCTCGTTCCAATGAGGGGTCACATGATATGGTTTGTTGAAATATTTAGAAAATTCTGAAAACACTATAATTAAAATCATTAAGTTTTTATATCATCTGCTTTGGATAACCGTCAAGGGTTAAGCTTAAACTAATATAGAGAACATGTGTGTTCGATAGGTAACAGGAGTCTCTCCTGTCTCTTGTCGACATTAAGTGATAATAGTAAACAGTCTGAAGAACTTTTAACAATATGTACAGGGAAAAATATTACAGCAAAAATGCTGACTCATCAATTTTTCAATTTCCCCTACCACACACCCCAACATTACCAAGGGCAATATTTTTTAACCATTCCATTCTACTGGTCCTAAGGATGCTCCATACCAAATATCAGTTCTTTGCTCCAAGTGGTTTGGGAAATGTGTGCTTTTGAATTTTATTTCGTTTGTAGCCCCTCGCGTTCCCACGGGGCTGTGAACATTTTTTTTTTTTTACATCAATCAATTACTTGGGACCCCCTTAACTTGGCCTCCTACTAGTAAGGGGACTTGATGTGAACAAATGTGAATTCCTGATTCTAGTGGTTGACACACCGGTATATTGTATACATGTATGTATGTGCCATCCACTCCGTGATTAACTAAGATTGACTTCAATTCATTCCAAGAAGAACACACACCATTTACTGGGCATTTGGATGTTTGTGAAAGAAAAAAATAAAAAATAGTTCTGGAGAGCAATTGGCATATCTGAGTAGCTACAAGGAGAGTGAATTTTGTTGCGGCACTGAATTTTTCACAAAGCAAAATCTGCTGCATCTTAAATTTAACCTGAATTAAACTTAACTCATATTAAATGTATACGGATGTGTTTAATATATTTATTTATTGGTGTTTAATGTCGCATACTTATGCACAATGGCTAATCGTGACCGTGAAATTTTTACAGGTGGAGGAAGCCGGAGTTCCCGGAGAGAACTACCGAGCATCCACAAACAACTGTCAGCTCCCCAACATTCTAACTCTGGTCAAGCTCTGGTCAAGCAGGGTTACAGCAGCTGAAGACATGTGCACCATCAACGAGAAGTACACCTTAGTACACAGCGTCATCGTGCCCCCATCCCATGTAGGCAACCGGGATAAAGTGCCTTGCCCAAGGACACAATGCGCGTCGTCCCGGACGGTGATCAAACTCGGAACAACTAGGATAGAAGCCCAACAGTCTACCACAGAGCCACCGCGCTCCCAATGTGTTTAATATTACAAAACATGTACAAGAATATTTAAAAGAGGCCCTGTTACAACCGATAATGTTACAACGCCGCATAATGTTACACCAACGCATAATGTTACAAAAAATGTAGTAAAAAACCGATAATGTTATAAACTCCGCATAATGTTATAACTTTTTTCAACCCGTTATGTTATAAAAATCGACGCATAATGTTATAACTTTTTTCAACCCGTTATGTTACAACAAATTAACCGATAATGTTATAACTTCTGTATACTAATTCCAGTTACAGCTATCGTAGAGGGACTTTACCACTTCCCATTTATTTCCGCATAAAAGTATGTAATATTTATACTAAAGGTTTCTGCTCTGGTTAAGGAGAGGGGATAACCCCTCCCCCCACAACTCCCGGGGATATATCATAGAATGACGTAGTCACATTACATAGATACGGATTATCCTGGTAACTCAATCGTGTGACGTCATTACCATGATCATCCAGTGTCCAACATGGTGATGGCGGGGGTGACGGGGGAGGGGTGCTATTTTATCCGGTTGGTACGTTTACCAACATGCGTAGTCTCCGCTTCCAGAAACGTAGTGTACCATAGTCCCCTGACACCTTTGGGGATGGGCAAATGCCTCTGTTTCTGCTTGTTTTGGGCATCTAAAACTCATTTGTCGCATATTTCTTAGTCATTAGAATATCTTATTGTTCATTAATTTGACATTTTAACAACAAACAGTGAACAGAAATGAGGTGGAGTTAAAAGAGGTCAAAAAGTTGGATGGAGCGAGGTACATATGGTGGATGTGGCGGGTTGGTGGTGCCGCACGGAACAAGAATAAGATACGAGACTGGGTAGGAAGAGGAATGGGGTTTAGGGGGACTGGAAGGGGTGGGCAGGTATTAGGCTGAGAAAGAGAGAAGGTCATGAATGATTGTGCAAAGAAGGCTATCCGAGAATGCTATAAAGGAGTAGTGCTAGACGGTATGATAATATAGACGGTGGAGATTTGGAAGAAGTAGAACTGATGAATTTGGGATTACAGGTTCTGGTGGAAAAGGCGGAATCACTAGAACATGCAGTATAGGGGGAAGGAGGAGGCTGTGAAGGAGGAGTTGTGTTGATGTTGGTGTTGTGGCGGTGTTGGTGATGGTGTTGAGTAGTTATGTATGTTGAAAATTAGCCATTTTGTAGGACCCCGGGGCAGCACCGGGGGAAGTGACGCCATGTCACGTGTCTTGGCGGTCATGTTGGGTTGTCATGATAGTGCACGTGGGAGGCCATGTTGTGACGTCATTGTCATGACAATAGGTAGTAGGAGTGCGTATGCGCAGCGCGTGTGTTACGGGGACACGTGCTCCGTCTCACCCCTAACAACCCGACAATAGATATCGAATTAATCCAAACAACCCGTCAGTCTTCAGAAAACTGACCCAAACACTCCAGAAAACACCCCCAAATAAAGGTAGGATAGTATCCTTAATGAGGGGGATGAGACGTATGAAGAGGTACTCATTGCGCTCATTTTCATAGCTTTCATTTTGAGACATATGATTTTGCGCGCATCGTGCTCATTTTTCATAGCTTTCATGCGACGAAAAGGGGGATTCCATGGGTTTAGTAACCTTAAAATATAGGATATTATCCTTACTTAATGTCCGACCATATAATGGACGCGTAATTTATCACAGAAATGGGTTTATTACAATAATGGTATATATTATTTAAAGTCAGAATGGTTCAGTTCTACACTGGGAGCTGAAGAGTTCCCGCATGACAGACCGACGGTCTCCTCCTGAAACTGATGCCATGACAGTATAAATTACCAAAGATATGTTTATTTAAAGTTATAACATTATCGGTTAATTTGTTGTAACATAACGGGTTGAAAAAAGTTGTAACATTATGCGTCGATTTTTATAACATAACGGGTTGAAAAAAGTTATAATATTATGCGCAGTTTATAACATTATCGGTTGTTTACTACATTTTTTGTAACATTATGCGTTGGTATAACATTATGCGGCGTTGTAACATTATCGGTTGTAACAGGCCCCCTCCTTAAATGCTTACCTAATAAATTTGTTTAGAGAAGAATTTAAGGTCACGTTCATTATCTGCATGTTAATATTTATTTATTTTTATTTATTGGGTTTTACAACACTTTCGAAAACCATGGTCACCCCACATCGGACAGTTTATGGGTGGTGGAAGCCAGAGTACTGGAAAGAACCAGTGAAAACTGGTGAGCATCTGACATACCCCCAGCATACTAACTCCATACAAGCAGTGTTAGCATTTGTAGAAGACAAGTGCACCATTGACATGCAGTACGCCTTTGTACAAAGGGCCACCATTCCCCACTTGGGCAATAGGCATTAAGTGCCTTTTTATCCAAGGACACAACACAGTTATCCCTAACAGGGATCAAACCATGGACCTTTCAGTTTGAAATCCAATGGTATACCTACTGAGCTACTGTGCTCCCATCTTATACTTAATCTAATTTAGCTATGAGTGTGGAGAAGGGTGGGAGCTTTTTAGCCTAAAATCACTCAAACCTCTTCAAAAAACATTTTGAAACAAAGAGAAAAAAATCCCTTAGTGGACTCCTTTCAACTAACCCCCCCCCCCCACCCCCCCAGGGAAGAAGTTCATTTTTTTCAAATTTCTGCACGAGAAAAAACCCCGTATTATATGTGATGTATCCCATGGTACTAAACATTCACACAAAAAATTATTCAAGTCAGCACTTTCATATGGAAGTTCTGTGCAAAAATCTGATTGCACCTAATTTTGTACAAAATGGCTGCCATCGGCCATCTTGAATTTTGGACCGCACCCAAAAACACTCATTCTCGTCCCACGGTGATACCGAAGGTACCCAAGAAGTTTCGTAAAAATCGGTTTATAAATACGACCTCTAGCCCGAGCCATATTGGCATTTGCACTGGCAGTGCTGAAAGTAACACTAAATACATCAAAGTTAGTCTAATTTGCATAATTTACGTACGAGAACAAAACCCGTATTATATGTGATGCATCCCATGGTACTAAACATTCATACAAAAAATTATTCAAATCAGCACTTTCATATGGAAGTTCTGTACAAAAAACAGATTTCTGCATCGTCGGTACAAGATGGCGGCTGGCGGCCAACTTGAATTTCGGATCGGACCCAAAAACACTCGTTCTCGTCCCACAGTCATAACAAAGGTACCAAAGAAGTTTCGTAAAGATCGGTTCATAAATACGGCCTCTAGCCCGAGCCGTATTGAATTGTTGACGGACAGACGGCCAGACAGACGACGGACAACTGGCCATGGCATAAGCTCAAATTTGGCTTCGTCAAAGTTGAGCTAAAAAACTGATTGGATCTAATTTCGGTACAAAATGGCCATTGGCAGCCATCTTGAAAGTGTCAATGACACTGTAGCTCAACTTGTTTAAGACATGTACATGTATAGTATGTGACACAGCAATGACAAACATCTAGGTAATGACCTGATAACAAAGTTACATGTAAAGTATTGTAATGGTCTGTACATAAATGCTGACCGTATCCTGTAACAAATATATAGGTAAAGTATTGTAAAGGTGGGGTGACAGTTAGATGCTAAACTAGAAAAGAAATCTTTGAGTCCCAGAGTGGGTCTGACTGAACCCCAAAATATTTGTTCTCATAGCACTGTGATAACAAAGGCACCCCAAAACACTCGTTCTCGTCCCAAGGTGATTACAAAGGTACCCAAGAAATTTTGTGAAGATCGGTTCATAAATAGACTCTTGCCCGAGCTGTATTGACATGTGGACTTACATATACTGCGTATAAGTAGCACTGACTAAATCAAAGTTCATCTAATTTGCATAATTTCTGCACTAGAAAAAAACCTGTATTATATGTGATGTATTCCATGTTACTAAACATTCATACAACAATTTATTCAAATCAGAACTTTCATGCAGAAGTTCTGTACAAATAAACAGCTGTGAAATGAGCGCATGATACGCCTGTTATTAATTACAAGAGGGAAGCACGCAATATGAGCATACATGTGTACTAAGCATTTTCAAGTTATTGTTCAACATGTGGAAAATTGCTTATATTTTGATGAATAAAGTCCCATAACTCTGGAATGACATATCGGACAGCGACACAAATCGAAAGTGGGAATTCTTCCATCAACATATACTTGCAACCAAACAATCATGAAAATTGCTCTAATCATTTTCAAGTTATTGTTCGACATGTGGAAAATTGCTTATATTTTGATGAATAAAGTCCCATAACTCTGGAATTATCGGGCAGTGACACAAATCGAAAGGGAGCTTCCTTCCATCAACATATACTTTCCACAAAAAAATCACAAAAATTTCTCGAAGCGTTTTCGAGTTAACATATGACGTGTGGATGGACGGACGGACAGCAATATACCATAATACAACCGTTTTTTCCAAACGGGCGTATAAAAACTGATTGCACTAACTAAAGTAGAAAATGGCTGCTGGTGGCCTCTAGCCCGAGCCGTATTGGCATTTGCAGTTACAGTGCTGAAAGTAACACTAAATAGATCAAAGTTAGTCTAATTGGCATAATTTATGCACAAGAAAAAAACCTGTATTTTTGTGATGTATCCCATGGTACTAAACATTCACACAAAAAATTATTCAAATCAGCGTTTTCATATGGAAGTTCTGCACAAAAATCTGATTGCACCTAATTTTGTACAAAATGGCTGCCAGCGGCCATCTTCAATATTCTTGAATTTCAGACCGGACAAAAAACCAATCGTTCTCGTCCCACGGTGATAACAAAGGTACCCAAGAAGTTCTGTAAAGATCGGTTCATAAATACGGCCTCTAGCTGAAGCCGTATTGGCATTTGCGCTTACAGTGCTGAAAGTAACACTAAATAAATCAAAGTTAGTCTAATTTGCATAATTTCGCATGAGAAAAAAACCTGTATTATATGTGATGTATCCCATGGTATTAAACATTCACACAAAAAAGTATTCAAATCAGAGCTTTCATATGGAAGTTCTGTGCAAAAATGTGATTGTACTTAATTTTGTACAAAATGGCTTCCAGCGGCCATCTTCAATATTCTTGAATTTCAGACCGGACAAAAAACACTCGTTCTCGTCCCACGGTGATAACAAAGGTACCCAAGAAGTTTTGTAAAGATCGGTTCATAAATACGGCCTCTAGCTCAAGCCGTATTGGCATTTGCGCTTACAGTGCTGAAACCGCACCCAGAAACACTCATTCTCATCCCAAGGTGATAATAAAGGTACCCAAGAAGTTTCGTGAAGATCGGTTCATAAATACAGCCTCTAGCCCGAGCCGTGTTGACATGTGCACTTACAGTGTATACGTAGCACTGAATAAATCAAAGTTCATCTAATTTGCATAATTTCTGCATGAGAAAAAGACCTGTACTATATGTGATGTATTCCATGTTACCAAACATTCATACACAAATTTATTCAAATCAGAACTTTCATACAGAAGTTCTGTACAAAAGACTGACTGCACTAATTTTGGTACAAAATGGCTGCTGGTGGCCATCTTGAATTTTGGACCACACCCCAAAACACTCGTTCTCATCCCACGGTGATAACAAAGGTACCCAAGAAGTTTTGTAAAGATCGGTTCATAAATACAGTCTCTAGCCTGAGCCGTATAGAAGTTGTGTACAAAAAACTGATTAGACTTAATTTCGGTACAAAATGGCCACTGGCTGCCATCTTGAATTTTGGACCGCACCCAGAAACACTCGTTCTCATCCCAAGGTGATAACAAAGGTTACCAAGACGTTGCGTGAAGATCGCTTCATAAATACAGACTCTTGCCCGAGCCGTATTGACATGTATACTTACTGTGTGTAAGAAGCACTGAAAAAATCAAAGTTCATCTAATTTGCATAATTTTTGCACGAGAAAAAACCCGTATTATATGTGATGTATCCCATGGTACTAAACATTCACACAAACAAATTATTCAAATCACCATTTTAATAAGTTTTGCGCAAAAATCTGATTGCACCTAATTTTGTACAAAATGGCTGCCATCGGCCATCTTGAATTTCAGACCGGACCCAAAAACACTCGCTCTCGTCCCATGGTGAAAACAAAGGTACCCAAGAAGTTTCGTAAAGATCGCTTCATAAATATGGCCTCCAGCCCGAGCCGTATTGGCATTTGCACTTACAGTGCTGAAAGTAACACTAAATACATCAAAGTTTGTCTAATTTGCATAATTTGAGCACGAGAAAAAAACCTGTATGATATGTAATGTATCCCATGGTACAAAACATTCATACAAAAAATTATTCAAATCAGCGCTTTCATATGGAAGTTCTGTACAAAAAACAGCCATCTTGAATTTCGGACCGCACCCAAAAACACTCGTTCTTGTCTCACGGTCATAACAAAGGTACCCAAGAAGTTTCGTAAAGATCGGTCCATAAATACGGCCTCTAGCCCGAGCCGTATCCAACTGCTGACGTGACAGACAGACAGACGGACGACGGGAGGACAGACAGACAGACGGAAGACGGGCAATGACAAAAGCTCAAATTTGGCTTCGCCAAAGTTGAGCTAAAAATATATAAATTCTTCATTCCTCTTCTACATTTAAGAATAACTTCCCTCACAATATGATCATAGAAACACAAAGAAAGGCCTGACAATAAATCATAACCATATAAGACTGTTATTTCTGGTTTAATGTGCCCAAAGTAGGGCAAAATGGTGAGCCCAAAATAAATGAATTTAAAGGCCTGTTAACACAAAACCATTTACCATTCTTCCAGTACAAATTTGACCTGTTAATTGAATAAAGAGTAATGATGAGTAAACTCCTATTGATAGAATAATTAAAGTATCAATGACATTGCTGCTCAATTTGTACAAGGGACTGAACTAAATACAAAGATCCAGTAATGCCCCGTCATTCACTCACGTTTCTATACAAAAGGCATCAGATTCACACCAAAGCTACATATGAAATCTGAAAAAAATTGGGTGAGGGAAGGAGTCTGTTGGGTGTACCAATAGAATTGTTGACAATTTATATGTCAAATCCAAGATGGACGGTGATGGCCATCTTTTTCAATGGAATGCAGTCAAATTTGATAACTCCCATCTTGACATCATACCTAACTTACATATAAAATTTGAAAAAGACTGGGTGAGAGGTGTGGCCTGTAGGGTCTGCTAATGGAATTGTTAACAATGTATATGCCAAATCCAAGATGGCTGCTGGTGGCCATGTTTAGCAACAAAATTCAGAGACATTTGACAGCTCCATCTAGACATTCACCACAGCTACACATGAAATTTCGAAGAAGATTTGGTGAGGGATGTTTCCTGTAGGGTGTGCTAATGGGATTGTTGA
Organism: Pictodentalium vernedei; assembly: GCA_031216915.1. NCBI lineage: Eukaryota > Metazoa > Mollusca > Scaphopoda > Dentaliida > Dentaliidae > Pictodentalium > Pictodentalium vernedei. The sequence goes on along the minus strand of CM062297.1, from coordinate 187,846,537 downwards.
CAATTAATATGCCAAATCCAAGATGGCCACTGGCAGCCATGTTTTTCAACAAAATGCAGAAATATTTGATAGCTTCCATTTGGACATTACGCCAAAGCTACATATGATATTTGCAAAAGATCGGGTGAGATATGCAGCATGTAGGTTGTGCTAATGGAATTGTTGATAGTTTGTATGCCAAATCTAACATGGCCACTGGCAGCTATGATTTTCAACAAAATTTGAAAAAGAATTGATTGCTCCCATCTAGACATTGCCTCAAAGCCACATATGAAATTTGAAACCCATCAGGTGAGAGCTGCGGCTCATAGGGTGTGCTAAAGGAATTATGGACAGACAAACGTACCTACAGACGTATGTACATATGGAGATACGGACAGATGACAGATCACAACCAATCCCAATAACTCAACATTGTAAAGTTGAGCTAAAAAGATTGTAAACTGTCGAGAAATTACCCTGACTCTCCCCAGTTTTCCTTTGTTTACAGACCTATTTGGCTTCAGTACAACCAATACAGGCATTTACAGTACAGCCTACAATAAAGTGGAATAATAACTTGCTATTTGGTCAATATTTGCACCACATTCATATCTGAATATCGCGATATTTTATAGCAATAATGCGTCAGTTGGTCTTGTTATGTTGGTCATAATAACACACTAAGAGGACAAAATCCCCAAACCCTATATACATGCTATCAACAGCATGTCTGTGTTGTAAGCACCCCCCCCCCCCCCCCCCCCACAACACACATTTTAATTGGCTCATCTTAACATTTAATTAGGCCATTTTGTTGCGTTCACATAGATTTTTAATTCATTTTACATGCACATCACCCCAATTCGTGATCAATATCGTCGTTATCGAAACGTGAAAGGAAGAGTCGCCCCACCCCTTACCTCTCCCCTTGATTTTAGAGCTTTATATTTATAAAGGTTTCATCTATAGTTAAGTAAAGATACTCTCATTTGACTCTCGTGAAGCTGGGGAGACCAGGGAAATCTTAGCTTTAATTGCATTGACATCAATTAATATATCGACTACGTCAGTTTGTTTAACATAGATAGCTTTGCATGGCTCTAATCGTCCATATTATTATAAATATTTGCTACTCTTCTTTCCACCTCAAAAATTATGAATGATAGTTTTGGAAATCTTCCATCATGCGACTCATGCATGCATTTGTCTTACGATATTTGCCACAACACGTTGAAAATATCGCGTTAATGCTATAGAAATATTGCCAAAATAAGGCGCTACTATGGCATCATTAACAAAATAATATAGCTCAATGGTATACTTTGTAATAGGCTGTACTGTAATCTATTATATCTTGTTGGACATTGACAGAGCTCATGGAACTCTGTCAAACATTAACAAGACAGAATAAATACTACAGTAATCTGTAGAATACGGGAAGGTGATACAATCCCTGTTAATTGAAAACCATTGTTAATTAAATACCCCTGTTAAATGAATACTCCTCTTAATTGAATACTCATATAAGTCCTGTTAATTGAATAATTCATTTGGCAAAGTGGTAATTCAGTAAACAGGGTTCCACTCTTCAGTGTATTGCATGCCAAATTTGGTTCAAATTGACTCATCTTTTCAGGAAACAGAAATTTTAAGCAGGGCCAACAAAATTTTCCCCTCCAATTTCAAAAGCAAAGACTGTTCTACAAACTTTGAACAAATTTGATTTTAGGCCTTAAAAGAAAGCACGGTACCAAATATCAAGTCACTGTACTGACTGGTTCATGAGATTTTTTTTTCAAATTTGGAAGCATTTACCCTATCCCAACCCCCTCCCTATGGGACTGGGCATGCTGATTTGAACAAAAATACAAAAACAAAATGCAGTTAGCCCAGCAGTTTTGAACAAGTACAAACAACATGTTCATGGACGATGGACAGACAAAGGACAAGTGACTACTATAGCTCACCCTTAATTTCAGACAGGTGAGCTAAAAAAAATAATCCTCAGATAACAGTAAGTTAACAAGGGTTTGCCTCATGGCTAACAAAATGGTAACTGTGAACTAGAAAGCATTAGTGTACATTTTCTAAATAACTTATCTGCAAAAAAACTTACATGTATTTATTTATTTACTGGTGTTTAAGATCACATATTTCTGCACAGTGACTAATCATGACAACATTTTTACAGGTGGAGGAAGCTGGAATTCCCAAGTGAACCACCGGGCATTGGAGAGCAGCTGTCACTGTCAGCTTCCTTACATACAAACTCCACACAAGCAGGGTTAGCATTGGTTGAATACATTGGTGCATCATCGACACACTGTATGTCTTAGTACACAATGCCACCATGCCCCCACATGGGCACTTGGGGGTGAAGTGTCTTGCACAAGGACACAACGTGGTTGCCGCAGGTGGGATTCGAACTGCATGACCACTTGACTTGCAGCCTGTACCTCTACCTGCTGAGCGACTTACATACAAGTCTGCCCAATAATTCTGATGCCGAATATCTGATGGTGCCCAGTTTCAAACTCAGTCAAGCCAATTTTCCTGGAAACCCATATAATAAAAAAAGAATCAAATCATTTACATTTGTTCAAGTTATGGCAATATCAAGCACAAAATTTGCAAAATTAAAGTGTCAATGACACTTTATCTCAACCTGTGTAAGACTTGTACATATATTGTATGTGGCACAGCAATGACACACATCTAAGTAATGACCTGATAAAAAAGGAACATGTAAAGGATTGTAAAGGTCTGTACATAAATACTGACTGTAGCCTGTAACAAGTGTATAGGTAAAGTATTGTAAAGGTGGGTGACCGTTAGATGCTAAACTAGAAATCTCCACTGGGTTAATGTTGCAATCTATGGTACACCATAAGCCAAATGTTAGCAACTGTTTTAGCCTGTGTGATTCAAACCCTTCTAAGGTTGTTGATTCAACTAATTAATAAATATTTGTCCAGTCCTTCTTAAAATATAGGTATTTGGATTTTTTTATCTGTAGCTTGATAACAAACGTAGTCCTAGAAGTTCTGAACAAAAAACTGACTACACCTAATTTTGGTAAAAAATGGCCACTGACAGCCATCATGAATTTCAAACTGCACCCAAAAACACCCCTTCTCGTCGCATGGTAATAACAAAGATACCCAAGAAGTCTCGTAAAGATCGGTGCACCAATACGGCCTCCAGTCCAAGCCATATAGAAGTTCTGTACAAAAAACTGATTGTACATAATTTTGGTATAAAATGGCCACGGCAGCCATCTTGAATTTTGGACCGCATCCAAAAACAATTGTTCTCGTCCGAAGGTGATAACAAAGGTACCCAAGAAGTTTCATGAAGACCGGTTCATAAACGCAGCCTGTAGCCGGAGCCATATTGACATGTGTGCTCACTGTGTATAAGTAGCACTGAATAAATCAATGTTCATCTAATTTGCATAATTTCAGCTCGAGAAAAAAAACCCGTAGTATATGTGATGTATTCCATGTTACTAAACATTCATACAAAATTTATTCAAATCAGAATTTTCATACAGAAGTTCTGTACAAAAAACTGATTGCACTAATTTTGGTGCAAAATGGCTGCCTGTGGCCACCTTGAATTTCGTACCGCACCCAAAAACACTCGCTCTCATCCCACGGTGACAAACAAAGACACCCAATAAATTTTGTAAAGATTGGTTCATAAATATGGCCTCTAGCCCAAGCCGCATTGAATTCTTGACTGGTGGACGGACATACAGCCAGACAGAGAGATGGACGACGGGCCATGGCATAACCTCAAATTTGACTATATCAAAGTTGAGCTAAAAAATGACAAAGTCAGCCAATAATTCTGCTGCCACATATATTGGACCGAGCCCATTTTCATACTCGATCAAGAAAATGTTCCTGGAGACCAACATAACACAAATGAATTGGGTCAGTTGACTTTTATTGAAGTTATTGCATTATCAAGCTCAAAATTTGCAAATGAAAGTGTCAATGACACTGTAGCTCAACTTGTGTAAGACATGTACATGTATAGTATGTGACACAGCAATGACACACATCTAGGTAATGACCTGATAACAAAGGTACATGTATAGTATTGTAAAGGTCTGTGCATAAGTACTGACAGTAGCCTGTAACAAATGTACAGGTAAAGTATTGTAAAGGTGAGTTACCCGGGGGCCCAATGGCAGAAACATAGCATGTGCACAGGATGGCAGAAACATAGCATGTGCACAGGCCATATGTACAGAATTTGATAGCCTTACTATGGCCATAACGCTTAGATTTAGCACGCAGATCGACATGCTATTTGTGCGCATTTCATAACAGGATTTCCAATTTCAACTGTACACAGAGGCATCCTACCTAGTTACAATGAAATCCCTTCATAAATACGACCTGTAGACTGTGCTAAATTTTTTTCAGGTTTTGGGCTTGGGCAGCCATCAGGGTTGACCGATTGTGACCAAAAGTGGTTGTTCTCATCTAGACATGACCCCAACCCGGCATATGAAATTTTGTGACAATTGGACAAGAAGTCTGGGGTGTAGCCTGTGCTGAAGGAAAATGTGCACAGACTAACAAACTTCCGCACACGTGATGGCAATAGCTTATCTTTACTTTGTCAAGTTAAGCTAAAAAACTGATTGCTCCTAATTTCCGTTCATAAATAGAGACTCTAGCGAGAGCCATATTGACATGTGCACCTACATGTACTTGTATAAGTAGCACTAAATAAATTAATGTTCATCTAATTTGCATAATTTCTGCACAAGATAAAAAACTTCTATTATATGTGATGTATTACAGGTTACTAACCATTCAAACAAAAATTTATACAAATCAGAACTTTCATATAGAAGTTCAGTTCAAAAAACTGATTGCACTAATTTCGGTACAAAATGCCTGCCGGTGGTCATCTTGAATTTCGGACCACACTCTAAAACACTCATTCTCATCCCACAGTGATAACAAAGGTACCCAAGACGTTTCATTAAGATCGGTTCCCCTCAAATTGCCATGTCAGCCCATTAATTTTGCTGCCGTATATCGGACAGAGTCTGTTTTCAAAGGACCATAACTCTGTCAAAAAATATTGGACCAAGCCCACTATCAATCCCATCCTGTATCATGTGGTTATAAACCTATGTATAAAGTTCTGTTTCATTCTGTACACTCAAACTAAAGTTATCACCCAGAAGCCAATATCGACATGTTTTCTAAGTTGGAAAAGGACCAAACATGTAACTCGGATAAAAAATATTGGACCAAGCCTACTATCAATCCCAACCTGTATTATGAAGTTATAAACCTATGTATAAAACTACAATTCATTTTGTTCAGTCAAACTAAGTTTCATTTTGTTCAGTCAAACTAAGTTATCTGCCAGAAATCATTTCTTTCGGATGGGCAACTATATGCTCCCCAACAATTTTTTTTGGAAGCATAAAAATATCAGATCAAGCCCACTATCAATCCCACTCTGTATTATGTGGTTATAAACCTATGTATACATTTTTTTTTAATTCAGTCAAACTAAAGTAAACCAAATTTATTCGGGTTTAATGACACTTTCGACAGCCAGGGTCACTTCGTGTTGGAAAGTTTTACGGAAGGAGGAAGCTGGAGTACCCAGAAAGAACCACCATGCAATGTCAAGCAACAATCAGGCTCCTCAACATACTAACTCCACACAAGCAGGCTTAGCATTGGTTGAAGACATTAGTGCACCATTGACGTGTTGTATGTCTTAGTACACAATGCCACCGTGCCCCTACGTGGGCAATGGGGTGGAGTGTCTTGTCCAAAGACTTAATGTGGTTGTTGCAGGTGGGATTCAAACCAAGGACCTCTCGTCAGGAAGCCTGCACCTTTGCCTGATCCACCACTCCCCAAGTGAACCAATATAATGTCTACTAAGTTGGAAAAGGGTCATAGCTCTGCAGAAAAATATTGGACCGAGCCCACTATCAATCCCAACCTTCATTCAGTCAGACCAAATCTATCATGCAGAAACCAAGATCAACATGTCTTCTAAGTCGGAAAAGTGCCATAACTCTGTCTAAAAATATCAGACCAAGCCCACTATCAATCACAACCTGCATTTTGTGGTTATAAACCTACGTATAATATTTTGTTTAATTTTGTTCACTCAGACTAAATTTATGATCCGGAAACCAATATCAACATGTCTAAGTTGGAAAAGGGACATAACTCTGCCACAAAATACCAGACCAAGCCCACTATCAATCGCAAACTGTATTATGTGGTTATACACTTACGTATAGAATGCTGTTTAGTTTCACTCAGGCAAACTAAAGTTATCATCCGAAAACCATTTTTTTTTGAGACGGAGAGACAGATGACAGTGTGGTTACTATATGCTCCCCTAAATTTTTGGGAGAAGCATTAAAATTGGGCTCCTACAGTGGTTGGGTCAGCTCAAACACCATTTCAGGGACTTGAATCTGATGATTGATCCCTTAAGGCTGCTCTATACCAATCATCAAAAGTTTCTGACTGATAAATCTGAAGAACTTAGATTTTCAATAAATATTCTTCATATTGTACTTAGTTAAAGCCAGAGTTCCTATTTGGAGTCCAAATATGACATACATAACATACAGTATGGCTGCAGTGTACTGGTCACTTTCCCCAGGTGGGTATTATTTCCACAGACACACTAATATTAGATTCCAAACACTGATTATAGGAATAATCATCAAAATTTTAATTAACTCTTTACCTGAAATGAAAATCAGAAATTTTAATAATTAAATTTCCACATATATTGTCAACAGCTCAGCTTGTGACCCCTCACTGGAATGTGCTCAACATGCCCGTTCCGACAGATGGGTTATAAGCTATGTTTTTGAGATAAAATATGAAAAAATAATAAAAATTGAATGGATGATGTTTGTGAAAACACTGGCAAGTTTTGGTCATTACGTTTGGTAAAGGGTTAATGAAGCAATGGGTACAACTCAGTGCTTCATTAATTAAAACTTTGATTATAATTTTCATTACCTGGTAAATGCATGCATGGACATCACTGACCACACATGGATTACGACCAGTTCATTATGACTGTACTGTCTTACACTTGGTTAAAACTTGGGCCTCCACAGTGAGCCCAAAGATTTGAACATGTGGGCAATCAGGATGAAGTGCCTTACCCAAGAACACAATGCAGTTTGAAGTCCAATGCCGTAACCACTGAGCTACTGTGCACCCCTGTGTTCTATATAATATTTGGGGCAGTCTTTTCCTGGTGGTAAGTTCTCCTATATATTTGGGAGACATCTTCTCCCAGAGAATGACTTCAACAAAACTGTTTGGACTCACTTCTCTGGGGCCCAGTTTGCTGCAGCCAATCTTATTTCATTTTAATAAAATGGTAGTATGCAGTTATAGGAAGATTTATGTATAAAAAGTACAGTTTTGTATTATCTTGCCCATGAGTCCCTTGTCAGTTAGTGGTTCATGTATATAGCCATAGGAATTAGTAATTGGACAATGTGAATACAGCATGACCAAGAGGTTCTATCAGGGAACTGTCCAAGTGAAGATTCATGATTAATGATGAACTAACTGAAATCCTTACTGATAATTGCATTCCAATCTATTAAAAACACAATTTGATATTTTGTCACATTAAATGCTATATATATGTGATGTAGTTTGCTAAGAATAAAGCTATAAGTATAAATAATTATGGTTACCACATGGCATTCTCTGGTGAATAATGGGACATTGCAGAGTATTCCAACTCACAAACATGTATTTCTGATCAGTGCTGGAATGCTGTGCAATAATCAAATAAGTGTTTCTAATTTCTTCTAATTCTATTTCTGGAAATACTTATTTTTTCTTTTTACCGAGTTCCTGATTTTCAATGCCGAAACCTGATGAAATTTACTAAAAAAAGTTTTGTGTCAAAGTATACTTCATTAGTATTAGAAGTATGCTTCTCATTAGGTAGAGGTGCATGCAAAAAGGTCCTCGGTTTGAATCCCACCTGCGACAACTACATTGTGTCCTCGGGCAAGACACTTCACCCCATTGCCCATGTTGGGGCACAGTGGCATCGTGTGCTAAGGCATACTGCACATCGATGGGGCACTTGTCTTCATCCAATGTTAACCCTGCATGTGTGGAGTTAATATGTTGGGGAGCCTGACAGTTGCTTACCACTGCTTTGTACTTCCCTCTGCATACCCCCAGCTTCCTCCACCTGTATAACTGTCTGACATGTGGTGACCTTGGCTTTCGAAAGTGTAATTAAACCTCAATAAATAAATAGTAGTATTCTCATAAACATCTACATTAGTGGTTATAACAGTAATAACACAACTTTGTCAGGCAGGGATTTACGGTTCTATTAGTAATCATCCCATGCAGAATGATTGATAGTCCTCTGTCTCAGTAGCAGCCGAAGACTTCACCTCAGACTGCTCATAGTCATAAAACCTTGTGACTTCAGGCCATTAAATTATTATTAATCATTTCTGTTGGACCTTTAAAGAATGTAATGCCCTGGAAAATCATTATATTGTAACATTAATAGTGGATTTCAGTAGATTTTACAACGAAATCGGCCTATTTGCATGTACGATATACATGTATAGGCAGTAAATGTCTCTTGACAGTTGCTCGCCTCTCCATGGTGGTCCTCTTCATGTACTCTGGCTACCCTACCAGTAAAACTGTCTGGCATAAGGTGATCCTGGCTGTCAAAAGTGTTGTTACAACCCCAGTATGACAATAGGTAAAACTGAAGAATGGGGGAACCTGCAGTTTATTTATACATACTCAACTCCTCAGTTTTTCAGTGTTTATGTTCTTTTATTTATTTTCATATGTACCCAAAAATAATAATGGTTTCCGTTTCAGATCCCACAATATCATATTTATTAGTTATTTTAACTAGTTGAAGGCTAGATTATTTTTGGTGGTCGGTTTTGTTATTCAGCATTTGTTTTATTACAAATTATTGAAGAGTTTCCATGGGCCATTTCAAATAATTTTTAATCAAACAATTTTTATAAACAAAATATTATTTGCGTTTGACTTAATATGAAACATAAGCAACGAAAATGTTGGTTTTTGCTACAGCACGCTTATTCTGTTTAAAACCCTCATATATAGTGGCTTCTAGCACTCAGACGATTAACACTTTCCATGCTCTAATCTTAACATACACATACTGCTAAACAAACTATCCATCTTGAAATAGACAAATATGGGGGACATCCTTAATGGTTTAGGGTCTCTATAGTGAGAATAGGGGTCAGCAATGGCTTCAGAACAGACCAAAACTGACTTGATTTCTCCCAAATTCTAAATTTACTTTATAATACAGTATGTGGAGAGTGTATTTTCTCTAAATCACTCACAGCGTGGAGATTCTGCATGGAGATTGTGTTTTCACTAAATCACTCACAGAGTGGAGATTCTACAAATTTGTTGCAAAGCATAACAATCACAAAGTTCCAGCCAATGGACCTACAGGTTAAACTCTGAAATCCATTGGCTGAAACATTACTGGTTTCTTCTGTTTATATGTTCAAAATTTGAAAGTGATACTTTGTGTGACAACTCCACTCCATGGGTGATTTACATGTAGTTACAATCCACTCTTTACATACTGTACAAGCAGAGCCAAAAAACGGTAAGGGGGAAAGTGTATACCATTGTCATGCACCCACAGAATGAGCTTAAAAAAGTGACACAAGAGAGTTAAATCACAGGAGTTCATCACCAACAATTATTTATTAATAGAATAATATTATTAGACAAGCATAACTTATAGCAGCTATTATGAATACTATAATATAACACAAGGAAAGAAACAGAATTCCTACCTCGATTTTTCAAAGAGTTAAATATTTATTCTATTCATATTCATTCATTTACTTCTACACACTGTTTTGTTGAGAAAACATTTATCTCCTATATGATACACAATACTTGATTTTATCATATTAAAATAAAAGTTGTAAACACAACATGATTTATTGTCACTTTCATTGAAAAAGTAGAAACCCTGCTTTTAGTTGTTGCCCTTCATGACAAGTCAGCCCAGAACATTTTGTCTGCAAAGACACTTCATTCTTAATAGTCACTTGCTCAAATCTTTAAGGGACTGCAGAGCCGGGGTTGGAAGCAGACAGCCCAGCCCCCCCCCCCCCCCCCCACACCCCACACTCACAATTTGTACCACAATGTTGAAAATTGTAAACAACTGAGTTTCAACAATGATCTTATTATTATCCTGGTTCAAGGGTTTATACATTAAATGGCTTGGTATTCACTCTACTGTGGTCACCCTTAATACAAGAACTTACTTACCAAATATTCGCTGTGTCGAAGCAGTTTCGAAGCAGTTAGTATACCCAAAATCATGCAAAAGTACACAGTGTAGGCCTACTGTGTGAATTAGGCAATTTTAGGAAACTAGTGGATTAACAGCATCAGTTTGGTACATCGTTAGTTCACTGGAGCACCGGTGTTTTTCTGGATCAGAGTCCCAAAATTCCCACTAACATTTCACTCCCCCCCCCCGCCCCTTTCCAAGTTAGACCAATGCATAGCACCTCACTTTTAACTGCAACACAAAATAAGAGCTTCCACCCCCCCCCCCCCCAACTTACATAATTTTTCGGCTGTCTTGTTCAGATGCCACTTTAGATCACACTTTACAGTATATTCTTCTGGAACATAGAAAGTATATGTTACTAGTTTATTAGTGCTAAATATTATTTTTCTTCTATAAAAGTATTTTCACCAGTTATTTATTTTTCCATTTATTAATATGGGTTATTTATCTAAGCAAACATTAGCTAACATCAAATCATGTCTGCCAATTTTACGGATAGCCGTAGACAGCTACCTACACAAAACAACCAATCAGAGGAGAGTACATGTAAATGAAAAACACAACAATTTACTCACCTTGTAACGACAAACAAGCGGATCATAAGTTTGGCTTTTCTGGCTTGAGGGTATTTGTACTGGACACACAGGCAAATAGGATACCCTCACCTGCCTAATAACACTGCCAACACCATTATTAATTTTGAAGAAAAATCCCAGCAATCACTATTATTTGGCAGTGAGGAATACAAATGTACATGTAGGGGGAAAATGCCATCATGATTGTTAACTTCCAATCAAATATCTTGAGTCCTGACTATCACTATCAAACATCCATCACTATTATTGGACAGGTACATGCAGGAGTAAATTGACTTCTTCAATGACAGATGCAGATTGGCAGAATATTCTTAACACACTGGGAATCACATTATTTCAATCAGAAGTCAGTCATTCTTACCAAGTGCAACTTTCCAACTTAAGTTTACTGATTACTCTCAACATCACTAATGTGCATTTTTCTGAGCATTTTTTTTCAGTAGGAGAACTCTGTGGCTGAGGGATGGAAGGTGGGGATGCTCATATTTTATGTTGCAGTCAAAACCGAGAGGTTGCACATTAGTCTTACTTTGAATAGGAGGTAGGGGGCACTGAAATTCTGGAGAGTTTTTCCAGACCCCTCATACAGAAAATCAAGTAACAATTTATAACCTCCAAAGCGCGTGGGGGCGCAGTGGAACTAGTACTGTGTACTAAGGTATACTCTTTGATGCTTTGTCTTCAACCAATGCTAACCCAGTTTGTACAAAGTTAGTACTTTGTGAGTCTGACAGTTTCTCACCACTACTTGGACTATCCAAAGTTTTGCTAAACATGAATAAAAAAAACAATACAAAGTGACCTTGATTATTTTGATGCATCTGTAGGATTACCAACACTGACTTGGTGTGCGTCAGTCTTTCGATTTGGAAAATGGAAGGCCCACTGTGTACTGCTCGCAACCATCTGAGGTAAAGCACACTATATATAATTGTTGAGTACCGGAATTGGGAAAGTTTTTTTCAAGAAATACATCAATGAACACTGTGCACTCCAAAGATGAACAGAAGATAATTCAAATGAAGTGTCATTGACACTGCTCAACGTGTCCAAGAACAGACTGAACTAAATAGAAAGATCCAGTAACACCAAGTCATTCACTCAAATTTCCTCAGAAAAGGTGTCTCACCAAAGCTACATATGACATCTGGTGAGGGATGCAGCCTGTTGGGTGTACTAATAGATTTGTTGACAATTTATATGCTAAATCTAAGATGGCTGATGGTGGCCACATCATACCAAAGTTGAATATAGAATTTGAAAAATATAGTGTGAGAGGTGTAGCCTGTAGGGTGTACTGATGGATTGTTGACAATTTATAGCAAAATCCAAGATGGCCACTGCTGAGCATGTTTTCCCACAAAATTCAGAAAAAATTATAGCTTCCATCTAGATATCACACCAAAGCTACATACGAAATTCAAGAAAGAGTGGGTGAGAGATGCTGTTTGTAGGGTGTGCTAATGGAATCGTTGAAAATTTATATGCGAAATCCAAACTGGGTGCTGGCAGCCATATTTTTCAACAAAATTCAGAAACATTCAAAAGCTTCTATCTAGATATCAAACCAAAGCTACATATGACATTTGAAAAAAAGATTGGGTGCGAGATGCAGTCTGCAGGCTGTGCGAATGAAATTGTTGACAATTTATAATCCAAATCCAGGATGACTGCTTTGTGGCCATGTTTTTCAACAAAATTTAGAAATATCTGATAGCTCCCATCTGGACATCACACCAAACCTATACATGAAAGCAGAGAAAGATCAAGTGAGAGATACAGCCTGTAGAGTGTGCTAACAGAATTTATTTGCTAAATACAAGGTGGCCACTGGTCCCTGGCAGTCATGTTTTTCAAGGACTTGAAACAAATTTGATACACGTAGCTCTCATCTGGACATTGCCCCAAAGTCACATATGAAATTAAGGACTGACTGGGCGAGAGCTGCAGTCTTTAGGGTTTGCTAAAGGAATTGTGGATGGAGAGTTGAGCTAAAAAAATGTTTTTTTTCGATTAAGCCCTTCGCAGCAATAATCAAATTTATTTCAGTTCGGTATGATATCTTAAATGTGCATGAGCAAAGGGACAGTGAGAAGCATTTTTGAACTTTTAAAGTTTTGCTGAATTACATTGTTTACATACCGGTTCTCCGAAAGTATTTATTATTTATTTATTTATTTATTGGTGTTTAAGGTCAAATGGTTTTGCACAATGGCTAATCATGACCACAACAAGAGTATCAACCCAAGACCAAGGGTGAGCATTAATAAGCCATGTTGCCCATTTTAGAGAGGGTTTGACCTCTCAAGCACTGATAACTGGGTCCTATTTTACCAGTAAAACAGAGCCTGTTTATCACAGTGAACAGGCACTGCTTCACTTCCTGGGGTTCCCACGGGGATCTCCGAAAGTGAAGTTTGATTAGTTACAATGTAGTAGTCTTGGAATGCTACTACAAATCCATATCATATTACCCCTCACTGGAATGAGCTCGACAAGCTCATTACAATGAGGAGGGTTCAAATGATATGGTTTTGTTGAAGTTTATAAAAAAATGTCTGTACTGCACAAATTGTATATTATTCAATGCATGCCATTGATCGTTAGGGAAGGGTTAATTGCTTGCTGGGTCGAACTGAAGTACGCTGCTGTCTACTCACAAAAATTAAAAATTGCAGGTTCGATGGTGTGCAGGAGATAACTTACCTGAAACTTGAAAGAATGGGCATTGTTAAGCCAATAATTTCCTAATATTGTCCAATAGGGCTACATTTTGGTACTCTTGCATGATTTTTCGCATACTCATTCACTTACTATTTTCAACATTGTTGTTCAAAATATGCCGGGCATGCCCACTTCCAACCCTGGCTCCCGTAAAATGTTTTGAAATGACTATTTAGAATGTAGTGTCCTCATGGACAAAATGTTCAGGGCCAACTCGACTTGGAAGGGACATTCCTGTGTACTTCGGGAAAGGAATGGGAGCCTCTGGAACTGGGAAAAATTTGCGTCATGAAGATCTAAACTAGAAAAACAAATTTTTGTATGTTTTTACAAAGTGGATACAAATGATTTTGATTGATATTTGTTGTCTTGATGTATCAGATGTCATGATGTAATGAAGAGATGAAAATTACAACAATTCATTGTTTTGATCAGAAAAAATACTTACTTATCAGGCATGAACTATACACATAAAAAGTTTCAGTGGTTTAGAGAAGGAGAATAAATGCTGATTTGGTGATGGGAAAGGATCCTTTTTTGGTACTCTGTTGCTGGCAAGGATTATCACTACTTGGGGATGTGGTGATGAGATGCAACAGTTAAAAGCCAAGCTTCCAGAAATGATAAAGAGTTCTTTTCGACAATTGATCATACTTTGCAGTGTGCAAAATTTCAGAAATTACTCTAACCGACAGACCTTTTTTATGTTTGGGTTGGACAAGCCGAACATTCGGCTGTGTAAAGATTCTTGGAAAGCTGTTTTTTAATCATTAACAAGTATTACTATATTGCATGGGATTGAAATATATATAGCCTCTCAAGGCAAAAATCTGAAAATCTTTGAGAATACAAGAAAGGCTGATTAAGTTACTTAGACCATTCAAGATGCATATTTGGTAGATGGTCATCCGTTCGTGTAATCACCATGTGAACGAAACAAGTGTTCTTGTAAAATTTTGCACACTGTTTTATTCACTGATTGTATTTTAATTTGATAAAAACATGTGTGTCATCTACAAAACAAAACTTTCCCCAAGAAAATGGTGCCCAGAATGGATGTAAATACAATAAATTCAGAACAGTTCAAAAAATTGAGGAAGGAATTCTGTGTTCTCCCTTGCATCATATTACAGTATTCATCATGAGCGATATCCAGTTATCCTAGTCTGATAATATTTTATTGTTAAATCACTGTTTGTAACAAGCCCATGGTTAAATTGCTACAAAAGTAAGGGAAATTTGTTTTCTTTGAAATTTCCACCACTGATATTCCATAAATGTGAATTAAATATCCACAAAATATACATCAAAACAAAGGCTGAGATGCATAGAGCACAAAATTATATGTTAATCAACTCATGGATTTGACACAGCCAGCAATGGTTCCTGGAAGTCTGCTACTGTATATGTTCGGGAACTGATAAAAAATAATACAGTGGTGTAGCCAGGGAGAAGGGGGGGGGGGGTGCCACCCCACTAAAATGATAGTGCCCCTCCCCCTCCCCCAAATGGGAAAATTAAAGCATTAGAGGGTCCCAGATTCACGCTGAGGGTAGGTGTATTGAATTTTCAAACTTTTATTTGAGGAGCCCTTTTCCGAATCTGGACCCCCACCAATAAGAAGGAGGATACCGTTGGCCTGAGGTGGGGGTAAGTATGGCCTTCCCATTGGTGGAGGTTTGCCCCACCCACCCATTGGAGAACCATACCTACCTACTCCCCAGGCCTACAACGACCTGGAACCCGGCAACCGCCAAAAAGATTACGCCCCCACCCATTACAGTTACAACTAAAAGTCCTGTCCTGAAATGCGCACATATAGCACGTTGATATGCGCGTTTATCTACGCGTTATGACCATAGTAAGGCTATCAAATTGTGTACATGCGGCCTGTGCACAAGCAATGTTTCAGCCAATGGACCTCCGGGTAACCCGGAGGTCCATTGGCAGAAACATTGCCTGTGTTTGCTATGAGTAACCAGGAGAACCTGCCGTGCTTTGGATGCCATTCGATATGGCAATTGCGCGCAATTCCTACGCGCAATTAAGCCTAGATAAGCGCACATTTCATGACATGACTTCTAGTTTTAACTGTAATACATAGCCAAATTAATATTTCAGAACAACTTGTGGCCAAATATGCTTCAGTAATCATTATAATTGATATTGTATATATATTTTTTATGTTCTTTTCATCACACTCTCATTTTGATGCATAATATGTGGTCATACTAAACACTGAGGGATACCGAGTATTTGGAAAATAGTGGGAATGGAATGAAATGGGTATGAGGTGGATATTATGAGTTTATAAATAGATTTAAGCAGTGAGTGCATGGTTTTAATGCCATATTTGAGAATTATGAGTTCTAAAATAATAGAGCTCATAAATAATCTTCCTCTGGGTATTTAGTAGGAAGTTTTGGTAATTAATATTTATAGCGGCTGCACCTCGGTAAGAGATAGCATGAGTTACAGTGCTGGAAATGAACAAAATGACGGATGCAGTTTCAAGCTCTGTGAAATCAGAGACAGGAGTAAAATGCACCTGTGAAATATTAGTACATGTATTGAATTTTAAGAGAATACCATCACCAAACACCAGAAAGAAACTTTAAATTTTAAGGACCTGCTGAACTATGATAGTAACTTGTCACTCGCCACAGAGTGCAGCTTTCTCAAAGCAACATACAATTATATGTCCTCAAAGTGTAATAGAGCTCCACAATATTTGTCAACAAGTGCATTATTTTTAAATCCAGTTAAATAGAAAGCATGGGTGCCAATGGGAGCATTCACACTCGCATTCATCTCATTTCCAGAAACGGAGAGTTAGTGATGGAATTGTGGTCCCAGATGACAAGGCAAAACCCAGAGTTTTATATGGCTGCACAGTAAATCAATAAACCAATATATACCGGTATTCAATCCAGGATTGATTGAACAGTGAATAAAATCTTGAAGTTTGAGGTAACCTACATATGCTTATCGTTCATCTGGACATTAATAAAGAGGATAGATTAATTTATTTATTTATTGGTGTTTAAGGTCACATACTTATGCACAATGGCTAATCGTGACCGTGACAGTTTTACGGGTGGAGGAAGCCGGAGTACCCGGAGAGAACCACCGAGCAACGACGAGCAGCTGTCAGCCCTCCAACATCGTAACTCTGAACTCTGCACCACAGCACAGGCAGGGTTAGATTGGTTGAAGACATGCGCACCATCGACGTGCAGTACGCCTCAGTACACAGCGTTATCGTGCCCCCATGTAGGCAATCGGGGTGAAGTGTCTTGCCCAATGACACAACGCGGTTGCCGCAGGTGGGATTCGAACCGAGGACCTCTCGGCTTGCAGCCTGCACCTCTACCAACTGAGCCACCGCGCCCCAGAGGATAGATTACAGTACAGACATTGTGGACGGGTCAAAATCCAATGGGTGGGGATTTTTCCATGCAAATAATTCAGAGATGATCCGGCACATACATGTAGCGTAATTTCCACCAATGAAACACCAGGGTAATCCCAGTGCATCATTGGTGGAAATTTTGCTAGATGATTATTTCTGAATTATATGCGTGGAAAAAATGTCAACAGGTGGATTTTGACGCGTCCACGATAGCCCTACTGGATGACAGTTCACAGATTTGGAAAGCATCTGTGGCAAGCACATTGGGCAGGGCGTCAGCTGTCTTAGGGAGTTTGAGCATTGAAGAGAAGGGTCTTCCCACAGGAACATTTTAAAACAGTGCTATCGAATATGGTGATGAGACACAACTTTTTGACAAACTGTTTGTAGTTCCAGATGAACAACTTTTCGGTTATTTGTTTTTTCATTTTAGATAACCATTAACCACCAGAGGAACAATAAAATAGATTTTATGACCTGATTGAATAGTGGTGTAATTAAAAAAAATATCAATTTATTGTCATTATTTATTTACCAACAATTTGATTTTCAAGATGCCTCAAGTATTTTTTTTTGCCTGTAGTCTCGAATGAATATCATCCCTTTACCTAATGAATCAGCCGCATCATCAAATTGCACAGTCGAAAAAATATTATTTTTTAACAAAAATTGAGCAAAACCATATCAAGTGACCACTCATTTAAAGCGAGCCTGTCAAGCTCATTCCAATGAGGGGGTCACATGATATGGTTTTATTGCTAAACTAATATTTAAAATAAATGAAAGTGTTAATGACACTGTAGCTCAACTTGTCAAGACATGTACATGTATAGTATGTGACACAGCAGTGACAAACATCTAGGTAATGACCTGATAACAAAGGTACATATAAAGTATTGTAACAGTCTGTACATAAATACTGACCGTAGCCTGTAACAAATGTATAGGTAAAGTATTGTAAAGGTGGGTGACAGTCAGATACTAAACTAGAAAAGAAATCTTTGAGTCCCAGAGTGGGTCTGACTGAACCCCAAAATATTTGTTCTGATAGCACAGTGATAACAAAGGCACCCCAAAACACACTCATTCCTGTCCCAAGGTGAAAAAAGGGACCGGTACCCAAGAAGTTTTGTGAAGATCAGTTCATAAATACGAGCTGTATAGAAGTTGTGACAAAAAACTGATTGGACCTAATTTCGGTACAAAATGGCCACTGGCAGCCATCTTGAATTTTGGACCGCACTCAGAAACACTCGTTCTCGTCCCAAGGTGATAACAAAGGTACCCAAGAAGTTTCGTAAAGATCGGTTCATAAATAAGGCCTCTAGCCTGAGCCGTATAGAAGTTGAGTACAAACAATTGATTAGACCTAATTTCGGTACAAAATGGCCACTGGCAGCCATCTTGAATTGTGGACCGCACTCAGAAACACTCGTTCTCGTCCCAGGGTGATAACAAAGGTACTCAAGAAGTTTCGTGAAGATCGGTTGATAAATACAGCCTCTAGCCAGAGCCGTATTGACATGTGTACTTACTGTGTGTAAGTAGCACTGAAAAAATCAAAGTTCATCTAATTTGCATAATTTCTGCACGAAAAAAACCCCGCATTTTTGTGATGTATCCCATGGTACTAAACATTCACACACACAATTTTTCAAATCAGCACTTTCACATGGAAGTTCTGTGCAAAAATCTGATTGCACCTAATTTTGTATAAAATGGCCGCCATCGGCCATCTTGAATTTTGGACCGCACCCCAAAACACTCGTTCTCGTCCCACGGTGATACCAAAGGTACCCAAGAAGTTTCGTAAAGGTCGGTTTATAAATACGGCCTCTAGCCCGAGCCGTATTGGCATTTGCACTTACAGTGCTGAAAGTAACACTACATACATCAAAGTTAGTCTAATTTGCATAATTTACGTACGAGAAAAAACCTGTATTATATGTGATGTATCCCATGGTACTAAACATTCATACAAAAAATTATTCAAATCAGCGCTTTCATATGGAAGTTCTGTGCAAAAATCTTATTTCACCTAAGTCTGTACAAAATGCCCGCCAGCAGCCAACTTGAATTTCGGATTGGACCCAAAAACACCGCCAAAGTTGAGCTAAAAATTGTGATATTGTCAGTGTTGGGTACAAGGTAATTCAAACTGAATCATCAAGGCATGCTGATTCATTCCAACAATGATGGCTCAAGTCCAGATTATTGGACATACAGAATGCAGATAGTGTATTATCACTAAATCACCCATAGAATGGAGATTCCACCCAAACAATAATTGCTAATTTGTTGCAATGCATCACAAGCACAAGCAAAACTCCAGCCAATGAACCTCCGGGTTAAACCTGGATGTACACCGGCTGAAACATTTTGTTTTTTGTCCATACGTACAGTATTTGAAAGTGATACTCTGGGTGATAACTCCACTCTGCCAATGATTTAATCACAAACCACTCTCCATGTACTGTATGTTCAGTTATCTGAACAGTCTTTCAATACACTGGCATACCTCAGTATTTTTATTGATACCGATACTGGTATTTAATTTTGAATATCGTGCAGCCCTAGCGCTTCTGTCAAATTTCTAAAGAAAGCCCATCGTGCACAAGAACGGCACAAATTTGACAACAATTTCAAAGGAAAAGTGAATAAATCTGTCCAAGACAACAACCCAATTTTCAATGAAATAAACTTCAAACAAAGGCCCTAATATGGGGAATATCATAAATTAAGTGAACCAATAAGCCTTGATGAGGTCATGGGTATAATTACAAAATGTCCACCGAAAACGAAGTCTCTTACAAAATATCGAAACAGTGTTCCATCATCATCTTCAGTGGACTCGAAACAAGCTTGCTTGGATGGGACCAGCATACATATTAAATAAATAGAGAGATTAATACAGATATAAGACCCCTCTTTAAGGGCTTTAGTGTCTGTGTCTGTGTCTTTGGGTGTATGTGCTTGTGGGGATGTGTGTAGTGTTGTCATGAGTTTAACCCCACTACCTTATACAGTGGTAGCTAGGTACTGACTGTAAAAACTGGCACGGTACTTAACATGCTATATTTACACCAAATTAATACCCTATACTCTAGTTAAACTGGAAGCAATGTAATGGACACTGCACTGCCCTGGACTAGTCCACTTGGAAACAAATGGACCACCTAGCTGTGTACCAGACTGCTATTTGTTGGACTGGGTCACAAGATATTTCAAATCCCACAGTGTCCCTGGACCCTGTGCAACTTTGGCGTGCTGAAACTTTTATTCATTCAGTGCATGGGTCTGATCATACATGCATATCTGATTATAACTACGATCTAAAATGTCTTGGATGTCTCCCACCTTCAACATACATGTCTGTTTCTCGACAGATGGGTAATGAGGGTGAAAACTTCAAAAACAAAAAGGGTCAACTAAAAACCCAAGGCTATATTAATGCTGTTGACCCCGAGCCAGAATGGCTAAAAAATATACTGAATATATACATATACTAAATACAACCTGCAGCTTCGGGTGTACTGATTCTTATCATAGTACGCCACAAAAGACTACTAGTAATAATGGCATAAAGCCAATAATAGCAAAACAATTTAAAAGCTGGTCCAAAGACTGGATAAAAGCTTATGAGAGTACATGTACTATTTTCATCAAATATTACTGTTGTCCATGTTGTGCAGGGCTCGATTTTACTGGATTCACAGAGCAGATTTCTAATCAATTTTTAACTATAGCTAATCAATTTCAAAAGTAAATCATGTCAATAATAGGAAATGCTAACCCAAATTTATCCAAGCAGGGTTACAGCGGTTGATGACATGTGCGCCATCAACGTGCAGTACGCCATAGTACACGGCATCAACGTGCCCCCATGTAGGCAACCGGGATAAAGTGCCTTGTCCAAGGACACAACATGGGCCATTCCGGAAATTGATTGAACTTGGGCCCTCTAGCACACAGGCACTCGACATATTATCAGATTTTATCAATTTTAATAACATGTATCTTTATATTATCATTACCAAAAAGTTAAAGATATGACACTTCCCAGATCAAAATTTTCAACAATCTCTATAATAGCGAATACCTCATCGATCTCGCTCATTTAAACAACAAAATGTTGTGTAATTCGCAGAGCCCCTGAGAGTTTAAGCCCAAAATTGACGGAAATTTGACTTTTATTCGCATCTTTTTCACTTTTTATCGACTGAATCGAGAGAGTAGGCTATCCACGCCAGCTTCCCCCTCTAAATTTTTCTTCCCACGTAATCTACATGTATTTATGGTGTAATGATAGCAACTATGACCTAAGAAACTAAATGAATTTCTGATTCGGGGTACCAGATTAACTTGAGAATTTTCTGTAATTCGCATGTGGAAGACACACGCCCACCCCCTCCCTCCCAACAAACTTGCAGTTAAAATATCAATAGCATGACTAGTAATGCTAATTTTAAATATCTGTGTATGACAATCAGACATGTTACCATGACAACATCTTTGATGCTTTTACCATCATTTTTCGAGAGATTAAAATGTTTTTATTGAAGTTAAGTTGTTATGTTGTTTTGTGTTGTATTGAGTGAAGCATAAAAACTTTTTTGAAATGCACGCAATTGTGTCTATAGGTAGACGACCAAGGAACCCGTAGCGTGGCACTCATTGTTCGGTTACCAGATAACAGCTGGCATGATTAGTTGACTCTCTCGATTCATATTTTAGAGATTGTTAAAAAATTTGATCTGGAGAGTGTCATACATTTACTTTTTTTTAGTATTGATAATATAATATATATTGTATTAAAATTGCTAAAACCTGATAATACGTCGAGTGCCTGTGCCTCTAGCATAGAAGTCTAACTGTCTACCACTGAGATACTGCACTCCCTAGTGGGGAATTAAATCTTACAAGTTGAGACTTCTATTTTCTTACATAAGTAAACAATAACCAAATAATAAATTTGGGACATTAAAACATTTTGCTTTAGTATACATGTAAATCAAAGTATAATTTGCTGAAAAAGAAATTCATAGAGGGCGACTTGCTCCAATACGATGATTTTAAATGTTGGGACGAATCGTCCTGATGTTAAAAAAACAAATTCATTTGGGACGAATTGACTCGATACTCTGAAAAAAATTGTTAGCATGAATCGCCATGGTTGTCACTTTGGGACGAAACATCCTGCCACGCTGGGTGAAAGATCCCAGGATGAACAGGGTTTGGGATGAAATGTCACGTAAGCATGAGACCCACCCATCCCACACATGTCTCGCAAAGTATAATTTGCTGAAAACAAAATTGCATCCAAGGCGATTTGCACCGATACAATGATTTGAAAGGTTGGGGCGAATGATTGGAATCGTCCTGATGTTAAAAAAAAAAAACAAATTCATTTGGGGCGAATGAACTCGATACTCTGAAAGAAATGTTGAAATGAATCGTCCTGGTTGCCATTTTGGGACGAAACATCCTGGGATGAACCGGTTTGGGTATGAAATGTCCCGTAACCATGAGACCCACCCACCCCAAGAATTTTGATACCCTAGCTTTGTTCTTGTATATGTATGTACAGCACATTTGGCCACAAGTTGTTCTCGTGAAATATTATTAAATTATCAGTTCTGGTACGAATACGGTAGTAGACTTCCAGGAACCAGTGGTGCCTAGGTCAATGAGTTGATTACATACGTGTTTCGTGCTCTATACATCTGAATCTTCATTTTGATGTACATTTTGTGTATATTTGAAATGAAGGAATATCAGAGGTGAGAATTTTCAAAATAAACACAATTTCATTACAGTCAAGGTGCCAATAGCGGATCACTTTTTTCCTTTTTTGTGTTATTTTGCTTCTGTTATTTTTTTAAAAATTTCAAGCGTATTCAGTGGTAAGAACAATTCTTCCTCTACATGACTGGCACCAACCTTTTTTAAAACTATAATGGATGGAAGACTTAATTGATTAGGCGTGTGTACCACCGTCGGGTGCCAATAGTGGATCACTTCCGCCAATAGCGGATCACGTGATTCAATTTGATTCTACCTGTTAGGATGGACACTTTCTCCCTATTATTTACTGGTTTTGAATCGCAAAACATATTTCAGATTGTTTTCAGACAGGCTGGTAGCAAAAAAAAAATTGCAGTATAGACTGGTGGAGCTAACGAATGAGGGGGGGGGGGGGGGCAGGACGATGGCGCAAAGTGTTGTGCGTCATCATGTTTGATCAGATATGTATCCTGTGCAATTCAACAATTCGAGGCGTACAACTCACTAGTCGCGAGAGCCTGAAAATCCTAAATGGAGGCTGGTGGCACCAACAACGGGGATGTACGGGGGTGGGAGGGGGGGGGTGCTCTCACCCCTGGTGCTAACGCAGATTCCCTTTCCTGTCCCTGTGTTAAAAATGTTTCGGCACCACCCCTGTTCTGCGAGTATTAAACGAAAATGACCGAACTTAATGAATGTCATATCCAAAACTTTTGATTGCAACAGGATGGCGATCTGTGACATATCATCGATCTATCAACAAATACCGGCGATGTCCATCAGAGACGTCATCTGACGAAATTGGTCATATTTTCAAACGCTGTCGGACACAACTGAGGAGGGGCTATACCACCTCATTGGTCGGACCTGGCCAGTCAGAAATGCTCGTGTTTTCCTACGGGGTCAGAGCCTTTCGATGAGGGGGTTGTAGCCCCATCCTCCCGATCACACATGGAACATCATTTACAGCAAGCCCCCAATTACTGCGCACTCACTCTCTTTGTCAAATCGTTTTCCTCATGCTGATGGTGATGGAGGTGAGGTTCTTTGTGTTTTTAGGTCAGTTAGTGAGTTCAGTAGCATGGTCAACAGCCTTGGGGCTACCCAACAATGTGTCGCAAGTTCGAGCTTTCAACAAATTCAGGTTTGACAAACTTGTCGAGTAGACAATGGATTGTCTATCCGGTTTATAAGAAGCAAGAGACATATGTCAGATTTATTTATTTATTTTGATTGGTGTTTAACGACACTTTAACAGGTAGGGCACATTGTGTCGGTAACAGGCTTACATACGACGGAAGCCAAGACAGCCAGAGGAAACAACTGAGCAACAACAAATGCATCACTCCAGACTCTACTAAGCACTGCACGACAGTAC
Source organism: Pictodentalium vernedei (assembly GCA_031216915.1). Taxonomy (NCBI): domain Eukaryota; kingdom Metazoa; phylum Mollusca; class Scaphopoda; order Dentaliida; family Dentaliidae; genus Pictodentalium; species Pictodentalium vernedei. Next base: position 187,822,272 of record CM062297.1, on the reverse strand, counting down.
CATGCACTGTGGAGCACAGGCTGGGTTAGATAGGTTGGAGACACGTGCACCCCAGCATGCACCCCACCCCCAACACACACACATACATGGGCAATATTGGGGTAAATTGCATTGCCCAGGGACACAGGAGCAGGTTGACTAATTTCCAAATAGATAAAAATTAAGTGACAGCAGCATTTTCGTAATTAAAAGTTCTACAATCTGCAAACTCCTTCAGCTTCTCTGACCATTTTTGAAGTTCTCAAGCTAGTAAATTTTTATAGTATGGGTTCCAGGCGCGTAGCCACAGGGGACTTGAGCTGTGCCCCCCCCCCCCTAAAAGAGAGAGAGGGATGGAGAGAGAGAGAAAGAGGGAGAGGGCGGGAGGGGAAAGAGATGAAACGTGATAATAGAAGTATATAAAATGCAAAGAGAGAGACCACGCTACCGAAGCGATGTCGCATTTTCAGTAGGGCTGCCATATACCTGGTCATTGATTAGGCTAACCGGAGTGGATCTTGCCAGGATTCCTGGCAAGATCTGCTCCGGCTAGCCTAATCAGTGACCAGGTAGGCTCCTAAATTAAAAGGCAGCGGGCTCCAGGGGTCGGTTGGCATCATGTAGCTTCTTACATTTTGCACCCCCCCCCCCCCCGGACTTGTCCAGGGTACTCCCAACGGGTGAGCCGCCATTGATCTTTAAACTTGAAAGTCGCAACATCCTGGTTAAAAATATCAAGTTTTGCTACTGTAAAAAAGAAGACAATTTTCACTCCAAAACCTACCAGAATGCACCATTTGAGATGTAGATTTTCAGATTTTATTGGGATGAGAACCCCCTTAACCCCCCCCCCCCCCCCCCATCTCTTTAATTCCCCTACTGATCTTTGGAGATTTGATGGGTATCTCTCAATGAAATCATGCAAATGTGGATATCATTGGACCGGCTCGGTGATCTCCAATGATATCCATATTTCCTTGGTTGTAATATGCAACATTCAATATATTTCAGATTTTAGGAGCCCAATTTGTGTGAACTTTCTGGGCGTTTTCTGCCGCTTTGTTGGATAAAGGATCAATGTGCGTTCTCTTCCGATAATCGCGGGGAATCGGCGGCAAGCCCTTATATTATTGTAACTGCTAGTGAGTTGTGGGGGATATATTTTAGTTTTTCTGCACAAACTGAAATCGGAACACAGCACTCGAAGTTTGTCAGCTAGCGTTTGGAACGGTAACAACTTTTAAAACACAAAATAACGAGTGGTAGGCCTAGACTTTCACTGCAAGTTGCTCAAGAATTCGTATGATCGCCGAGTGAATTCAATCAGTTACATGTATTTTATTTGGGTTTTTCTTAATTTTCTTATATCTCGGAACACTACATTAAGATTTGAAAAAAAAATTATTAGCAAATTTCGATGAGAATGTGGAAATGATCCTGTGGTTGTCATATTTGCACTATCCGAAACAACACATGCAAATAATTCGTTTCACATGTCATCACGGTAAACAAAATTGAGTTTGCCGCGTTTCCTCGTTTTTGCAGTGCGTGATCCGCTAATGGGTAGTTGACCGAGGCACGCGGATCGAAGTTTATTTCATCTTTTCGTGTCTGATTGGTCTGGACATTTTTAAAATTAGATTGCCTATATTCTAACCTTCAAAATAACACCAAACACCATAAACTTTAACTTTTGTTGAGCTGGTGAACTTCGTGTTTGTTTTTTGTTTTCGTTTCAGTTCTTGGAAAAACTTCCCCAAATCGGAGGGTTTTTTTCTGTATTAAACGGCAGACTTCACAGGTGATATTCTTCCGGTTGCTAAACATTGGCCATACCTACATGACTGTGGACTCGGTTCATAAATCAAACAATCACTTTTAATTCAACGTGATCATTCATGACTGAGTGATCCGCTAATGGGGTTGATCCGCTATTGGCACCTTGACTGTACTTATATAGCCTAGCCCCTTAAAATTTCGGAGTCCCCTAGCTCAACTTATGTGCTTTGTTTGCAGTTTATATTTCAAATCGGATATTTATTGCTGCAATTTGCAATTTACAAACAAGAATAGCACGTAATTTAAGTCGTAAATATCAAAGCTGGAATTCCATCTACGGAGTGTAACGCAAATTACTGCTCCTCTGCGAAAAACTGCACTACTACATACTGCGCATTAATCTCATTAATTGAAGTTTACTGGCTGGGTGCAGTTTTTCGCAACCCTATATTCTTGGTGTTAAGTTGCGAAAAACTGCTCCGGCCGGGAATGCGTCAATTAATGTGGCTGGCAAGTGGTTATTTCCTATAGGAACAGATTTAGCTCTATTAAACATCCCTTATTATCCGTTTAACCGTGTTTCATCTAGCCACGTCCTTTGTTAATCTCATTAATTGAAGTTTACTGGCTGGGTGCAGTTTTTCGCAACCCTATATTCTTGGTGTTAAGTTACGAAAAACTGCCCCGGTCGGGAATGCGTCAATTAATGTGGCTGGCAAGTGGTTATTTCCTATAGGAACAGGTTTAGCTCTAATAAACATCCCTTATTATCCGTTTAACCGTGTTTCATCTACCCACGTCCTTTGTTAATCTCATTAATTGGAGTTTACTGGCTGGGTGCAGTTTTTCGCAACCCTATATTCTTGGTGTTAAGTTGCGAAAAACTGCCCCGGCCGGGAATGCGTCAATTAATGTGGCTGGCAAGTGGTTATTTCCTATAGGAACAGGATTAGCTCTATTAAACATCCCTTATTATCCGTTTAACCGTGTTTCATCTACTCACGTCCTTTGTTAATCTCATTAATTGAAGTTTACTGGCTGGGTGCAGTTTTTCGCAACCCTATATTCTTGGTGTTAAGTTGCGAAAAACTGCTCCAACCGGGAATGCATCAATTAATGTGACTGACAAATATTTGTTTCATGCAGGTAGACATTTCTTATCACTCATTTAACGCTCTTATCTATTCTATTTTCCAGATGGTACTCTGTTTTATGAAAGTTTAAAGGAGATGCCAGTAAACGAGTTATATTGAACGACCAAGAAAAAACAGAAATATTTAAAGAATGTCATGGTTCTGTTGATGGGGGTCATTTCGGACAGAAAAAGACTCAAGAGAAAATAGCATCTAGATTCTACTGGAAAGGAATGACAAATGACATCAAACTGTGGATAGACTGTTGCGATGCCTGTCAAAGGACGGAAAAAGTAAAGACTGTTCGTTGTGCCGAACTTAAACCCATTGTGTCGTCAGAGCCATGGGAGTTTGTTGGGATGGATTTAATTCGCCCACTGACAACAACTAAGGCAGGTCACAAGTACATACTGACAATGACATGTCTCTTTTCAAAATGGGTTGTAGCCTACCCATTGAGCGAAAAATCTGCCAGTGCTGTGAGTGGAGTGCTCAGGAAGACATTTTATCTGTTTGGGGCCCCCAAGAAAATGCTATCAGATAACGGCGGTGAATTTGTAAATTCAATAAATGATTGTCTTTTTTATAGAATTTGGAATTCAGCGCAGACTTACTGCTGCATACCATCCACAGACAAATGGACAAGACGAGAGAACAAATAGAAATGTGAAAGAGAGACTCAAGAAAGTAATAAACGAAAATCAAGACGATTGGGACTCGCTACTTGATGCTGTGGTGTATTCAATAAACTCCTCAGTTCAGGGATCGACTAAATTCACGCCATTCCAATTAATGATGGGACGAAAGCCACGCTTGATGAGCGAATTCATTGATGACTCACCAAATGAATTACCGGTTGTCCCTTGTCCGGATGAGGAGACGATTATAAAACACATTGAGGATGCTTCAGATACTTGCAACAAAACTAAAACCAATATTGAAAGTGCACAAAACAAACAAAAGAAACATTTTGATAAAAGGTTTTCTAAGAGCATTAAAAGAACAAAAAGTGTTGCATTTGAAGTTGGTGACTCTGTTCTGCTCGCGAACAAGGCTAAACAGGACAAGATCCATTCAAAACTAATTCCAAATTGGTTAGGCCCCCATAAGGTTAGTGAAATTGTAAAGACTATTGCCAAATTACAGGATAGTGATGGAGCAATCTTAAAAGCAAATATAAAAGACTTGAAAAATTACTGCTCGGAATCTGAGAAGCAACCACAGGTTGTCAATGACATACCACATCCAGAACAAACGAGCGAAAATGTACGGGACAAATGCGATCTTATGGCTTCATTAAACTTGAAAAGGGCATGTGATAAAGATGATGAACTTCCCGACCTGCAGACTGAAATGATAGGCTCCGACAAACCCCATCAGACGAGTAACAGTATTCATTTTCAGCCGCAAACATCAGTTGCTAGCGACGATAACGTGATTTGTTTGGGTGAGAGTAAAGTGCCTGTGTCTTTAGTGCCACACCCACATAAGCGACTACTGGCATCACCACTACTTAATTCCTCAGATAGAGCTATTGTCAGTCGTGGTGATTGGCTACACGACAATCATATAGACACCGCCCAATTTTTACTGGCACGAGACTATCCCGACATTCAAGGTTTTCAGAGTGCATATTCCCTTCAGTCAGCTACAGCTGGAGGACATATATTCAGCCCCAGTAATGCCTTTGTGCAGATACTCAACATAGGTGAAAATCATTGGATCACAGCCTCCAACATAGGCGCAGATGACTCAAACGTGTTTGTTTATGACAGTTTAGGAGTTAGCACACCATTGGTTTTGAAACGAACGTGTGCAGCTCTTATGTTCTCTCAATCTAAGACTTTGTCAATAATTCATAAAGATATACACCAACAGGTTGGCACGGATGACTGTGGGTTATTTGCGATAGCCAATGCAGTGTGTTTGTGTAACGGTGAGGACCCATCAAAATTTATATGGGATCAGAAGGTGATGATAGCTCATTTTCTGGAGAGTATCGACAGGAACAAGTTGCAGCTCTTTCCTGTTCGTAAGCTGAGAAGGACAATTCAGACAGAAAAAAAGACACAACATTTCATCATATTTTGTCACTGTTGGCAACAAAAAGATAAAAAGCCATTGACACAATGCAAAGGGTGCCGCGAATGGTATCACGAAGAGTGTGACAATTTGAATTCAAATATTGGCATTTTAAATTGCTCTCGTTGTAAATAATTTGATAGTTGGTGTCCATACCTTGCATCATAGCTGCACTGGGTGGAAAACTTTTCCGCCTTCACTTAACCCTTTACCCAACGTAACGGCCAAAACCGGCCAGCGCTATTCTCAAAAATCGCCAATTAATTTTCATTATTTTTTTCATTTTTGTCTCAAAAACATAGGTTATGACCCCTCATTGGAACGAGCTCGTTGAGCTCGTTCCAATGAGGGGTCATAACCTATGTTTTTGAGACAAAAAATGAAAAAAATTAGTTATTCGAGAATTTTTTTTGCATGTGTCGTCTGCTTTTCATGTTAGGTAAAGGGTTAACTGAACTGGTTGAAACATTTGTGCAGGAAACATTTTTATAAGCAACATTGCTCATAGAATATAATGCTGCGAAAAACTGCACAAACACAGTAAACCTCAAGTAATTTATATCAATATTGAACACCAGCGTGGCACATGGTTATATGAGTAATTATACAAGTAAAAGTTCCGAATGTAAATAACTAAATCTGTCACATTAATTGGAGTAAACCAGGCCAGAGCAGTTTTTCCCCACAAAGCACCAAGAAACATTTTGCGAAAAACTGCACCGAGCCAGTAAACTTCAATTAATGTGATTAACAAAGGACAGATGGGTAGATGAAACATGGTTAAACAGATAATAAGGGATATTTAATACAACTACAGGAAAAATAACCACTTGTAAGTCACATTAATTGACATATTCCCGGCCGGGGCTGCTTTTCGCAACTTAGCACCAAGAATGTAGGGTTGCGAAAAACTGCAACAAACTAGTAAAATCGCCATTAAATTTTTATTATGTTTTTATTTTTTATCTCAAAAACATTATTATGTTTTCAATTTTTGTCTCACAAACATAACGTATGACACCTCATTGGAACGAGCTTGTTGACATTTTTTGGTTATTCAGTTTGTTTGGATAGTCTCATCTTCTGTCCGCGTTGGGTAAAGGGTTAAACACCGTTAAGCTGTATATTTATAAAGGTTTTATATTTTGCGAATATTTATCATTTGTGAGTTTACTCTATGACCTATATGCAATTAACAGGTACAATTTGTACTGACAGTAGGCCTATGGTAAATGGTTTTGTGTTTGAAAATTATATTCAATTAACAGGGCTATTCAATTAAGAGATATCCAGTTAGGTAGGCTCCACTGTATATTATAATTATATTATAATTTAATATATAAATAAACAAACTTTATTATTATTAAAAAATGTGCCTATTAATTTGTGTCTTTGTTGTCTGTTCCAAATCCCACTTCCATCAGAGATGTGCTCCAAAACATTTCCCCCCCCCCCCCCCACACCCGTACCATCTTCTGCTCAGCCCTTCGGTAGCATATCATGTTGCCCTGAAACTGCTCCCCCTCCAAACAAATCCCTATGAACGTACTAAATTCGAAAAATATTCCACGCCTGTGTCCACAAAACAAATTATGTAGGCGGAGTGACAGCATACAGTGGGCGGTCGCGCATGCGCTGTATTTAGTAGTGCAGTTTTTCGCAGAGGAGCAGTAATTTGCGTTACACGGAGTCCCCACTATTCGGGTGGTCGAAACCAGCTGTTGGAAATTTTCAGGCCAGAAGGAGCTTATTTTATGATTTCGATATTTATGGCTCCTTCTCTCTCCGACAAAAATGAATGATTATAAAAATCAGCCACCCAGACCCACTTGGCTTTCATTTCAATTGGAGTACATGTATGCCGAAATTTGGTGAAACGGCATTCGGCAAGTTGTGAATGTGATTGACGGTCTTCATCAGAGACTCCTCACCAAAGAAATAATGGCGTATGTAGTTCAATATTTATTTTTTACAAGCACTCAAGTCATATAAAGACCCACTAATTTATTTGTGACTGAATTTATACGGTCATGCTTATTGTAAGCTTCATTCAACACGAACGTAGGCCTACATCAACATCCGGTGCACGTTATTCACGCGAGAATTTGAGAAGCCTCCGAAACTCCGTAAAATGAAAAAGTGATCTTTGCAAACCATAAAATATATGGATATACCTAATTTCTTTAAAAAAGCGTATATGTCTGGTAAACTTGTCTGAAATTACTTCAAGTATGAATATAATGACGAAAAACCGTAGTATGACAAAACATACGCTTTAAAAACATGAATTACAGGCGCGTCAAAAATCGCCCGCAAATATATACGGTTTTCCAAGTTTGAGTTTTTTAGCATGGAATATCTCGAAAAATGTTGTTTTAAATTAAAAACAGATTTGTTCTCGTTATTTAGCGTGCAAAACTTAACATTTCTGCATACAGGTGTTTCTGCACACATCTCTTGTTCTTTAGCGCGGAGGCACTGAACATTTGGGCAACGTGAAACAGGTTGCCCAAATGTTTTACCACGTAAAAAAACGACATTTGGACAACTTTCGGTTGTCCAAATGTCGTTTACATGAATATATATATATATATATAATATATATATACAGACAGAACCGCACAAGCGTTTGAATGGGTTAATGTTTATCGCACGAGTTTGGTTGGGCGCAATAATACCACGAGAGGCGAAGCCTCGAGCGGTATTCTGCGCCAAACCTTCGCAAATTTCTAAAACAGGCCTTTTACAGTAATACTAAGTGAGAATTAACCTATCCTTCTGAGAAGTAAAGGAAATAAAATAAGACAAAAATCCCAATTATTCTTCACAAGCAGGAGACCAGGTTTATTGTTATTTCGTACGCTGATTGAACTTTCATTCATAGTTTCAACTTGCAAATTGTAATGCGTCACCACTTCGATCGATGAAACACTGTTCATCTGAAATACAGTTCACCGTATTTTTGTGCCTCAATTTTACAGCGCGAATTCTGAACGGTTGATGTGATTCCCACCAAAAAAGTTACCACACATTCACAAAAACAATAGGTGTAAATTCGGAAAATCCATCAATGAGAAATTATAAAAAAAAACTCACATGTTTATCTGACTTCCAAATTCCCTGCGACTGTTGTTACTCGACTTGTTGACAGACCGGTTAAGATTTTAGTCAAGATTACAGTAGCCATTGTCAATTCACCCCAGGTAAATTAAATTTATATCCTTATTGTCCAAGAGAAATTATCGTATTGTTCACTATTCCTGCTCAAAATGTATTAAAGTTCGTGTTATAGCCTTTAACATGGGGTACAGAATCCATACGAATTCAAGTGAATATCGACAGGCAATTTGTTTTGGATTTCGATTTGGTGACCTAGAAACTTGCTCGCGCAACGTCATTCATTCGAAATGACGTCACTCATAGACGCTTTCATGTTCTGTTTACATTGTTCTTCAGTTTGAACTGTATGTGAGTCATTTCCTTGTCATACTTTAACCCATCGGGTTATTTAGTCAGTCAGTATTGTTCACGTTAAGAAAATAAATTAGAAAGTTTCTTTTGATGGTCGGACAGTCATTACTACATGAGTTTCTTCAGAAACAATATAAACTCAGATACAATAGACTGCGAACATCCACTTTACAACATCAAAATAAATGACCCATCGCATCGAAACGGGCCCATGTACTGTATCCCCAGAAATATGACTGGTTCCATTCTTACATTAAAAAAGTGCCAAAATCTGTATCCCACACGTGTGCAATAAAAGTTTATTTTTATCACACATCCTAGAATGCCGTGGTCAAACCTTAATTTTAAATGGGTGTGTAATAAATATCCCTGTTTCATACATTAGGGAGACTTTTGGTGTGTAAAAAACATACATTAAGGAGACATCAGTATTAGGGGGACATATACGTGTCCCCCTAATATTTTGATCTTCAATTGCCACTTTTTGTGTGATTTTCTTTTTTTAATTTTGATTCTCTTGAATTCAACTAAACAATATATTTTTTGTTATGCATCCGATGTGGCTTTTGAGTCTGTACCCGAGCCACAAACGCGTGGTGAAATTTTGATGTGCTATATATTCGCTTGTCAAAAAACAGTCATTAAGTGTACTTTCAATTAAAGTTATTTTTCTCTTTTTTCGGGCGATATGTTTTAATTGTATGATTACTTGATGACCGAAAGTATACTGAAAAATCACCAAACAAAAATAATCAGTCTGTCATTTAAAATCCAAGGATATATTTGATAATCTTTTTTTTGTGTGTCCATTTTCAGAAAATTTCTGAGGTTTCGGGTTACATGGTAAAAAAAAGGTACATTATGGGTACTTTGAATCATACATATATTTGAATCAGACATTGAGAAACACAGAATGAATTGATTAAAAAAAAGTAATAAACTGTTATTTTCGTATAAAAAACAGTCAACACAATAACCCCTGCTGTTCTGATTACCAGAGTTAGTAATTATTCGCGAGGAAAATTGTGCAGTGCATGTTGATAGTGTGGGCGAGTTCTTCAGAATGTGCGGTAGGGCTAGGTAGCTGGGGACTGGTGCTAGGTCTTTTGGTGTCCACCAGTTATTTATTTATTTATTTATTTATTTATTTATTTATTTATTTATTTATTTATTTATTTATTTAGTAGGGTTTAACAACACATTGACAGCCAGGGTTATATCATGTCGGGGACAGTATTACGGGTGGAGGGAGCTGGGGTACGCGGAGAGAACCACCGAGCAGCAACGAGCAGCTGTCAGCTCTTCAACATCGTAACTCTGAATTCTGCACCGCGGCACAGGCGGGTTAGATTGGGTGAAGACACGCGCACCACAGCAGCGGCGCCAGGATTTCGAAATAGGGGGGGGGGGGGGGGGGGGGGGGTCGCTCGACTCATGACGCACAGCGTCATCCGTGCCGCGAAGCGAGAAGGGGGGAGCTCGACACGGGGTGTTCCCCGGGCAGAATTTTGTTTTAAAAACTGCTTTTTTTTCGTTGCATTTTCCTTGTATCTGGACCATTTTTATGACTCGTTACAAACCAGAAAATATGCAATGCACACGAAACGAGTGTGACAAAAAATCGTAACAAAATATCTCGCAGCACTTTGGACTTCGGAGTATTGGTTGAAAAAGCTGGACGTTATTTGCCATACGCTCATAGGCGCCTGGGCGAAATGGGTTTTTTTCGGGGTGGGGGTGGAGGGGGTTGAAGATTTCCCCCTAAAATTGATTTTACCTGTGAGACGCGCGATGGCAAGGCAAGGGAGGGAGAATGTGTCTCATCCCCCCCCCCACCCCCACTTGGGAGCAGGATTTGCTCTAACGAAATGGAGTCGCATATAATATAGAACTGTACTGTTGAATAGTGAATCGCCGACACGCGAACGCCGGAGGCGCGAACCTGCGAGTGCCAAAGGCGCGAAGCTTTTTTGGGGAGCGGGGGGGGGGGGGGGGGGGGGAGTAGTGATCCACTCCCAGAAAATTTTGAAAAATTTATGAGCTCAGATGCGTTTTCCTGGGTTCTGGCAATAATTACAAGGCTAATTTTCAGTTCCATTTTAGTGATTTCCTGTGTCCGATTTGTACTCTTTTTGTTTAGCCCGAATTTTCCGCACTGTCATTCCTTTCGCCCGACGAGTAGGGGAGGGCCACACTGGATATTTGAAGGGGATGTTGGTGGCTGCCCCCTCTCTAGCCCCCCCCCCCCCCCCCCCCGTTGTGCCACCACTGTACGTGCAGTACGCCTTAGTACCCGGCGTCATCGTGTCTCCTTGTGGGCAATCGGAGTTAAGCGTCTTGCCCAAGGACACAACGCGTGAGCGGAAATCAGTCGCTGAGATGGTCACCCATCCTGACCCATCCAACTACTAACTGCGCTCAACGTTTCTTAACTTCGGTGATCTGACGAGAACCGGTTACCGCAACACCACCACGCGCCCTGGGTGTCCGCCAGTGGCATAGACGGCTTTCTGCTGGCGTTGAGGCAAGCCAAAATTTTCCCGACAAACTTAACCCCCACCCCTCCCCAAAAACCTTTTCACTGCAAATGTACTGTAAATTGGGTAATGACCTGGAAATTCGCCACAATAGCTTTGTTTTTACAACAACCAAGCCTCCTTCCCCCTTCCCGAAGAAACAAGCCTGCATATTTAATGCCATTAGACATAAATTCACCCAAGGCGACAAAATTGTTGGGATTTGCGGGGGGGGGGGGGGGGGGGGCGTCGCCGGCTTGCCCCCCTCCTCCGTATCTATGCCACTAATGTTCGCGTGGCAAAGGACACTTGTTTTGTATTACGGGTACGATTTGGATATTTATTGACTCGGCAACAAGTTCGTTGTAGCCGTGTCGCGAATGTTGGATAGTCTCAGCCTCGTGATCCGTACATGTGGAGCTCTATTTGAGAGATTTCCGCCCTTGACAATGATGGCTTCGTCCTATTGGGTTGGTGGTCCTGAATTTAATTGGGCATGCTGGGTGAAAGTTAGGCAGCTTCTTGGTGATTTGAACATGGATGACATCACCATGCTTTTAGTGTGCTCTATCTGTCTGTCTTGTCCTCTCTCTCTCTCTCTCTCTCTCTCCCCTGAATCTACACCAAAGTATTAAACAGTCTGGGAAGTAGGCAGACAGGCAGGTGAGTGGGTGGGCAAGCGCGAGTGGGTGGGCAGATGTGCATTCCGGCAGATGGATGGGCTGTGGGTGCGCAGTTGTAAAACATTGGCCACGCTTAAACACCAACAAATAAATAAATAAAAAATTAAAAAATGAATAAATAAACAGACACAAATAAATAAATAAATAAATAAATAAATAAATAAGAAAATAAATAAATAAATAAATATGTTGAGTTAGTCAGAACGGCGCCCACTGGGTCTATAAATAAACGCGCCGTTTTCTCTTGTGTGTGTGAATGATTGAACAGAATCGGATTATGGTATTTAATGTGTTTGGTGTGTGTGGGTTTCGGCAATATTGCCTTGTCATTAAAAATTCGGTCGATTGCATCATGCACGACAGGCCTCAATGAGGTCTGGTGCTAGGTCATTTGATGTCCGCCTGTCGCGTAGACGGCATTTTGCCGGCGTGAAGGCAAGACAACATTCTCTCACTGACCGACAATTTCCCGGTCAGTTCAACAAGCTTAAAAAAGAAGAAAAAATGCAAATGTACTGTAAATTGGTCTATGGCCGTAAAATTTACCCAATAGCTTTTTTTCTCCCCCCCCCCCCTCCATGGTCCTATCGTTCAGTTCAAAGAGCTGGACGGGCTACATGAATGAAGTCTGCCAGAGAAGGCATATAAACTCTGATTACCTGATAAATCGGATTATGGAATTTAATGTGTTTGGTTTGCATTGTCATCAAGAGTTCGGTCGATTATATCATGCATGACAGGCCTCAATGAGCCCTCTCGTGTTTTAAACAATCAACAGATTTCCAGCCCTTCTATAATCATATTTAATTCCATTTATGGACAACTATCGGAGAGGGGCTACTAAGATGAGTAAAACGTGCTACCTGTGCGCACAGGGAGGGATAACGATGGAAGGGTGTGGTTCTTAGTTTGGGCCACCAATGACGGTATTACTCAGAGATTATGCGATGGTAAAGAAATAAATAATGAATACTTCACTCATTTAGGGCTGAATGTCGTAAGAGGATAAATAACTTGATTCCGACATTTTGTTTCCTCCTTTCGTGGGTGAACGCCCCCACCCCCCAGCTCTACTCGGATCCTTTTAATTTTGCTTCGTGTTGAGCGAGGAGGAAACAATTACCCCCATTCACAAACAAATAAGCTAAAAAATCAGTGTTTCTTTCTTTTCAATCAGAATGCATTTGGTGATTTTCTATCTTTCTCTTTAAAAAAAATTTCCAGAGAATTTCTATCATAAAATTGTGCTTATCTTTTAGTGAAGACACGTTTCTTTGAAAAAGCATTTTTGAGTTTTCAAAGAAGATGTGTGAAGAAAGCGTGATTTTTGTGCGAGTAGAGAAGAAGTGACATTGAGAGAGAGAGAGAGAGAGAGAGAGAGAGAGAGAGAGAGAGAGAGCTGTGAATGATTGTTTATCGGTATTCTTTATTTGTTGATCTAATATATTTACCACCAAGGCCATGCTGTATTTGATCTATCTGTCTTAATTCTTTTTATGAAGGTGTAATCCCATTCATTTGGGCTACACAGAAGTTAAATAAACTAAACTAAGAGAAAAAGGTAGAAAATTACAAGTTTTACTGGAATCATTGGTTTTATTCAACACGTGGATGTCACTGAAATGCGAGAAATATATCGATATTTGAAATGTAAGAAATATCGAAATATCCCTGAAATCTAAGAAATATCTGTGTGACATTTATTAGGCAAACATCATAAAACATTCAATGATCGATAGAATATGTGAGTATAGATTTTCTATCATCCATTGACCATGTTGTTCCGGGTAATAAAACACTTATATGTCGCATTGAATATTATAGAATAATCCCGTTTGCTGCAACTGTCCAGATGGGATTAGGTCATCCTCTTCTGTGAAACTCTTCCCAATTCCTAATCCCCAACGGTCTAAAATCATTTAAATGCGAAATATTTTTCGGAACATTTATTGATCTGCATGATTTACGCGTCAAGAGTGGAAGATTTTGAAGAAGCAGTTAGAACTTTTATTGAGAACAGCACCAGCGAATATACAGCAATACAGAAGGTAAGTACAGGACACTTAAAATATTTTCGTACCTTATCGATGAGAGTTTGACACGTAAACTTAAAAATTATTCTTCACAGTTTTAATATAAATACATTGTGCCAAAAAAGTCGATTGCTTGTTGACAGTCACTTAACACGTAGATCGCAATAATTGAAATGTGTACCTATCCAAGCTCATAAAACTAAAGTAGCCAAATTTTTGGCGAAAATGGTTTATTCAGATTGATTGCATAAATTTCAATTTACTGTTACCTCATTACTTATTTACTACCATTACTACTAATACTACTTCCACTACTACTACTATTACTACTACTATCAGAGACTAATTCGATTAAACCCGTGTTTTAGATATATGCAGAGCCTCTTCAGGATTTGTACATTGTTGATGGAAATAAGTCCATAAAACTTTTCCCTGCAAGGGTTGTTCCAGTAATAACCGGGGTGTATTTGGAGCGCAAGTCTTAGAGCTTGCTGCATATCAGTACAAAGTGATATTCGTCCCCTATACAATTTTGACATTGTTTACATTTCCTTTCTTCCCTATTAATTTTCCCCCACCTTCCATTTTCTATTTCAAGTTTATGATTGGCAGTCCGTACTTTTAAAAGGCAATACCAGTGATGTCGTGGCAACGATATGTAATACTGACCAAGATTTGGGAAGTTTTTGATATGTTTATAGAGTTGAACCTCTAGACGAACCCTCTATATCTGCATGCCATTTTTGGAAAATTTGGTCAACTAAAATTTGTTTTATCTGGGATAATAAATGTTTTGCCAAAGGAAATTGGTTTAACCATATCACATTATACCCAGTAGATTCCAACGTTTTCTTATAATAAGATATCAGATGAGTACTTTGTCCGTTTATACTAAGAATATGTGATAGTCTATAAATTTTCTTCGCGAGTATTGACCCGGTATTCTCGTTCAACAGTCTAGACCAGTAAGTCATCATTCTCTTCGTGACACAAATACTGATTGGGTATCTTCCCAGTTCCCCATAAACCATATAATTAGGTGTACTAGAAAAAGACATAAGTATTTTACAAAACCGCAGATGTACGCTTTCAATTATTGACAGATTTTCAAAGCCCCACACTTCGCAACCGTAAAGTAAAATAAGCTGTATGAGGTAGTCAAATAACTTGAGTGCTAAATCTGCGGACAAGTTAATTTTTCGTACTTGATTCAATAATGCGAACATGGCTTTTGTGGCAATGGCCTTTCGTCTCTCAAACGAGCGACAGAAACGGCCATTACAGAAGAAGAAGAAATCTACACCTAAATATGTAAATTTATCCACGTCCTCGAGATTGTCGCCTGCTAAAACAAATTTTGGAGGATTTTTTTTGTTTTTCGTTTACTAAATATCATCACTCTTGTTTTCGCGGAGTTTACCCTCAAATACCAGGCATCGGAATAGTCGCTAAAAGCGTCCAAATATCTTTGCATACTCACTTCCGAGTCTGCAAAGTCAGGATAACCGTATCATCGGCATATAAAATACATAGGATTTTGAGATAAACCTCCAGTTCCGTATAAAATTTCTCACTTAAATAGTTAAGACCTTCTACTACGCAACCACTTAAAAAATCCTCAAGATCGTTCAAAGAAATCGAAAATAAGAAGGGGGACAAGTTTTCACCCTGTGACACCCCTATTGTGCATGGAAAAAGTGGAGATTTTTGCCTGTCTTTTGCCACACAATATTTTGTAACTTCGTACATATTCTTTATGACGCTAAATACCTTAATATTGTTCCGCAGACGCTTAACCCAAAGACCATGCCGCCAAACCGTATCAAAGGCTTTTCGAAAATCTACAAAAGTGCAGCATAATTGCCTACCACTTTGTAAGTAAATATCACCTATGGTGTACAATATATATATATATTATCTATAGTAGAGTGACCTGCTCTAAATCCCATTTGATTATCTTTCAATATATCAAATTCATCAGTAAACTGAATTAGCCTCCTGTTTAGAATACCTGTGAAAATTTTGCCAATATTACCCAATAAAGTAATGCCTCTGTAGGAGTCAGGGTCTCAGTATTCACCCTTGTTTTGTATAACGGCATTATAAGGCCTGTCGACCACCCAACCGAATAATAACCCGTGTCCAATATTAGATTAAACAATTTTAAATAGATGGGCATGATGAAAGTCATACTTGATTTTATATATTCATTACAAACACTATCAATACCTGGAGATTTATTGTTCTTCAGTTTATTTATAACTTGCCTAATTTCGTCTTCCGTAATTGGTTTATTAATATATTCTATAGAATCTGGGCACATGGTTTCCGTTAATTCATTTAGGTATGGCTGTTCATCGGTGATACTATTTAAGTCCTTAAAATGAGAGTAGAACTTATCTAATGGTATGGGAGTTTTCGACGCCGATTCTTGGGTCTGGGAACCAGCAGTATGTTGCTTCAAAGTACGCCAGAATGCCTGGGAGTCATGCCTAGAAAACGAACGAAAAGTTCGGCAACAATTGTCATTCATTTGGGCACGCTTTCTGTCCATGACTTTTCTATAATTTTTACTGGAACGTTTTAAGGCTAATTTATTTGCAAAATGTTTACGTGCTTTATATAAGCGTCTCCTTTTACGAAAGATATTTCTGTATAATTTGAACTCCTTATCAAACCATGGCCGGTCCAGTTGCCTACCCGTGGCGCCCTTTTCTGCGCAATACACACCGAAAGAACGTTTTGCCGCTGAGCACAGCAACCCTAATATGTCTCTGGCGACAGAATCTATGTCTCTCGGGGAACAATGTTGTACATTAAGACCACACAACTTTTCAAGGGTACTATCTAGTGCCTGTTTGTCAACCTGAGCCCAAAATTCACTCTGTTTACCCGTGTCCCATTTGCGAATTTTAATATAATAATGATAATAAAAATATATATCACTTATATAGCGCCTATCCTAATAAAAGCCCTAAGCGCTTTACAAAAGAAATCACGAATAAGATAGATAAAATCAATAAAGTCACCCGGTGTGTGTGTCAGCGAAGGGATAGCCTGGGAAGTTCCTCTGGTATAAGTAGGTTTTTAGTCCCTTTTTAAAACTTTCAATAGATGGTGCATTTCGTAAGGTTTTGGGTAACGAGTTCCACACATGGGGCGCGCCCTGATCCTGAAAGCCCTGTCACCTACAGTCCTCAAGTTCCCCGCGAACTGAGTTAAAAGCCCTTCGTCGCTGGATCGCAATGATCGCTGCGGCTTGTATGGTATGAGGAGTTCACTAAGGTAGCCTGGGAAGTCAGCCGAATTTCTCTGGTAGGTGAGTATTGCTAGTTTATATGTTATGCGGTCTTTAACTGGGATGTAGTGCAGCTTGGCAAGGGTGGGTGAGATGTGTTCCCTTTTCTTCTTCCGTAGAGCAATCCTAGCAGCAACGTTGATCAGCCTCTGTAAACGTTGGAGCTGGTTGTCCGGGACGTCGAAAAGCAGTGCATTACAGTAATCTATTCGACTCAAGATGAATGATGAAATCAGCTTTTTTGTGGCGTCTAAACTTATATATTTTCGGATATGACCTAGCCTTCTAATTTCAAAATATACTTACATATGTTTGATATTTGATAGGACATTGAAAGAGTGGTGTCGAAATGAACTCCGAGATTTTTCGCACTATCGGTGAAATGGATCAAGTTCTCGCCTACGAAAATGTGCTGAATTGTGATGGAATTTGTGACGGATTGTTTTGCGCACCACATCGCTTCGGTTTTGTCATCGTTGAGTTTGAGTTGGTTTGCCAACATCCAAGACTTCACCGATGACAAACATTCCTCGACGTTTGAAACAAGCTGGGCGGATCGGGTAACTGTATCATGGTCATATAACTGTGTGTCGTTTGCGTACATGTGGCACCCAACTCTGTGGCTCCTGATAATGTCACCAAGTGGTTGTGTATACAGGAGATATAGCATAGGGCCGAGTACTGAACCTTGTGGGACTCCAAATTTCAGCGCACGTTCATCTGAAAGCGAGTTTCCAACTTGGATTTGTTGGAACCGGTCTGATAGATATGAGGCAAACCATTTAAGAGCGGATCCACGGATGCCAAAAGTAGTGTCAAGTCTACGAATTTAAACTGTATGGTCCAATGTATCAAACGCCGCCGATAAATCGAGGAGCTTTAGCAGGGACACTTTTCCTTCATCAGACGCGGCCAGAAGGTCAGAGGTTATTCGGATCAGTGCAGTTTCAGTACTGTGCCCTTTACGGTAAGCAGACTGGCACTTTTCCATTAACGAATGATATTCCAGGTGTTCTTTTAGTTGGGCAAGAACGAGTTTTTCAAAGATTTTGGAAAGGAAAGGGAGATTGGACACTGGCCTGTAGTTCTTTAGAGTTTCAGGGTCCAACGAAGGCTTTTTTAAAAGAGGCACAACAACAGCCCTTTTAAAGCATGTCGGGACAATGCCAGAAGACAGCGAAAAATTCATCAAAGCAGTGACTGGGTCGATGATAGCATCAATATGCTTCAGAAAAAGTTCTGTGGGAATCGGGTCCAGCGTACACGATTTAGGAGCTGAAGTGATAACTTGTCTAACCTCTTCACTAGAAACAGGACGGAATGACTGAAGCGGCGAGCCAATGAATGGTCGAAATTCGGCTTGCCCCTCATAAGTGTCAAATTGTGACCGAATAGTAGCAATCTTGTTATGGAAACAATCAGCGAAGGCATTTGGGAGGTCGTCCATTTCTATGTTGGTGGGAAGAGTGGATGATTTCGTTTTCCCGTAGAGTTCACTCACCAGCGAATATAACACTTTGGATGATTTGGTGTTAGATATTCTCTCGCTATAGTGATGTTGGCGAGAGAATATCTAACACCAAATATGACCTATAGACTCATCACCTGGACTTACCTCTGCTTTTTATGTTTAAGATCGCTACCAAATGCTATATCTATGCCTAATCCACTGTGGACATCAAAATATAGACACGAAAAATCTAAAATTTCGAAATCGTTTATAAACAGGAACTAACGTTTGTTAACAATGCAGTTGTCTACAACGCTGCTTTCGCGGCAAGTTAACTTTCCCAGATCCTTATCCCGCCCAACACGACCGTTTATAACATACATATTAGTATTACGATACAAGTCAATTAATCTACGCCCATAATTATTAGGGCTACCCATATCCTTGGTAGAAAATGAGTTCCCAGTTTTATCCGGGCCATTTATCGTTTTGATAAGCATTGTGTATCTGAAAAACTTGGGAACTCGTTAATCAATCATCATATTTTGTGGACTTTTTGCCCTGAGGCGTTGGCGTATTCTCGCTTCTTCCTCGCTTTTTGAGTCTCTGTCTATCTGTGGGCTAGCCACAACATCCCTATTAAACTCAACAACTTTTTCCGCCAGCCGGTATTTGCCACTGGGACTGAGGTGCAAGTCGGACGAATCATTCGCATCAAACAGTGATCTAACGGCCGTTCCGTCTCTACAAAATAGGTCACTATTGTTAATAAAGTTCATCTTGGGTTTCCGCTTTATAAATTTTTCTAAGAAAAAATTGACATTTTCACAGGCGGAATTATGTTTCTGAATTTTCACTCCTTTACCCTTTCGTGGGGGTAAACTACATACGCTTATTATGGAGTTTGGGAATGCCTGTTCTAATTTCGGAACAGCTTCGATGAAATCCATGATAACTGTGTCAGCTATGCTCTGGCACATCTTGTCAGATGTTTTAACTATAGCAAAAGATATTACTCTAGTCCAGGCACATTAGACATAAAAATGAGAAAGTAAGGAAAAAAATCGGAGAAAGCTGATGTTTTTATATGTTTCCGGGACACACATTGCGGATAAAGTGTGAAAAGTCCCCGCGAATCCGAGTTGAGCTTTTTTAGTTATAGCGTTTTTTGATGAAAAAAAAAAATTTAAAAAACATTCGACCCAGCTCCATATTTCTCATTCTTATTCGCCTTAGTAGTAGGGTGAGAATCATAAATATCGTGCTGAATTATATTGAGAATACATATCCCCAACAGAAAATGCCAACTTTGTACCAATCCTCACACTCAATGGTGAAATATTCACGAAAATGTACAAAATTACGAAAAAAAATTTATTGTTTTCATACACACAACGGTACACAACGTCCATTAAATCAAATCTACGACTACTTTGGGAGTTAAATTATATATCAGAAATTGCAGAAAAGCAGTGGCTTTATAATGATATATAACAATAGTCATTTATTCCATAATGAACTGGTGAAACGTGTGAAATATTAACCATACCCCCTAAACTCAAATTCAAACGTCATCGACTTTTCTCATTCAAATACCATATTATAGCATCATTGTTTCAATTTCCATGTTCGATTAAATCACATAATGTGGTGTTCGCCTACACACAAGATGCATTGGCATGTAATGGACGCACAGGAAAGCTTTGGGTACAATACTACGAGCAAATAGGTCTTCTCCAGTTGTTCTTGAGAGCAGAGCGCACAGGCGACTGGGAACTCCACACATATTATGTTCGCAATATGATTCCAGTATTTCACGCAGGTGGTCATTTTGCATACGCAAAAAGTTCTCATCTCTATTTGCAGCAGATGAATGAGCTAACAGAAATAATGCAACAGGATGATTTGAAGTTGTTCACTGAGAAAGGTTACTTTACCATAAGGCGCTCAGATAAATTCTGGGACGGGATATATTCTGATCAGACCATAGAGCAGTGTTTAATGAGAATGTTCAAGCTCCCTGGTGGTCTCACACATGGCAGGGGAATAACCGATAGCACTGTTGCGAAATGGGTACATGGACTACCTCTTTGCCTTCCGATATGTAATGCTTGTGGCCGACGAAACTGTGAACTGTGACCAAGTTCGCAAAATTGGAGTAAGTTTAATAAAATTTATGACGGGAGTAAAACTGTTTCCTCTCTCGACCAATATAGATATGTCACTTACAAGCGTTATGTAGCAAAATCTAAACTGAATAAACCCATCGACCTAGCCTCACTCCCACCAAGCAGCGATGCTGCACAACAACATGTCTACAGATGTTATCTCCAGGTCCAACAATGGCTGGGCACTTCGCTTCCTCCGACGGATTGGGGGTGGTCGCTAGACAATGGACTTCTTGTACCGACTGCAGCCACAAAGCCATGTGCCCCCGATAACCTACTGAATCTGATCAGTTGTGGTTGCAAGAGTGCTTGTACAAAAAGGTGTGGGTGTAAGAAGGCAGGACTCTCTTGCTCAGGTTTATGTAATTGCAGTTCGGATTCTTGTAACAACCACAGAAACACTGTCCTGTCGGAAATTTCTGAGTTCGATGAATAATATGTATATAGGTCATGTCATTTCTGTATATAGCGTTGATAATAGTCAATGTAACTTAATCCATGTTGATTGATTTGTACATTCTGTAAATATTATTTATTGATTTTTGTACATTCTGTAAATATTATTTATTGATCTAATGCTGCCAGACACAGACGTGTCTGTTCGGTCCCAAGTCCGAAAATAGTTGAGTTCTCATGCTGACGAATTTTATGCCAAAAGGGGAACTCGGCCAGAAGCAGAGGGGGTCTTCCATAATGTCTATTTTGTAAGCAATGATAAAAGTCTTCAAATGGTGGTGGATTTTTTATCGCCTGTCCAATTAACATCCCGTTCTGTACTACGACCCTTTGGGCAAATCCGTTAGGAAAATCGTCATTTTTTGCGTAAATCTGATACTTTTTTGTGAATTTTCAATAATTTTTCGCAGAAATTGTCACAGAAAGCACATTTTCCTCTAGGTAAATGTATATTAGATATTATGTAGCTCGAAATACGCGTAAACAAAAAATACAGTTGGATCAATTCGAGGTTACAAAGTTCGTGCGATTTTTTTTAATTTTTTTCAAACGCGTTTTCGAAAAAGGCTGTAGAAAAAAAAGCTCAACTGGGATTTTAGGGGACTTTTGTCTAATCGTTCAGTGACATGTACTCGACATTCCCTGAAAAAATCAGCTTTCTCCGATTTTTTCCCCTAGTGAAACCTAATGTTCTTGGGCTACTCTTTCATGTGCTCAGTCGCATTTAATGTGGCATCTGGAACAACAATAACCGCATTCATCAACTCCACAATTGTGAGATTTGCAGCGATTAAAAGCAGACAGAAAAGAACAAAACAATGACTGAAATATTGGAGGGCAGCGACAAGGCGTTAATTTCTACATACTTTCGTGTTCTGTTGCTTGTGGGTTTATGGGTAAGTTATACTTGAGCCTAGGCTTCAGAGCTTAATTCTGTGAGGCCAAAATAATACACGTTATAACAGAATACTATCCATTTGCTGAGATTTGTAAATACAATAAAATTAGGTGAAATGCCAGTGAGAGATAAAGCACATCATTCAGGTCCATATCCGGGATCTCAATATTTTTCGATATAGTTTGGCGAGTATTGTAATTTTCTGACACTGTTTTCAGGTCTTTGACCGTGTGTACGAATTTGAAACGTAACGAAATGTACCTCTTTAACACAATGATAATTAATTTTCATTATATTTTCATTTTGTGTCTCCAAAACATAGGTTATGACCCCTCTTTGGAACGAGCTCGTCCCCAAAAGGGGTCATAACCTACGCTTTTGAGACAAAAAATTAAAAAAATTAGTTATTCAAGAATTTTATTTGCAAGTGTCGTCTGCTTTTCATGTTAGGTAAAGGGTTAAAGAACGAGAGAAAAAAAGAGGTTACATTAGTGGAGAAAGTAAATACATTATGGCCGCCGCGATTTGCTCACTCTCCATGGCTGAGCATTATTTTCACGGTCGCAATAATATTAGATTCCTAATTACAGGAACAATGGTCAAAAAATTAATGAATGTAGCACCGTGCCTAACCCTGTGCTTCATTAATTAAAATTTTGCTGATGATGATTTTTATTACCTGGTAAACTCATGCGTGGACCTAAGGGCCCACGCGTGAATTATGATCAGTCCACGGCGAATGTATTATACGTGTGTGGGCGTTGGGACGCGAAAAATGGAAACTAGCTGGTGAGTATTGTAATTTTTCGACATTATTTTCAGGTCTTTGACCGTCAGTACGAACTTGAAACGTAATTAAATGTACCTCTTTAACACTTACGGTGCCGAAAGCGACTATTGTCACATATTTTATAATACTTATCTGTACGTTCTGGTATGCGCAGATCAAACCAACCATCTGATTAATTACTGGAAGGCCCAGAGAGCCATTTCCAACAATTAATCAGATGATATGGAGTTTCAAGTATGTCATAAATTTTATTAAACTTACTCGCAGACAGGCGTACATAGAGGTCCTCCATATATGGCTAAAGTTGACGTGGCAGTAAAAACGTTAACATAATAATAAACGAAACAGAAAACATTCCTGTATTATTATTTTAACCCTTTACCCAACGTAACGGCCAAAACCGGCCAGCGCTATTCTCAAAAATCGCCAATTAATTTTCATTATATTTTAATTTTTTGTCTCAAAAACATAGGTTATGACCCCTCATTGGAACGAGCTCGTCGAGCTCGTTCCAATGAGGGGTCATAACCTATGGTTTTGAGACAAAAAATGAAAAAAATTAGTTATTCAGGAAATTTTTTTGCAAGTGTCGTCTGCTTTTCATGTTAGGTAAAGGGTTAAACAACCAGAAAAAAACCCTCGCAAGCATGGGAGTAGGATGTGAAATTAGTGGAGAAATTAATTACGGTTGTGGAGGACGAGAGAAAAGGTGGAAACTAATATCCCTGGAGATTGGCTTCGGTTTAACCTTTTCTTTGTGTAGTATGTGTCTTTTGAAACATAAGCAAATTGGCAGAGAGAGTTTGCTCCTCTCCTCAGAATATTTTAATTGTAGACTATATGCACCAAATTGTACTATCTGGGGACATTTTGAATTCCTGAGACGCCACAAAACGTCAATTTTACTAAACGTGGTATGCTATCTGTGATAAGTTTGTTGCTCTCCTCACAGATCAGAGAATTCGAGATTTGGAAGACGAGGGGTGCACCACTGTAGTATTTAATACAAAACACCGGAATATGAGATATCAATCCTCCCCAACACCCGCATCATAACAAAAACTGTACAATTCTAACCAAACAGTATTAATTGCCTCTCCGCGTCAGATCATAAAATTTGATATTTTTGGGGGTCGCGCTCTCTGGCCATGTCACTTGGGTACTGGACACCACCCCTCCCCCTCCCAATATAAAATGGGTTCTCGCACCGTTTCGTTTTATCCACCATGCAGATCTGATCAAATCATAAAATTTGAGGCGGAGGTGCGTCACCGTGGTCTTTTATAATGTACATGGCTATGAGGCAAGCGGGGATATGTGCAAATAGTTGTGAAAATGAAGAAATAAAGGATCCATATTCGGACCTGTGTGATTAATTATATTTCATTAAATACAAATTCTTTCAGTTAAAACTAGAGGTCCTGTTAGGATCTGTGCGCTTATCTAGGCTTAATTGCGCGTAGGAATTGTGCGCAATTGCCATATCGAATGGCATCCAGAGGTTCTCCTGGTTATTCACAGCAAACACAGGCAACGTTTCTGCCAATGGACCTCCGGGTTAATTGCTTGTGCATAGGCCATATGTACAGAATTCGATAGCCTTACTATGGTCATAACGTGTAGTTTAACGTGTAGATAGACGTGTTATTTGTGCGCATATCATGACTGGACTTCTAGTTGTAACTGTACTTGAAGTACATCATCAATAAATAGTAGCCTATTTTTGGAAAAAAAAAATAAAAAAACACTCAACTCATATTTGATTGAATTTGAAACTTGGTGGATTGCGGAATTGTCTACCCAGTTTCAACACACACAAAATAATCAGCTATCTGTCATCAAATACTACTCAAATACTACTCTGATGTACGCTTGCTTCCCAAAACTATGCTGAGTTCAAATATTTTAGCGTGTTTTATCTATCTTGTACGGCAGCGTATTAGGGTCAGGGTCATTTCATTTAATAATCTGTTTATACAGATTAATAAACTGTTTTTTACAGATTAATAAACTGTATTTACAGTTTAGTAAACTGTATTTACAGATTATTACGAGACTGTTTTTACAGATTATTACGAGACTGTTTTTACAGATTATTACGAGACTGTTTTTACAGATTAATAAACTGCTTTTACAGATTAGTAAACTGTATGTGCAGATTATTACGAGTCTGTTTTTACAGATTATTACGAGACTGTTTTTACAGATTAATAAACTGTTTTTACAGATTAGTAAACTGTATTGACAGATTAGTAGGAGACTGTTTCTACAGATTATTAGAAGACTGTTTTTACAGATTATTAGGAGACTGTTTTTACAGATTACTAAACTGTTTTTACAGATTAGTAAACTGTATTTACAGATTATTAGGAGACTGTTTATACAGATTATTAGAAGACTGTTTTTACAAATTAATTAGCCATTCGATTATTGGTTAGTACTATAGCATGTACCCGATTGTGTGCTATTACCCGGACTTTTGGGGAAGCTACTAGTGTTAAATTCACATAGGAACCGAACTTTGTAGCAGTTTTTTGTGTGCGAAACTTAGGCGCCATCTGGCTAGATCCGGCAAGGGGTATACGAACTGCATATATAGTATGCTATGATGTGGATTGCGATATATGTTCCCACAGGGCTAGGGGTATATAGTATGGGTATGTGGTTGAAAATTAACGGTGATGGTGGGTTTTCTCGAAAAATAAATTTCTCGCGAAACGGTTGACGTTCCTGTGGACGTCGTTGCGGTATGATGCGCACCGTGACGTCAGAGAAACATTGACCGCTGTTGTTGTCTACTTTACAGTCCGATATGACGTTATTCGGGCTGGGGTGTGTCGGGGTTCTCGTACTGGACTGATATCGTTGTATATTAAGGGTGGTATATACCTCTCTAGGTATGCTTTTAGCCCTTGGCCTTGGTACTGCTAATCGACCTTCATATTATCCTACGACTGGTACAGGTAGTACGTAATGCTAGACAAACCAGTATGGTAGGGTGGGTTAATGCATGGTCGTCGTCTAGTGCGGTATTGAGAAATAGCGCTCGGTGGTTTGGATTTTCAGTAGAATATAGCCGTTGTATATCACTGTAGATCCCATCTTAATCCTTGTTGTGTCAGCCTGTCGATTGCGTTGTACTATCCCATGACTGGTATAGGTGGTATGTAATTCTGGGACATGCAGTATTTTAGGGTGGGTGGGGTAGTGCATGGTCGCCTAGTGTGGAAGTATAGAATGTACGCTCCACACCCTTACAGATCCCATGTTAGCCCTTCGTACTATTAATCCACCTAATGCTTCAAATTATCATATGACTGGAAAAGATAGTACATATTGCTAGGACAAGCGGTATTGTGGGTAGGGGTAAGGCCTGGTAGTTTAAAACGGTGGTAGTACCATTATCCACTCAGGACGGTGTGCTGGCCCACATATGTTATAGGTATTACGTAATGCTAGGCCAGGCAGCATTGATGGGTAGAGGTAATCCATGGTTGTCTAGTCTGGTAGTGTAGGATGTGTTGTTTGTACCCCTGCTGGTTCAATCTCTGCCCTTGGTGCTAGTAATCTGCCTAATGCTTCATATTATCCTATGACTGGTATAGGTAGAACGTAATGCTCGGTCAAGCGCTTTTGTGGGCGGGGGTAATGCCTTGTTGTGTAGTATACCCATTTTAGTTCCCATCTTGACCCTTGGAACCACAATCCACCAGGGACAATGTACTATCCCACATATGGTATAGATAGCATGTAATGTAGTGTTGTGTGGGGTATGCTTGGTTTCCAGTCTCCTAGCAAGGCACGGATGGTCCTTTGACATTCTAAGACTTGGCCTAGAGGTCGTGATATGTGACAGTTAGCAAGCCTACAATGGTGCTTCAGGTCGGTAGTAATGGCCCAAGGGTAGCAGATGGTAGAAGAAGATTATAGTACAGGGGACTACAGTACAGCTAGTCATAGGACAGAAAGTTGAAACCGATGGTAAGATCACCTGTATAGGAGCTATATAGGGCCTTGGAATCCCACTTATGGAATCCCACTTATAGAGTACCTTTTATAGAATCATTATGGAATCCCTTTTGAAAACGTCTGACCTTCGGCTCCACTTTTTGGCAAGATGAGGATTAGAGTCGTATGTGGAGCCACTCGTTCGATCAATTTCTCTACGGCTTATTTGCTCGATGGGATTCTAGTCGTTCGATCAATCGGAGATAGTTAGCAGTCTCGAATGTGAAACAGTCCAAAATGACTGAAGGTGCAAAAAACATGTATTTTTCCGTCGGTGTTTTCCAGTATCTCTTCGTCGGATGCGATTGGTTTGGTGACGATCTCACAGATGAGAATCATTTTCAACCGCATGATCTCTTGGTTTATTCCAATCAGTCTGTGACAGACGAAAACATCTTAAGGTAGTGTGTCCGTTCAACGGATGTGATTGATTCGACAGATTCGAAGGAGATCTATCAAATGAGAAAGAGGAGATTTCCAACTGCGTGGCATGCTGCGTGTCATTTAGTATGCAAGTGTATCTTACCGTTGACCTGCCTCGGTTCGACGTTGTTATTTGCCACAGTCTTATCAGAGTTATGTCCTATTATAGACTTAATATTTTTCGCAAATGTGTTTGTTTTTAGGCGATAACAATTAGGCGAAATGGTGTCATATTTGGTGTGCAAGTGAGTAGTATAGCATGTACACGATCGACCCTGATCACCCGAACTTTTGCTGGAGCAGCAAGTGTTAAATTCCCATAGAAACCAGACTTTTGCCGGAGCATTTTTTCCTGAGGAAAACGTTGGTTCCATCCAGCTAGATCCGGCAAATGGTGTACCTACAACACATGTAGTATACTATGGTGTGTATAGTGATATACACATGGGGCTTTGGGTATATATTATGGGTAAGTGGTGGAAAGATGATGGAAAAGTTGGGTTTCCTTGAAAGTTTTTTCTCGCGAAACGGTTGACGTTGCTATTGACGTCGTGACGTCATGATGCGCACGCGACGTGAGAGAGATGTTGACCGCTGTTGTTGTCCACTATACAATCTGACATAATGTTATTCGGGTCAGGGGGTGTCGGGTTTCTCGTATTGGGGGGGGGGGGGGGGTGATATGGTAGTGGCGGTATATATGAATGTTGGTATACTATTACCCATTGGGCCTTCATATTATTATTATTATTATTATTATTATTATTATTATTATTATTATTATTATTATTATAGAACGGCAGTAGAGTATGGGCGATATATACCTCTGTGCCCCCCTCCCCTTCCCGAAAGCCATTGGTTCTACAAATCGACTTAATGCTTTGGTAGTATGTAATGCTTTGACAGACGTTATTTTGGGTTGGGTGGGTGTAATGTATGGTCGCCGAGTGTGGTAGTATAGGATGTACGCGTTGTACCCCTGCAGGGCCAGTGTTAGTTCTTAGTACTATTATCCACCTAATGCCTGGTGTTATCCCTTGACTGGTATAGGTAGTATGTAATGCTAGGCCAAGCGGTATTGATTGTACAGGTAATGGACCCTTCTTTCACAATATGTTCTCGAATCACCTGCTCAAACGTTTGGCATGTTTCACTGTCCCGAAATGTTGTTAGTAATAGCAGTTAGATCTCTCTCTATATCAGTACGTTCACGAATCACTTGCCCGAAAGGTTTGTCATATTCCACTCCCTACAATATCGAGGTGATAGCAGTTGGATCCCTCTATCACAAAATGTTTACGAATCACATGCTCAAACGTTTGACATGTTTCACTCCCACTAAATATTGTAGTAATAGCTGTGAGATCTCTCTCTATCTCAGTACGTTCACGAATCACTTGCTCAAAAGTTTTGTCATATTCCACTCCCCTGCAATGTCGAGGTGATAGCAGTTTGATCGAAAGTATTGTCATATTTAATTCGTCCGTAATGTAGAGGTCATAGCAGTAGTATCTCTATCCCAGTATGTTCACGAATCATTTGCTGAATATTTGACTTATTCCACTCCACTTGAAATGTGGAAGTAGTCAGATCTGTATTGTGTCACAATACCTTCACGAATCTCTCTTGTCAAAAATTATTCCTCTTTAATCGACTCGTCAACTAAATTTTACATTCAAAAACGTTGATGAGTTCTTCGAGTAGTGTCGAGCTTCTGATCAAAATGTTTTCGTGAAACGTCGCGTTAGTGTTTTGGGTTTCCGTCCCGAGAGGTTTCATCAGACACTTTAATGTATCATAATAATTTCACTCATCTCATTTTGATTCTTTCTCGTTTAGCGTGGTATCAAGCTACACTGCAAATTGCCACCCCGTTGAAAATCTCCTCTCTCTCTCTGTCTCATTTGATAGATCTCCTTGGAATCTGTCGAATGAACCACATCGGTCGAACAGGCACACTACCTAAAGCTGTATTCGGCTGCCGTAGACTGATTGGAATAAACGAAGATATCATGCGCTTGAAAATGTTTCTCATCTGAGAGATCTCCACCAAACCAATCGCATCCGATGAAGAGATACTGGAAAACACCAACGGAAAAATACATGTTTTTTTGCTTCTTCTGTCAACTTGGACTGTTTCACATACATGTACGAGACACTACTGCCAAATCAATGAAATCCTTTGATGAAAATTTTCAAAAACAGCTAAAAAGTACACGTTTTCACACATTGTCGCATGCTGAAGAGTTTATCGTTCGCAATGCCTAAGGTTTTACCTTACCCCCACCCCACCTACTAGAGGAGGGAGTATGACGTGACTACCTTTCTAAAACCTAAATGTATATTCGCCTCAGCCTCATCATCTCGAGGAGGGTCGAATACTTCATATTCGAAATATTCAAGTCGAGACCTTTAAAATGAGGTATCACACGACTACCTTTCTAAAACTTGAGTTTTGAAACGCACCCCTCGGCCCCATCCCACCGGGAATGCTGGATACTTCACATTCGAAGTATTCAAATCGAGACCTTTAAAATGATTCATCACACGCCTACCTTTTTAAAATTTGAGTTTTAGGCCGCACCCTCAGCCCCACCCACTCAGGGATGGTCGGATACTTGAAATTCGAAATATTCAAGTCGTGACCTTTAAAATGATGTATCACATGACTATTTTTCTAAAACTTGGGATTTGAGGCCCCACCCCTGGGCTCCACCCTCTCGGGGGGGGGGTCGAATACTTTATATTCGAAATATTCAAGTCGAGACCTTTAAAATGATGTATCACCCGACAACCTTTCTAAAACTTAAGTTTTGAGGCC
The DNA here is from genome assembly GCA_031216915.1 of Pictodentalium vernedei. Taxonomy (NCBI): domain Eukaryota; kingdom Metazoa; phylum Mollusca; class Scaphopoda; order Dentaliida; family Dentaliidae; genus Pictodentalium; species Pictodentalium vernedei. The sequence continues at coordinate 187,792,284 of CM062297.1, read as the reverse complement.
CCAACCCTCACCCCCCCCCCCCCCCCTCCCTTGGGTAGACGCAAACACCAAATATTCGGATTACAAGACCTTTAAAATGATGTATCACATGACAACCTTTCTAAAACTTGAATTGTTTATGCTCCTCAGCCCCGAGGGACAAATACCAAATATTCGGACTCCACTCATCGAGACCTTTAAAATGATGTATCACTTGACAACCTTTCTAAAACTTGAATTTTTTATGCCCCTCAGTTTCCACCCTCTCGGGAGGAACAAATACCAAATATTCGCACTATACGCATCGAGACCTTTAAAATGATGTATCACACGACAACCTTTCTAAAACATGAGTTTTTGATGCCCCTCAGACCCACCCCCGAGAAGAGTCGATCACCTCATGCCAGAGGTCCCGGGGATCGATTCCCGGTCGGGAAAAGTTCTCGACGTGTCCGAACACTCTCTGTCAGCATCAATTGTGGGGTTGATGCTGTCACAGCGTACCGTCCTATCGGGTGGGGAAGTAAAATGGCTGTCCTCTGTGCGGAGAGAGACACACTCCGTGCAGGCTAAAAATCCCTTCGTATTATTCGAGAAGAACTAGGCCACGAAGTTGCCGCTATGAAGGTCAAACCACACACACCTACACCTACGACATTCGGCCAAGGAGAGGCGTTAATATAAGTTGCATAACTTGTTCGCCAATCCTTGTAAAACAAATAAGAATAAATAAACCTCATTTAAGCTATACGCGCTGAAGCTCGAACACTGTTCCAAAACAGATAGCCTTGCCATTTGTTTCCATCTTGTCTTCAACTTTCTGTCCTATAAATTGCCTCGTTCGTAGTCATCCAGTACTATAATCTTCTACAACTCTTGCAGCTTTGTACCATTAGTGCCTTGTACTATTACTATTTGAAGTGTAGCACTACTGCAGGCTTGCTAACTATCTCCGATTGATCGAACGACTAGAATCCCATCGAGCAAAGAAGCCATATAGTAATTGGTCGAACGAGTGACTCCACATACGACTCTTATCTTCATCTCGGAAAAAAGTGGAGCCGAAGGCTAGACTTTTTCAAAAAGGGATTTCGTGGAGATTCAATAAAAGGTATTCTACAGGTGGGATTCCATAAGTGGGATTCCAAGGCCCTATTTAGCTCCTATACAGGTGGTCTTGTCATCAGTTTCAGCTTTCTGTCCAATTACTAGCTTCTACTGTAGGATAGAATCTTCTTCTCCCCTTGTACCATTACTACTGACTTGAAGCACTACTGTAGGCTTGCTAGCTGCCACATATCACGACCTCTACCCTACGCCAAGTCTTAGAATGTCAAAGGGCCATCCATACCCTGCTAAGAGATTGGAAACCAAGCATACACCACATAACACTACATTACATACAACCTATACAATAAGTGGGATAGCACACCAGCCCAGGTGGATTGTTGTTCCAATGGTTAAGATGGGACCTAAGATGGGTATATACCGTCCATACTATTCCACTGCACTACACAAGGTATTACCCCCGTCCTCAATAGCTCTTCGCCTAGCATTACGTTCTACCTATTCCAGTCATAGGATAATATGAAGCATTATTTCGATTACTAGTACCAAGGGCAAATATTGAACCAACAGGGATATAAACAACACATTATATACTACCTGACTAGACAACCATGGATTACCCCTACTCAACAATACTGCTTGGCCTGGCATTACGCAATACCTGTACCAACTGTGAGTCAGCACACAGTCCTAGGTGGATAAGGGTGCTGCTACCGTTATCAACTACCAGGTCTTACCCCTTCCCACAATACTGCTTGTCCCAGCAATACGTACTATCTATATCAATCAGAGGATAATTTGAAGCATTAGTGGATTAATAGTACGAAGGGCTAACGTGGGACCTCTAGGGGTGAATAGCGTAGATCCCATACTGCCACACTAGGCGACCATGCATTACCACCACCCACCCTACAATGCCGCATGGCCCAGCATTACAAACTCCCTATATCAGTCATAGGATAGTACAAAGCAATCGGCAGGTTGATACAACAAGGATTAAGATGGGATCTACAAGGGTGTATAACGTTCATACTATACTGCAAATCCAAACCACCAAGAACTGTTTCGCAATACCGCACGAGACGCGGACCATGCATTACCCCACCCCACAATACTGATTAACCTAGCATTACGTTCTATATATATATCTGTCATAGGATAGTACAAAGCAGGCGGCAGGATGATACAACAAGGATTAAGATGGGATCTACTGTGATATATAACGTCCATTCTATACTGCAAATCCAAACCACCAAGGACTATTTCGCAATAGCGCACGAGACGACGACCATACATTACCCCCACCCACAATACTGGTTAGCCTAGCATTACGTACTACCTATACCAGTTGTATGATAATATGAAGGTCGATTAGTAGTGCCAAGGCCAACGGCTAATAGAATACCTACAGGGGTATATACCACCCATACCATACTACGATATTAGTCCAGTACGAGAACGCCGACATATCCCGACCCGAACGACATCATACCACATTATAAAGTGTGCAACAACAGCGGCCAACGTTTCTCTGACGTCAAGGTACGCATAATGACGTCACGACGTCCATAGCAACGTCAACCGTTTCGCGGGAAGTTTTTTTCGAGAAATCCCACCTTCACCATTAATGTCTATCACATCCCCACACTATATATCCATAGCCCTGTGTGGACATATATCACTGTACATATCATAGCATACTCTATATGCAGTACTTGCATCACATGCAGGATCTAGTCAGATTGCAACCCAAAAAGTCCGGTTCCTATGTGAATTTAACATTAGAAGATTCCTCAAAATTCCGGGTAATAGCGAACCATCAGGTACATGCTACACTACTAACCAAACATTGAATGGCCAATTAATCTGTAAAAACAGTTTCCTAATAATCTGTAAATACAGATTACTATTCTGTAAAAACAGTTTATTAATCTGTAAAAACAGTCTCGTAATAATCTGTAGAAACAGTCTTCTAATAATCTGTAAAAACAATCTCCTAATAATCTGTAAATACAGTTCACTAACCTGTAAAAACAGTTTAATAATCTGTAAAAACAGTCTCGTAATAATCTGTAAAAACAGTCTTCTTTTAATCTGTGAAAACTGTCTCGTGATAATCTGTAAAAACAGTCTTCTAATAATCTGTAAAAAACGACTCCTAATAATCTGTAAACACAGTTTACTAATCTGTGAAAACAGTTTATTAATCTGTAAAAACAGTCTCGTAATAATCTGTAAAAACAGTCTCGTAATAATCTGTAAAAACAGTCTCGTAATAATCTGTAAAAACAGTCTCGTAATAATATGTAAATACAGTTTACTAATCTGTAAATACAGTTTATTAATCTGTAAAAACAGTTATTAATCTGTATAAACAGATTATTAAATGAAATGGTCCTGACCCTAATACGCTGCTGTAATCTTGCATGACAAATCTGTGTTGATTTCATCACGTGACATCATTCTCTTACTTCGAAGACACGATGCATACACAATTTGGAACAGACTATATAATATATCTCAGTCGTTTTATTTTGTAATACCGCTTGACGAATACATACCGAGATGTAGAGATTTCCGTGCGACGTTACGCTCATCTCTAAAATAGTTCGTAGGAAGTCCCCCAGTTGCTCGTTAATTTCACACAAAAAAGAACGTCGGCGTCTTACACTTGAACGTGGTGTTCCGTGACTTGGAAAAACAAAAGCGATGAAGATTCCCGGTAAAACGGTTTGTTCTTTTGGTATACAAGAATACATTTTTCAACGAAAGTAATTCTTTAAATTAGTAATACACGAAGTTTTTCCCATGACTATTCAGTTGTCATATACTTATAAAGAGCGCTTTCATACATTGTATTGTATTGTAACGAAACTCAGCCTATAGAAGAATGAAATGGTTTCGCGCGCCAAAGGCGCGCAGGGGCGCCATGAACCAAGCCCCTTTCGATCCTCTTTAACTGTATATGATCTTGTAGCTACATGTCTAGGCGTTTTGAAGGAGGAAAAGGGTCGGGTACTCGGCAGATGTTCAGGATTAGATGATCTGAGAAGTGTTGGCTTGTCTTTATGTGGTTGTTGGTCTGAACCCTCGGGTTAGGACCAGAGCGAGAGGTGGGGGGGAGGTCCTCTCGCAAATGTGCTACCGCTCCCCGAGGGTGTTGTGGTGGTGTTTTCGGGCAGGTGTAGTTTGCCACTTAGGAGGTTATTCAAGGTGTGGTGGAGGGTCATCAGTGACAGTATAATCTGCCTCAGACGGTCGATGCTTACTGTAGTTGATTCATTTTATTGGATTCTGTTTCGTTGGCTCGCGGAAAGAAAACAACAACGGCCCCTTTCGGGGACCAACCAAAGAAAGACCCGAACTTCCCTGGTTCGGGGGCAGACCTGCATTGTACACTATTTGGCCAGGGCAGAGTGGATGACCACCTCTAGGGATGGTGTGGAGGATGTATAGAATTCATAGCGGTTATTGTATTCCATATCGGTTCGAGTTTTTCCATCGCGGTTATTGGGGTGGGGGTGGGGGGTGGGGGCGGGGGGGGGGGCTGGAGATCAAAAAGAAAGCATCTGTGTGTACCTGCTAAAAGAGAAAAGGTAGAATTAGTTTTTAAAAGTGACAAAAATATGTAATTACATTGTAGTTGGTAATCGATCCCTGGGAGCAGCCCATAATTTTCCTATGGCCCCAGATTCTTGCTTCTTAGTGGTTGGTTGGTTATTATAGCTGGATAGGTGAAGACAGCCCATTCTGGTAAATGGTCTCAGCCTAGCCGATTTCACTGCCTGTTTAATCACCTCCTCAAAAATACTTGCGTATTAGATGTTGGTTGGTTATTATAGCTAGAAAAGGTGAAGACAGCCCATCTGGTAAATGGTCTAAGCAGAGCCGATTTCACTGCCTTTGTTCACCTTCCACTGTTCCTAGTCCCCCCTTATTAATGATTATGTTTATTATGATAGATACATAGGTGATGACAGCCCTTTCTGGTAAACGATCTCAGCATAGCCGACTTCACTGCCTGTTTAATCACCTTCCCTAAGATTCTTGTTTATTAGAGTTTGGTTAGTTATTATAGCTAGATAGGTGAAGACGGCCCATTCTATTAAATGGTCTTAGCATAGCCGATTTCACTGCCTGTTTAGTCACCTTCCCTAAGCTTGTAGGTACTCTTACTTATGTATGTTGCGGTCGGAATTGGAGGGAGGGGAGCAGGCCTTCACAAAGTACCACACCCGTGGGTGTTATTTCCTCCTGCCCTTACCTCCGCGGTTTTATTCCTACCTACGAGGTGGTTAGATTTAAATTGTGGCGTTTTTTAGGGTTTTCTCGGCTCTCTCAAATTTCGTTGAGTTCGGATATTAGTTGGCTGCCTGCGAGCCGGTCGTAGTTTTTCGCGGCTGATGAGGCGAGGCGATCCTTTATGGTTGGAATTTCGGCTCTGTCGTGGAGTATTGTGATAGGTGCATCCCAGAAAGCACGGAGGGCGACCCTGAGCGCGTGGTTTTGGACCTTTTGTAGTTTCCCCATATTTCTTTGATTTAGGTCGGTTAGGGAGATGGCCCCGTACTCGAGTACTGGGCACACAAAGGCTTTGTGCAGTTTAAGTAGAATAGTCTGGTTGGTCCCCCAGAATGTACCTCGTAGCATTTTTAGCAAATTAATACGCTTTGTCGCTATGCTGGCAATATCGTTGGTGTGTTTGTTGAAAGATAGGTTTTGGTCAGTGGTTATGCCCAGGAACTTCGCCTCTGTGCATTCAGAGAGGACTTTGTCCGTAGTTGTAGGTCAAAGTCCCTATTGTTTTTCTTACGTGTGAACACGATTCTTTGGGTTTTGTTAGCGTTCAGCTTGATTCTCCATTTGACACACCATTGCTCCAGGTCATCGAGAGTGCGTTGAACGTGTTCAGCCTTGGCTTTTTATTGCAAGCTAGTGAGAAGTAACTATTTCACAGATAATCCGTCATTAAGAATATAAATCAGTATTACACCTAACGACATTCAGTGCCGTCCACTTTGACACTTTATTTGGTGAACGTGTTTTTACGGTATTTTGAAAGTTTTTATTTTTCCCAGGAACAAGAAATTAGCAAATCTCACCTCTTAGTCTTTTATATTAGTGGAAAGGGCAATGTATGTATCATGGCTGCAACGATTAAGCGTGAAACAAATGTATCGCGATTCATTCTCTGACGAAATGTATCACGATTTGCTTGCACTGTATCACGATACACGGTGACCCAAAATTTCATGAATATTTCGTTAGTGACACTTCAAAAATGGCCTCATTGTTGACTATTCGCATCCATTATATGTAGTTTTCCTTTGAAATCGGGATTTTAGAAATCTGACTTTACATTGTTCTCGGGTATTTGTTAGCATTGAATAGCACAAACCATTAACCTCGCTCTTAAACCTTTGTATACTATTATCCAACAGATCACGCATTCCAAGGAAACAGAAGAGTGTGTCATGATTTTTTTGTTGTCAAGGAGATTGAGAAATTAAATTTCAATGAAATCAAGTTGCTTGATCCAAAACTGTATGATGATTTGTTACTTGGCCATTGTGTTGGTGGATGTTAGACTTCTCCCTCTACTCAACAGCCTGTAGAAATGTTAGGACTCAAGAAGAAAATCTGTAGTTATGAACCACCGGGTGACCCGGTGGTCCATAACTGCAAATTTGCTTCTTGTGTCCTAACTTTTAGATGGCTGACGAGGTATCACGATACGTATCGAATCGTGGGGATCGTATCGTGATATTCATCGTATGAGAAAACGTATCGTCGCAGCCCAAGTATGTATTATATGTCTCGATGCACACACTGTAAAAATGAACAAGCAATGTTACAGAACACCCATAGATGGTGAAAATGCCATTTGTTTATTTTCCAATAGGTTTGAACAGAGAATAACAGTCAAACGTTCAAACCGATCAGGAAAATATATTACTCCATGCAGAAAAATTATTGAAGTTTGTGAAATGATGCACACATCGATGATACAAATCCGTTAACATTCCGAAATTTCAATTTTCATATGAAATTGACATACCCTTAATGTTAAATTTACTGACAACTCACGAAAGTTGAGAGGGCCTAATTTTCTTTTATTACTTTCCAACGTGTGATTTACTGGGATTTCCGGACTTAACAAGTGAATTATGCAGTCAACAATTGGGTCATATATCCGTGCGCGCAAATGAAGACACTTTGCTGTGGGTGTAATTAGGGTCTTCAGTGTTTGCTTTTTTTAACCCTTACCTAACATGAAAACCCGACGACTCTTGCAAAAAAAATTCATGAATAATTATTTTTTTCATTTTTTGTCTCAAAAACATAGGTTATGGCCCCTCATTGGAACGAACTCGACGCGCTCGTTCCAATGAATGGTCAGGACCTATGTTTTAGAGAAAAAAATGAAAAAATAATGAAAATTAATTGGCGATTTTTGAGAATAGGTGCGGGCCGGTTTTGGTCGTTAAGTTAGGTAAAGGGTTAAATAATATAATTATCGTTAATAGTGAAAAGTAATAAACAGAGTAATCGCTTGACTGGACTGGTTACATGAAATAATTCATTCGAGACGAGGGACTATATTGTAAAACACTTGTGCGCATTCGCTCACTCGTGTTTGTACAACGTCCCTCACCTCTCATGAATTATTTTAGGTTACCAATCCTGTCAAGCGATTACTCTCTATGTAATTTTGTTCCAAAGACGAAAATTGTCGGCCAAATTGTCGGTTAAATAACAGCTGAATGAAAAATCAACTCTAGAACACAACAGGCTTTCCTCAACCCTTCGGCTAGCAGAATTATCAGACATCACTCGCACACAAAATTTAAAAAAATAAAATAAATTAAAAAAAAAATAAAAACATGTCTCAAAGACCGTGCTTATGACCCCTTATGGGAACAGACTTAACAAGCTCGTTCCATTTAGGAGTTATAAACTACGTTTTTTAAGAAAAAATTAAAAAAGTAAAATTTGTGAAAACCTGTGAAAGATTATGATCGTTGCGTTAGTTAACTGGTTAACAGTTGCCATCCCGGTAATAGTGTCCGTCATCTATGCTCTCGTTACCTCGTCTTTCGAAATGTCAAATATTGCACAGCTGGGCAGGTTTTTATCTGTTACGAAAGATGTAACGCAATCGCATTTAATGTAACATCTGGAACAACAATACCTGCATTTCATCAACTCTTCAATTGTGACACTCGCATTGATCAAAAGCGGACAGGAAAGAAGAAAACAATGACTGAAATATTGGAGAGCAGCGACTATGCGTTAATTTCTACATACTTTTTTGTTGTGTTACTTGTGGGCTTGTGGGTAAGTTATACTTTTTTCTGTGCTTCAGAGGTTAATTTCATGAGGCCAAAATAATACATGTCATAACAGAATGCGATTGTTGCGCCCACTTTTGTAATAGCTTTTTAGCCATTTTATTAAATGTTCCTCTTCTGACCGGGAAGCATTCTTTTAATGAGTGTCGAAGTGTTTTTCATAACATTTGATACCTGCCCAGAGGTTTCGAGTTGGACAAAGAGAATTTTGATCAGAAAATCGAACTTGGCCAAAACTGGCGGAAAATTTCGATGTCTGTTTTTCTGCCTCATTGGCTTATTTTTAACCTGATTCGCGCTGTCCATTAGGAGTTATAACGGAAATCGCCCGTTTTCTAGATTTGTCAGCTACATAAAATGTCCCACTTTTGTAAGAATGTTTTTGCCCTTTTGTAAGAGGTCTTCACTTCTGTAAGAATTTTTTACCGCTTTTGTAAGAGGAGGAGTGAAGGCTGGCACTATAGCGAAATACATTTAACACTGAAATCCACATACCCCAATGTTGGCACTGTGGCGAAAAAATTAACATAGGATTCCCCATAGGATTTTTTCGCCATAGTGCCATTTTGTTCGCCATAGTGCCATTTTTGGAGGCAGGGAAAGGATTTTAAAATAGTTTTTTGCCTCCAAAAATGGCACTATTGCGAACAAAATGGCACTATGGCGAAAAAAAACCTATGGAGAATCCTGTGTTTATTTTTTCGCCATAGTGCCAAGATTGGGGTATGGAGAATTCAGTGGTAACTGCATTTCGTCATAGTTCCAGCCATGGGTAAAAATGGACTGGAGGGAGAACCCCTTATGGAAAATCTTATGTTAATTTTGTACCTATATTGGCAGTATTTGGGTATGGGGAATTCAGTGCTAAATGCTTTTCACAGGAGTGCCAGCCACGGGTAAAATGGCATTTGAGGGACAAGCCACCCAATGGACAATCCTATGTTAATTTTGTCCCTATAGTGCTCCATTTGGGGAAGGGGAATTCAGTGTTAAATGCTGGACCCTATAGTGTCTCTCACGGGGTAGAGGCCTCCCAATTACTTTATGCTGGCAAATATGTGGATTTTGCTTATTAATCAATCTCTCCATACTTTAAACCGTATAACACTTTACTGTATGAGGATTGGTTGATAAACATACAATCTCTTACCCCAAAGTGGAAAAAGAGAAGTATCTCTTAACTCTTTTTCACTTTTGGGATAGAATGGTGAAAAAAGAGAAGTATCTCTTAAATGCTTGTCCCCAGAGTGGCACCCTCGGGGAAGGGGGAATTCAGTGTTAAATGCTGGTCCCTATAGTGTCAGTCACGGGGTAGAGGCCTCACAATTACTCTATGCTGGCAAATATGTGGAGTTTGCTTATTAATCAATCTCTCCATACTTTAAAGAGTATAACACTTTACTGTATGGAAGGATTGGTTGATAAACATACAATCTCTTACCCCACAGTGGAAAAAGAGAAGTATCTCTTAACTCTTTTTCACTTATGGGATAGAATGGTGAAAACAAGAGAAGTATCTCTTAAATACTGGTCCCTATAGTGTCAGTCACGGGGTAGAGGCCTCTCAATTACTTTATGCTGGCATAAGTAGGTAATAAATGCGGATTCTAGACCACCTTGTCATGTAAGTAGTAGGACAGGGTCTAGACGGGCCCTATCTTATGGACCCCGGTTGGTGGACCCCGGAAGTGACGTCATACCGCAATGTATTATGGGTATCACGTGGTTGTCATGGTAACCCATGTGAGCGGCCATGTTGTGACGTCATTGTCATGGTGATGAGTGATGTGAGTGCGCATGCGCAGCTCGTGTTGTTAGGGTGATACGTGTTTCCGTCGTCCATTTTGTATGAAGGGGGCCGCCATCTTTGTTTCTATGGTGGCACGTGGTTGCTATGTTACCCAAAAGCTTCTTATAGGGCTAGGAGGTCTATAACAGGTATGTTCGATTGACTGGGAGTATTTTCTGGAACGTCTTCCCTGTATAATTACCCAAATGAGCCCGAGAATGGGCGTAAATCACCGGAAACGACTTTATTTGATATGGATTCCCCGCAGAATCCTGCTTTTAACCGAAACGGACTTGTTTAGAGTAGCACGTAGTGTTATAGATTTTTTAAAAGGTCATGTTCGATTGAATGGGAATATTTTTCTGGTACGGAGTACACCAGAATGTTCCGGTTTTTGTTTAACGTACACCCCCCCCCCCTCCCAAAGTATATGCATAATGTTAATTTTATTAATTTTAAAGGGAGAGTTCCCACTCACCACCCTTCACTAACTACGTACTTTACATCCCAAACCCACGTTTTATCATGTATAGGATCTTTCTCTTTCATCTCGGATGTCTGTAGACAAAAAATGCTTTGCAGCCCACTATATTTTCTTCTACCACAGTGGCAATGTTAACCAATTATTTGATAAGATTGCGCTCTCTAAAGAATTCGTTGCGTATGCAATGTTGGGTCGAACACCGCCATCTGATAATTTGGTGAGAACGTGAAACTGGTTCAGTTATCTTCCTCCCTGTTTGTGTATATCTCCTTGACAACACAGTCAACAGTGAGAAACGCTTTGTTCGCAAATTCTAACCTTGTTTTTGGGTGTACTGAAATACCACGTTCTGTGCAATTTTTTTACAAAATAAAAGTCAACAGATCGTTTTCTTATCAATTTTAATTCAGTTTCTGACAATGAGAACGTAATGCGATCACATATTCAGTGAAATCGCTTTTCTAAGCGACGTTACGCTCGATCTACCAGAAAGTAGCCGACAGACTGACCAAACATTTTTTCAACCAAAAAATATTAAATAAATCTTTTCTCTGCGATAAAATAATTTTTCTCACTTTATTTTTTCGCCCTTTAGATAGTTTTCAAGTTTTTGGCGATGTATTGATGGGTTATATATTTTTTTCATTGCTTTGAAAATGACGAGGCGAACACTGTACTAAATAGGCTTTTGCCTTCTGTCCTGATCGGCACGCCGAAAACACAGCATTATTTTCACTTTAAAGCATCAAATTACATTAAAAAAATTAATTTCACAATAATTTTCTTTACAAAATATATTTTACGCACTTTATTTTATTTTATAATATCACTTTCCATGTTGAAATACCCTGAAAAAAAAATATTTTTTTCAATTTTATGTGCAGTCGAAAACACACTTGAAGCGCTTTGGGGATCAATATTCCAGCTCTAATGACGAGCTGACCAATCAGATTGCAGGATTTTTTACCTTTTTGATAGCTCTTTTAAAGAACCAATCAGATTGCGAGAAGTGTCAGCTCGGTCCCCCCAAAAAGTATAAATACCAGCGACCAACTTCGAATAGTATTCGGATCTCGGGGTCTGGATCGCTGGTTGACTACCAAAGCTAGCTTGGAAAAGAGCTTGGTTTTCACCAATTGACTGATTCACCAGTTGTGTTTGAAAAACTTGGTGTTGAAAAACTAAGAATTGGTTTGCACCAACAAAGTGTTTTTCTCATAAGCTGTACTTGGAAAAAAATAGTTTTTTCCAGATCTGTCTTTGAAAAACTAAGAATTGGTTTGCACCAACAAAGTGTTTTTTCTCAAAAGTTGTACTTGGAAAAAAACGTTTTTTCCAGAGCTGTCTTTGAAAAAGTAAGAATTGGATTGCACCAACAAAGTGTTTTACTCATAAGCTGTACTTGGAAAAAAAATAGTTTTTTCCAGAGCTGTCTTTGAAAAAACTAAGAATTGGTTTGCACCAACAAAGTGTTTTTCTCAAAAGTTGTACTTGAAAAAAAAAGTTTTTTCCAGAGCTGTCTTTGAAAAAGTAAGAATTGGATTGCACCAACAAAGTGTTTTTCTCATAAGCTGTGAAAACATTTGGTTTTGTTTAACTGGGTGAAAAATAGATAAATTGTACCCCAAGATCAAGTTGTGAATCCGAGCGCTGAGATTATTGAATTATGGCATCGTTTGAGTGTGAAGAATGCGGTAAAATATTTACCGATAAGCGCAACAGAAATAGGCATGTACGTACGGTGCACCAAGGTAGAAAAAATCATTCTTGCCCGTACTGCACAAAATCTTTTACAAGACTGGAGAATCTCCAGTATCACTTGGAAAAATGTGGTGATTCATGGACGTGTATGGATTGCGGTCAGGAATTTACCCAACGCCTACATTTTAACAGGCACAGAAGTTCTGCACACCGTCCTGTGTCTGTTAAAAGGACAGCACCTTCCAAACCCGTGGCTGGGGTAAAAAAAATGAGACCAACTGAAAACACGATCTCATTTGATATTGACCCCGAAAACTTTGATGCCAGTCTTATAGAGACTGATGAGGACACTGAATTGGTAAACTTGTACCGAGAGTCCTGGAGTTCTATAAGAACACACCATGCTGTGAACAGACGGGTACAAGATTTATACAATTATAGACTGATGGGTTTATCTGATTTTAATTCGGAGCTCAAAACCACCATCTTCGAATCACAGCGATGGAAATTTAAAATAAATTTGAGTTATGGTTTTGTGCTCCGAAATAATGAGACTGGAGTGTTGAAGTATTATCATACCTCACAGAATAATTCTCGGGTGTTGCCTTCACCACATCTGGTGTGTAACCAGAAAGACTTTCAAAAGTTTCTGGAAACGGTCTACCAAGAAGATATTCTGGAGTGGGCTAGACAGCAACGCCCAAACACTAAATGGGTGGTCCACCGTTTAACAAATGTGACCTTTTTTGTTACCAAGATTAAGGACCACCCCATTGAAGCTGGAGAAGTCGAGTTGCCAGATTTCATCACGAACAACAAAGCCATTATGGGTCTAGTAAAAGACCAGCACAACAATTTCATTTATGATGATAACTTGTGCTTGTTCAGATGTCTGGCATTGTGGAGTGGTTGTTCGAGACACAATCTGAATACAACCACTGATGCACTGTTCCGTAAATATACGGATGTTGATAAGACAGATTTCGGCGGTGTAAGCCTACAAGAAATATCCCAAGTTGAAAAACACTTCGAAGTGAACATAAACGTGTACCAACTTGTGGAAAATGACGATGGTGTTGTTGCCGAGGTGGTTCAGCGCTCACATCGCCGATACCCTGAAACCATGTATGTGAATGTCTATGCAAATCATTTTTCCTACATACAAAGTATCGACGACTATTGTAAGTCGTTTTCGTGTAGGAAATGTGGCAAATTGTGGAACACTGTTGGCAGAGCAAATCGCCATGAAACAACCTGTGCGGAAGATGTTAGTTACCGCTATTCTGGTGGAGTGTACCACGTCCCCTAGACAATTTTTGAAAAATTAGAGGACGAGGGAATCGTGGTACCACAGGAGGATCGTTTTTTCCCCTACAGGGCAACTTACGACTTTGAGTCGTATTTTGATAAATCGACATTGCCTGTAAATAGTGAAAAGTTAACCTGGGAAGCAGAACACAAACCACCCAGTGTGAGTGTGTGCAGTAACATACCAGGGTATGATGAACCACAGTGTTTCATGTCAAAAGGTGAGCCGCAGGACTTGGTAAATGAAATGTTTACCTATTTAACGGCAATGTCGACAGAGAGCTATCACAGAATGCAACAGCTTCATTTTTATACAATGACTGCCCTCCAGCAAAAAATTAGAGACATGAAAGTACTAGAACAATCTACTGCGGAGGAGGAAAATTCCAAACCTCACCCATTGGAGAAATTGGAGGAAGAACTCCATCGCTACATGATGGAATTACCTGTATTGGGTTTCAGTTCGGGGAAGTATGACATAAATGTGATTAAACGTGAGTTTATGGCTTTCCTGAAATTGAAGAGCCCATTAAAATTTGTTGTCAAAAAATCAAACAACTTCATGTGTGTGAAAACGGACTCATTTAAATTTCTTGACATAACAAATTATCTGGCACCTGGCTTCAGTTACGACAAATTTCTGAAAGCTTTTGATTGTTCAGCCACCAAAGGATTTTTACCTTACGAATGGATTACCAATTTGGAAAAATTGGAATGTGATCACCTGCCAGAGTACGAGGCTTTTTACAGTTCTCTAAAGGCAGAGAATATTTCACCAGATGATTATTCCTATTGCAAACAAGTGTGGGAAGAGAATGGTATGACCACGTTTAGAGATTTTCTGACGTGGTATAACAACCGGGATGTTAAGCCATTTCTTGAAGCTGTTGAAAAGCAGTGTGCTTTTTATCGAGAAAGATCAATCGATATGTTCAAGGATGGTATCAGCGTCCCGGGGTTGACACTGAAATACCTCTTCAGCACAGTAGAAAGCGAGGTATTTTTCACACTGTTTGATGAAAAAAATAAAGATTTTACATCATCTGGTGAAAGATCATATTGTTGGTGGACCATCCATCATTTTTAATCGTCACCAAGAGAAAGATAGTACCTTTGTGAGGAAAGCAAACTTCGGTGACGAAGCAAAAGTGTGTGCCGGTGTTGTTGGGTACGATGCCAATGCCCTATACTTGTGGTCGTTGACACATGATATGCCTACTGGTTGGTACGTGCGACGAAGGGAAGAAAATGGTTTTCGACCCGAGTATAACCACAAGTATGGGAGAATGGCGGAGCAATGGCTGGAGTTTATTGCGGCAAGAGACGGTGTGAAGCTTCGTCACCAGTTCAACGGAATTGAGAAACGCATCGGCAAAAGACGTTTGCCTGTAGATGGATGGTGCGCCACCACAGACTTGCTATCAGTTTCATGGCTGCTTTTAGCACGGTCACGAGTGTCGACTGAATAAGAAGAAAGATGGTTCTTTCGTTTTGTATAACGAAATCAGAAAAAAGCCCTTGCAAGAATTGTTCGAAGAAACCAAAGCCAACTCAAAATATATTCGAGAGCTCGGTTACAATCTTGTTGAAATTTGTGAGTGTGAATGGAGAGACATGAAGAGAAAAGATCCCACTCTCCAAACATTCTTGCGTGGGTTTTCCGATTCAGCCAGCTCTGGAGGAAAAATGACAGAAACTGAACTTGTGAAACAAATCTTAAATGGTGAACTGTTTGGCCTTGTACTATGTGATATCCAGGTGCCAGATAAATTGAGGTCGCACTTTGAAGAGATGACGCCGATATTCAAACATATCAACATCACCAAAATGGATATCGGCGATCATATGAGAGCTTTTGCTGAAACCAATAATATTTTGAGTCAGCCTCGGAAATCGCTGATCGGCAGTTATTTTGGAAACAGAATATTGCTCACCACTCCTTAGATGCAATGGTATATACAGCATGGGCTGGAAGTTACGCATATTTATCAGATTGTGCAATACCAGTTGAAAGCATGTTTTCAAAGGTTAGGGAATGAAGTTTCCGAGGCTCGACGCCAGGGTGACCGAGATCCAAATCAGGCCATTGTAGCAGATACAATGAAACTTCTGGGCAATTCTGGCTATGGCAAGACTGTTACGAATAAGGAGAAGTTTCGTAGCGTATGTTATTGTTCAGAGGAGGAAGTCACCCAGGCAATGAATAATGTTTCTTTCAGAGCTCTTAATCCCCTCAGTGATATCCTTTATGAGGTGGAAATGAACAAAGAAAGAACCATTCTGGACTTGCCGTTGACCATCGGGTTTTTTGTATACCAGTATGCAAAGCTGAAAATGCTTCAATTTTATTATGACTTCATTGATACCTTCGTGGATCGGCGTGACTACGAGGTATGTGAAATGGACACGGATTCACTGTATATAGCTTTCAGTGCTCCATCTCTGGAAGAAGTGGTAAAACCCGACATGTAAAAAACAATTTTTCAAAGAGCTGCACCATTGGTTACCATCCGAAGCGTGTGATATACACAGGAATGATTATGTTGCAGCAAAAATGAAAGGAGAAAACTGGTCAGCTGAAAACCCATGCTGTAGAGACCGACAGGCATACGATAAGAGAACTCCGGGTTTGTTTAAAGTGGAGTGGCAAGGCGATGGTATAATCGGTCTCTGCAGCAAAACATATTATTGTTTCGGTCCAAAGGACAAGTTCATTTGCAAGGGCATCAGTAAACGCCACAACAACCTCAACAAGAGAAAATACTTGGAAGTGTTGCAAATGCAGGAGAGTGAAACAGGCATAAATAGTGGATTTGTTGTAAACGACAACCACATGTATACATATAAGCAGAGGAGAGACGGCCTCTCCTACTTCTACCCAAAGAGACAAGTGCAAGCTGATGGCATTTCCACAATTCCACTAGACATATAACACCTCCAAGTATTCCTCCAAGCATATAATCACACAGTTTCATTAGTCATATCAGTCATGCATGTTTAATGCATCAATATGTGTCTCTTTGAATTCTTCTCCAGTCTTGTAACCACAATCCACCATCTACCAGTTCTGGTGTATAGTTGAAACAGTGAACTGGGAGCTGATGTTTACTGACAAGTATGTTGGTGACTTAATTTCCAACAAATGTGTGTGATGGAGTTGTTGCGTTAATGTGTACACCAGATCTGGTGAATAGTTGAAACAGTGAGCTGGGAGCTGATGTTAACCGACAAGTATGTTGGTGACTTAGTTTCCAACAAAATGTGTGTTGGAGTTGTTTTGTTAATGTGTACACCAGACCTGGTGAATAGTTGAAACAGTGAACTGATGTTAACCGACAAGTATGTTGGTGACATAATTTCCAACAAATGTGTTTTGGAGTTGTTGTATTAATGTGTACACCAGACCTGGTGAATAGTTGAAACAGTGAACTGATGTTAACCGACAAGTATGTTGGTGACATAATTTCCAACAAATGTGTGTTGGAGTTGTTGTATTAATGTGTACGCCAGATCTGGTAGTCTCCGTATCTGACTGTAATACCACTTTTAAATTTTGAGAAAAAAAAATTCTCTGAGGATCAAGATTCCATTGAGTTTAGGAAACTGACCAATCAGATTGCAAAAATTTAAACCAATCAGATTACATTTTCAAACGCCAATCAAATCCTATCCTCGAACATTTTGATCCTGTCGAAAAGTATAAATACCAGCGACCAACTTCGAATAGTATTCGGATTTTCGGGTCTGGATCGCTGGTTGACTACCAAAGGTAGCTTGGAAAAGAGCTTGGTTTTCACCAATTGACTGATTCACCAGTTGTGTTTGAAAAACTTGGTGTTGAAAAACTAAGAATTGGTTTGCACCAACAAAGTGTTTTTCTCATAAGCTGTACTTGGAAAAAAGTTTTTTCTAGATCTGTCTTTGAAAAACGAAGAGGTTTGGATTGCACTAACAAAGTGTTTTTCTCATAAACTGAACGTTTGAAGAAACCCCTAGTGAAAATGTTACGACTTGGTTCAAAGCAAACGTTTATGAATGTCACTCGTTATCAGGGTGAAGTAAAGATTCACATCCGAAGATTTGTTGACGATAAAATTCCTACAAAGACAGGAATTGCTCTGTCTATTGAAGAATGGAATTCGTTGAAAAGTCAAGTAGAAGAAGTGGAATCAGCCATCATGCCAATTTGTTTCCACAACAAGATAGTAGAGTTGTGATAAGTGCTGAACCACGAAAACCAAATGGCGAACCAAGTGGCAACCTGCCACTTGACATAGAAATGAAAAGAACAAAGTGGGATGAGTTAAAGTCTCGCAAGATCCCTGTAAGGGTAACATCTCAGCCAAACTATGGAAATATTGTTGATGAAGTTGATAAAGGGTTAAGAATGCAAGCAATTGAGGATGAGATGAATGCAGCATATGCTCATTTTGTCGAACAATTGATTGACACTGTGGCTGTTGAGAAGTGTTATGGGTGTAGTGTGAATCATCCGAGCCAAATACAACACGATGTTTGTCTAATGATGACTCTAGAAGAGAGAATTGATGCATGCTTTGATGCAGCTCTGGAGAGAGTCTGTAAAGACAAAGTCTATACATTGTGGCACACGCACATGAGTCTCATGAATCCAACACCAACACCTTGTGAATACTCTCATCTCATTAACAAACAGTTGAGTGCTGAACAAAAGGAAAGCATACATGATATGGTTGTTAGTTCAATGACAGCCACAAGACCATTGACAACTGGTTTCTGAAAAGTTGTTGAAAAGAAATTACAAAAAAAAATTTAAAAAAAAAAAAAAAAATTACAAAAAAAAAATTATAAAAAAAAAAAAAAAATTACAAAAAAAAAATAATAAAAAAAAAAAAAAAAAAAATAAAAAAAAAAAATAAAAAAAAAAAATTACAAAAAAAATGTTGTGGTTGCCCTTAAGCCACCTGATGAGTTTCCCTTGGGCAAGGACGAAACATGTTATTCTGAATTTTGTTTTGGCAACAACAGAGAAAAGTGTTGTGGATGTCTTTAAGTCGCCTGATAGGTTACTTTTTGGCAAGGACGAACCTTTTTCTTTCAACAAAAATGAAAATTAGTTCCCTTGCATACAGTACACTCATACACATTTTTTTAACTCGCTAGATGCCCCCTTCCCAAAAACGTATAAAAGGGTGAGTAGATCATGTTCTTAGGTAAACATGGGTCCCCGCTGGAAGCACCATTTTACCTGTCTGTTGTGTAGGCCAACTGGTAGTGGTAAATCATCTTTTGTGAAAAAAGTCATCCAACACATTGCAGAATTATTTACTCCTACTCCCAATCATATAATATGGTGTTATAGTGAATGGCAACCATTGTATGATGTTTTGCCCCAAGTAGAATTCGTAGAGGGTCTCCCCCAAGAAATAAAATCGGACAGTCTAGTAATTTTAGATGATCTGATGCTCGATGTGGATGAGCGAGTGTCTCGGTTGTTTACAAAAGGAAGTCATCATCGTAAAATTAGTGTGATTTATATTGTACAAAATCTATTTGACAAAAACAAAGTTCATAGAACTGTGGCTCTCAATAGTCATTACATGATTTTATTCAAAAACCCCGGGGATCGTTCCCAGATCACACACTTGGCAGCCCAGATGTATCCTGGTCATTCCAAATTTTTGCGAGAAGTATTTGACGAAGCCACATCTCTCCCATATGGTTACCTTTTAATAGATCTTAAACAGGACACACCCGAACACATGAGACTAAGAACCCAAATATTTCCTGGAGAAACCCAATATGTGTAGCTCCGGAAGGTATAAAAGGGGAGTGCAAATCTGCTGTCGAGTCGAAATCATGTCTGACCGTCTTCACCGCAACATCGCGATTCTCAAGCTCCTGGGTAAATCAAAACCCACTGTGGTCAATTCTGTCTTGAAACACGCCGACAAAGACTTGATCAATTGTATTTGTGAGTGTGCCTTAAACATAGTGAAAGGTGCCGTACCTCTTAGTAAAGCTCACAAAGTTAAATTAGTTCGACACAAAAAACTTGTGAGAACAATTGCCAAGAAAGGTACGTCCGAGAAAAAAAAGAAGCAAATTTTGCAAAAAAGGAGGATTTTTAGGGGTTTTGTTAGCGCCTGTGTTACCTGGTGCGGCTAAAGGTATTTTCGGACAGTTGTGATGGAATACGCAAAAAGATGGCCTTAGTAGAACCGAGGTTGCTCGAACGTTTGCAGGAGGCCCCTATAAGCAAACAGCCCAACGAGATTGCCGCAAGTTCTCTTGACAGGGAAATGCGTGAAATTTTAGATTCGAATAACCTTACAGAAACTGATAAGATAAACCATTATAATCAGATTCTTCAAAGATTTTTAACATTTAGCCAAAAAGCCATGGCCCCTCGCCCTATTAGGGTCGAATTCGAGAAAGATACTAGAGACGAAGATATTATAGACTCCGTTCCAATAACCATGAATAGAAAAGCCAAACTGCTGCTGAACCGCATAAAAGCAGATACCAATCTGTCTTGGAATGAGAAGGGGGAGTTGGTCCACAAAGACGAAACAGTCGTAGGTTCCAACATAACCGATCTCTTGAACGATCTCTTGAGAAAGCGAAAGACTTTTCAACCCAAAGGATGGGAAGTGTTGGCACAGGCCCTCAAAGAAAGTAATATTCCCCAGGAGCTTGTAGGCCACAGGGAACGTTAGGATTTTATGCGACGTGAGCCTGTAGTAGAGAAAAAGCCCCAAACCACCCCCTCTGCTAAAAGAAAGGTGAAATCTAGACTCGTAGCCGGTATGTCAAAGTGGTCGAAATATTAATCCAATGGAAAGCGATTATTACGATCCCGAAGCTTCCGGGAGTTTTGGTGGTGTGGATGCTCTTCGAAGAGCATCCAAGAAAAAAAACTAAGCAAGTTGTAAAATGGTTGCAGGGTCAAGACACGTACATCCTCCACAAACCCGTTCGACGCACATTTCCAAGGAGGAAAGTGGTATCGATGCACAATGGCAAGCTGATTTAGTTGATTTAACAAGCATCAGTAAATACAATAAAAACACAAAATTCCTTCTGACTTGTATCGATGTTTTCAGTAAATATGCGTGTGTGATTCCATTACAAAATAAATTTGGTGATTCCATAGTGCAAGCTTTTGCTAAAATTTTCAAACAGGGGCGAAAACCTTTAAAGTTACAAACTGATCAAGGCAAAGAATTTTTGAATTCAAAATTCCAGAAATTTCTTAAACAACGAGAAGTAGAATTTTTCACGACCCATAACGTAGAAACAAAATGCTCCATAGTTGAGAGATTTAACAGAATTTTGAAAACCAAAATGTGGAAATATTTTACAAAGAACGATACACTGACTTTCCCACTTCAAACTTTGGTGAAATCGTATAACAACACCCATCATCGCAACATCGGTATGCCCCCTGTTGACGTGAGTTTGGAAAATCAATAAGAAGTGTGGCAAAAACTTTATGGGAACCACATAAAACACAAGCCTCCAAAGTTCAAAGTGGGTGACAGGGTGAGAATTAGTAAAGTCAAGAAACCTTTTGAAAAAGGTTACTTGCCCAATTGGACAGAAGAATTATTGACAGTGACATCTGTCAAGAATGGTCACCCCATCACTTATGTTCTAAAAGACGATAGTGGGGAAGTATTGAAGGGGTCCTTCTACACAGAAGAGCTTCAGCGTGTCACACCAAAAAACATTTATGAAATTGAACATGTACTCAAAAAACGTGGTCGCGGAAAGAAGAGAGAACTGTTTGTAAAATGGTTGGGGTATCCATCATAGTTCAACTCACGGATCAATCAAAGCCAGCTAGCCTATAAAAGGGTGTGAACGAGCTCAATTTCCCCTAAAATGGAAGAGAGAGGAACTCCGAACGGATCGTGGCCTTTGTTTGGAAAGAAAGTCCCAAGGAGCGAGATTACTTACTTTTCCCAAATTATCATACTATACATAATCATCATCACTAGCATCGGTAACCTTACCCTCGGCAATACGGACAGCAAGTTGTGGACGGCTCTTCTAAGTAGTAGTATAGGATATTTATTTCCCAATCCTACAATTAAGAAAACGTGATGTTTTATCTGACCCTACCAAGTAACAGTTCCATGGACGTGTTTCCAGAAAACACACTGACAACGTACACCACCCAGTTATCACAACCAGTGAACCTCACGGGGGAATGGGAGGTAGGTTTGGCGGAGATCCAGTATCCAAACACTTGGTTTAACATTCGTGGCAAGGAAGTTTTTTTCACAGTGTACTGGACTTCGAAAAAACATTATCAGATCATTCTGAAAGAAGGTCGATATTCGGAACCTTCCGATGTGATACGAGGCATCAATGGTGTTAAGGAATTGCTGCCACCGTGTCACGATAAGATAGAGTTTGAATTAGACGCGGTCACTGGTAAAGTTCGAATCTATGTACGAGATGGGGTCGTACTCACACTGAGTCCCACTCTGCAAAACATATTGGGTTTTAACGAATGTGTGTTCAGGTCGGGAGCTTTTGAATCTTCTCGAGTCGCCGATGTCAACCAAGGATTCTATTCACTCTACGTATATTGTGACTTAGTTCGTGATCAGGTAGTGGGGGATACTAGGGTGCCGTTACTTCGCATCGTACCCGTGAGAGGAAAATATGGAAACATCATTTCCAAAACTTTTGAAAACGTGCACTATGTACCGGTTGAAAGGAAGAATTTCAGCACCGAGCAGGTGTATATAAGGGACGACACGGGAGGCACAGTGCCATTTGAACTTGGGAAAGTGACAGTGACACTACATTTCAGAAAGCGCCGATCTTTGAATTTTCTTTGAAAAAACAATGCCTTACTGTTGTAATGCTAAATTATACGAAGAGTATTACACGAAACAGGCTGGTAGCGGTCTGCCAGCTTTTTCGGGATCACAAATACAGATGGGTCATGGGCTGGGTAGTTTACTTGGAGGACTGAAGAATGCAGTCCTTCCCTTATTGAAAACGACAGCCAAAACCATGGGTAGACAGTTATTGAAAAAAGGAGCCGCATTTGCTGGAGATGTCATCAGAGGACAAAATGTGAAACAGGCAGCTATCGGGAGACTTAAACAAGCTGGAATCGATGCTCTGAACGAAGTGGTGGGTGGGTCGAATCCTCCCGGCCGCAGAGGTATAAAAAGGGCAGCACCACGCAAAACTGGCAGATCGATAAAAAGAAGGCGAACTGTTAAGACAATTGACGCTCTGGGTGCATAATGTCTTTGATCAACGAAAAATCCTGTGAGTGTGTCAATAGCGAACTCGACTTATTTTCGATACCACCCACACAGACTAGTGTAGAACATGGTCAATGGATAGAACATCGACCGTTGGCCAACATAGGGAATAGTGGACCGATAGAATTTAACATTTCTGGATCTGGGGACGACTATCTGAACTTGGCTCAAACTTATCTGTACGTGAAAGCATGTATCGTCGATTCCAGTGGTGGACCTATCCCAAACGACGCAAAGGTGGGTCCCGTCAATCTCTGGCTGCATTCTCTTTTCAACCAGGTCGACATCAGTCTAAACGAGAAATTGGTGTCACCGTCCAATAATACTTACCACTACAGAGCATACATAGAGACTTTGTTAAGTTATGGCTCCGATGTCAAAAAGTCACAGCTGACTGGTGCTCTCTGGTAAAAGGACACGGCGGGACACATGGATGATAGGACGGATGACAACAAGGGATTCGCCACAAGAAAAAAGTTTACGGCTAAAAGTAAAGTCGTGGATATGACTGGGAGGTTACATTTGGACATGTTCTTTCAAACACGTTTTCTCCTAAATGGAGTTAACGTTCACATTAAAATGAATAGGTCAAAAGATGCATTTGCCTTAATGGCCGATGGGGAAACATTCAAAATCAAAATCCAAGACGTATCCCTGTTTGTGAGAAAGGAGAGACTCAACCCTTTTGTGAGAGTG